>JASEVX010000003.1:43647614-43690114 GCA_031761405.1 Serripes groenlandicus
CGAGCAATTACTTCTTTTGTGCCACAGTGTTTTCAACTCTTTTCTGTAATTATACCTACATTTTTAAAACTTTTCAATGTTTTTGCCTTAATGTTTTCAAAGCCGACTGCTGCAGGTTTGTCGTATGCGGAAAAGGTTTAACAACATCAGATACAGACCCTTTAGACCGTCGCCAATGCATACAAATCTCACAAGGTCTATGTAAAAAGCTAGACAAATTTAAGTAAAGCATTGATGTAATAAAACATCATGAGAATGATGTATTTTGTGTTTCCTCAGCAGGTTCTCCCTTATACAGATGAATAGCGCTAGCGACTTGGGGTCTTAATACATCTGCGTACAGTGAAAAACTCACCCAGTCTCACTAACATGGTCAATATCTGTCTAGGTGTATCCCTTTTCCACATACAACAAATCAGGTGCAGACGACTTTGTACATATCTAGGGAAACATAAAAAATATCTGTAATTTAAAGTGTTCTTATTATATAGAGTAGAAAACATTTTGGCAAATGGAGAAATTGCTCATATTGAGCAATTACTCCTACTGCCACAATGTTTTCAAAAGTCGTATTCTGCATAATCGTCCAAATACGTCCATAAGTTGGAAAGGGGTCACTGAATACCACTTTATCTTAACATTTTATTTCAACATTGTTGTTTTTATTTTCTCCATTCATGCCAGCTAAAAATAGTAAATTACAAATTTGCCTTACTAGATTTATTAGCAGCCTCACATAGAATGAATGCTCTTATAGCCATACCTGCTGGTTTGATCCTTAGTGTATGCTTAAATTGATTATGTAATTATGTTTATATGATAACAATTTTACATACGTGAATATTTCATAGTCATATTCATGTATACTCCATTATTTTGTCGACATTTTGTAGGTATATTAATGTGTTCTATTATTTTGTAGTAATATTTATTTATGTTCTTTAATTTTGTATATATTATGTATGGTTAAAGGCACATCTACTGCCCACATGCCAGATAAAGATATTTGAGTTGGGTTTAGTCGAGTTTAAAACATGTATCAGAGATTATTATTTTCGCTGTGTGTTCTCAATTACATGGTTTGCTTAGCGATAGATCAATGCTTAGACCTTTTTATCGGACATTCAGTGACCTCCTCTTACATGTTATCTCTATCAGTCGGACATGGTTCTTTAAAGGTATACTTTCGGTCATATCGGTGGTGTTCTGTGTCTAACCTACATCCGATCTCGTTTATATCAGACACAATTATTACGCTATGCGTATATTTTATCTGACGACATCGCATACAAGATGGTTTCAAATTGATCCAATACATCTTAGAATTAATCAGCACATGATCGTTTTTCTGTCCAATGAAATCGCACGATACGCTATCAATATTGTAACTTAACATTCGAAACACTTGGCTATCACGATTTACCTATCTCGTTAATGTATATGGGTTATTTCCCCTACTGATACCTAACGATTTTTAGGCGACAATATGATCAACATGAGCGTTTGATACTGCAGCGATGTTAATGTCTGTTTTTTTATCAGATTAGTTCAACTTAATTTAAACTTATCTATGTCTGATTCCTGGGGACTTAACCAGTACTCGCGCCGTTTGTGTGGAAAATCCAAAATACAGAACCCGCTCATCACGGGATACGAACCCGGGACCTTTGTTGCGAGAGGCCAACGCTCTACCTCTGCAAAACTGTCTTCCACGACATATTGATTTATTTATTGCCTGTTGACCTATAGGGCAGCAACGATATATCTCTACTCCTTTCTCTTCTAGGCTATCTTCTGAACTGTTCTCAAAGTCTGGATAACCGCCTCGTTGGTATATAGTGGTAGAGCGTCCGCCTCTGATGTGGGAGGCCAAAGATTCGATACCCGACCGGGTCATACCAAATACTTTAAAAATTGGTAGTAATAGCTGCCCTCCTTGGCGCTCAGGGTTGCGGAAATATCATTATGACTGACTGGCTGGTGCCAGGATAAATGGACCAGACGTACTGGTAATTTACCCAGGAAACACTGTAATACAACTGAACTATTGTTGAAAACGGCGTTAAAAACACAACACAATTAATCAACTTATTGGAAATTATCTTCAGATTCTCGTCTAGTGTGCGTCGCCAGGTGTCTGTGACCTCCCTATTATTCACTTACCTTCTGGTGACTATGACTAGCTATTCTTCTGATAGTGTCTGACTCATTTTTAAGCCTGTGTGTCCCAAAACCCATCTTTTGTTCCTATAGCGATTAACACTTTTTTCTTTCTAATTTACTTCTAGTAAGAATGTTGGGATTAAAAAATGAATGTATCAAGCCTAACTACCCGAAGTTGCTGTATGTCATGTACATTTGTATATCTAACACTTTCTCTGAAAAACATTACTCTCAACCTTTTTTTACACACAATCATCAGCAGCAGACTTTGAAAACATCTAGGTAAAATTATTGATTTTTTTTTTTTCTGTAAGGGTAAGTTTAACTATTAACAGAAATTGGAAACATTGTGGAAAAAAAGAGAAAATGCTGAAATAACGAAAAATGAGTAATTTGTTTCATTTTTCACAAGGTTGTTCATACTTTCAATAGCGACACCTTCCATAGTTGTTTGTCTTGATCGCTCAACAATTATCTGCTGCCGAGTTCTGGTATGTGGGAAAGGATTAACAAACCGATCCTTAAGCAAGGCATACACGTCAAACTAATTACATCTTGCGCATTTTGCAATACGATGTTTACATTGGTTAAGGTGAACCACCTTTAAATATGATAACGCTATTGATTCACATGATCAAATCCGTCACTTTAACACAGGGATAGCAACAACATAAAACGATAAATATAAACATTACTTAACGTGAGTTCGACTCGATAAGAATGGAAACGTTTAAGTTATTATCCGTATTACTACTGTTACAAGTTTGTGGAAATGTGTTTTGTATCGAAACATGTAAGTATTTTATATATTATTCTACACATTGTAGCTGCTTTACCACAAACAAAACTAACCACACCCATTTTCTCTATTTTAACTTTACAGTAAAGTTACACCTTAACATTAATTTAACAATATATTTCCGTATACGTGAACATATCAAAAAGCGGGAAAATGTCTTCTAATAATAAATCTTAAACAAAAAGGAAAATATGTAGTACCCTTAATCGATAATTTAAGTTATGGATATGCCTCTTAACCCTTTTTCTCATAAAGAAGGTTTCTGACGCCTCTACAGCAGACGGATTTTTTAAAACATGGCGACAACGGAAGAAATTGCTAAAAACGAGCAATTTCTCCTTATTGTCATCAAGTTTTCAACTCTATTCAATTATTGTAATTTCATTTGGAGAGAGTTTCCAAATGTGTTCGGGTATGTTTTCAAAGTCGTCTGCTGCAGATTTGTTGTATATGGGAAAGGGTTAATAAAGACAGATAGGCTTGATCATCACTAAGGTGGGATAATCTAAAAGTGATAGGACTTTTTGTTATAGCTTACGATTTGATGAAAGTCCTTCCCTGTCTTTTTCTATTTATGCTCCATTAACAGCTAGTTAGTATGATCCGTCCCTCGAGAAACCAACATTGTGGACTATTCCTATAAAGCATCGTCCCGGATCAGCCTTAGCATGCCGCGCAGGCTAACCCGGAAGACAATTGTCGCCTCCTTTGGATTTATTGTTTCAGGAATTATTAATGTATACCTCTATACCCGTGAGACGGAATGTGTCTGCCCGGATTAGCCTACGCGGACTGTGCAGGCTGATCTGGGTCGATTCATTACGCAGGGACCATACTGTTGGTTTTCACGTGGAACGGCTCATATTTTGAATGTTGCCACAATCATTGATATAAATCGTTTTCATAGAAATAATAGTATGCATAGGACAGACTTGCTGCTTTGTTACATGAAAGTCCACAATGGCGCTAATCCGTGGCCCGCCGCCATGGAAGTTACAAAATTAATAATTTCACAGAACTTTTACCTAATGGTGTAGTCCGCCTCAAGTACAGGATGTCGCGGGTTCGATCGCCGATCGGGTCTTACCAAAGACTTTAATAAAGGTAGTAATATTTTCCCTCCTTAACGTTCAGGATTGTGGGGAAACCATCACGTCTGACTCGATGGTGACTGGATAAATGGACTAGTAGGCTAATAGGCCTACTACTGGATAAAGTACCCAGAACACGCCGTGATATAGTGAAAAATTGTTGCAAGCGGCTTAAAACATCATTCAAACAAACATACACTTCTTTTTTCCACATATTTCGAAAATGAAGTCAAACAGTTAGTACGTTATTAGTCTGTGTTACTCCCGGTCTTTCCGACGTTTGACAAAAGTCAGGGTAACAGCGTCATTCGTCTTTCGCCAATGGGCTAACAGTCTATGTGGAAAAGCAGCCAATTGCTTTGAATATATGTTGTGTGAGTTACTGGTGTGAGAAAGCTAGGAAACACATGAGTAGGTAAACTGGCCGCCGTGATATGACTGAAAAATTGTTTAAAATGGCGTTAAGTCCCAATCAATCAAAAATGTTCACTCAGTGGTTTGCATATTTCGATTTTGAGTGAAAAGGAGGGAGATACCAATTTTTGTCGCCCATGTGCATCCAATGAATCACGAGGGGCTTCCCTCGTATCTCAACCCTTTCCCACATACAATAAATATACAGCAGACGACTTTGAGAACATCTAGGCAAAAACACGGAAAAGATCCATAAATATTGGTATAATTACTTAAAAGAGTTGAAAACATTGTGCCAAAAGAAGAAATTGCTCGTTTTGAGCAATTTCTACTTTTGTCACAATGTTTTCAAAAGTCGTCTTCTGTAGATTCGTCAAAAGGCGTATGCAAGTGGAAAAATGTTAAGAGATTAAAATTAAAAAAGTGTTGAGTAACGTTGAAATAAAGTGAGATACAACGGGAAATATCTAAACCGGATAAAATGTTATTTCCATCCTGCATCATTGTATACATAGAGGATACTCAACTGTATTAATCGAAAATACATTACGGTTGGTTTTCGCAGAGCGCCAATTCATTTGAATAAGATATTTTTACTTGTTTCAGATTACCTGACTGATCACTGCGATACAACTTTATATATCATCGTCCCGGATCAAATCCGGATCAGGAGTAAGGAATACGAGACACACAGCTACCAGACGGAATGTCGCGTGACGGTCAGTGCCGGAACGCTCAGTAAAATGATGGTCTACTTTAAAAGTAAGTATGAGGAAGTGGTCATTCATTCACTCATTCATTCGTTCGTTCGTTCGTTCGTTCGTTCGTTCGTTCGTTCGTTCGTTCGTTCGTTCGTTCGTTCGTTCGTTCGTTCGTTCGTTCGTTCGTTCGTTCGTTCGTTCGTTCGTTCGTTCGTTCGTTCGTTCGTTCGTTCGTTCGTTCGTTCATTCATTCATTCATTCATTCATACATTCCTTCATACATTCATTCCTTCATACATTCGTTCGTTTGTTCGTTCATTCATTCGTTCGTTCGTTCATTCATTCATTCATTCGTTCGTTCGTTCATTCATTCATTCATGCATTCGTTCGTTCATACATTCATTCGTTCGTTCATTCATTCATTCATTCATTCATTCATTCGTTCGTTCGTTCATTCATTCATTCATTAATTCGTTCGTTCATTCATTCATTCATTCATTCATTCATTCGTTCGTTCGTTCGTTCATTCATTCATTCATTCATTCATTCGTTCGTTCGTTCGTTCATACATTCATTAATTAATTCATTAATTCATTCGTTCATTCATTCATTCATTCAATCATTCATTGATTTATTCGTTCATACATTCATTAATTCGTTCATTCGTGTATTCATGCATTCATTAATTCGTTCGTTCATTCATTAATTCATACATTCATTCGTTCATTCTTTTATTCATTCATCCATTCGTTCGTTTGTTCCTACATTCGTTCTTTGTTTGTCCGTTTATACGTATCTTCCTTACACCATTAATACATTTGTTAATTCGTTTATTTGATTGTTCGTGAAAGAGTATGGTTGCTTTATCTTTTATTGAACAAATCTGCTTTATTTTCATATAATTTTTTTTTTTTTTTCGTCTGACTATCTTAGAAATCATGATCTTTCAGTTGTTTATCTCAAGCTTTTGTTGCTGAAACGGTAACGACGAGGATTATATCACATAGCGGTCGTAAGTTCGAACCGCAACTCGGCCATTGGTTCTATCCGGTGACAGCCTTAATGCGTTGTGATTAGCACCATTCTTCTACCAATGGGTTAATACAATGTCGTGTTGGAAAGTAGTGGCAGGAAAAAAAAGTTTTAATGGAGTACTGACAGTTGGGTGTAACTATAAAATTGTTGAAATCGTCAATAAATAATTAGTTAATTTATCATCCATATTTCTTTTGATTTAAATCAATAGTAATCCCTTATGTCCGATTGCGCTTAGAGGAAAGAGTCGATTCGTCTATAAAGATTACTGCTTTCCAACAAACAACAAATATGCAGCAGATGACTTTGAAATCATATAAGAAACGTTATGAAAACTCACAATTTGTTTAATAAAAGCTTAATTATTGAATAGATTTGAAAACATTGAGGCAAAAGGAGAAGTTCCCTTATCATAAGCGATAATTCCGTTTTACCAAAATGCTTGTTCAATTCAAATCAAATACTTTCATTCATAGAAATTGTCCATATGCTCGCCTTTATGTTTTCTAAGTCATCTGCTGTGTGTGGGATAGGGCTTAAGAGTTCCCAGTATACATAACTTCTACCTATATTTAGTGCATCCTTATTTCAGATTTTAACATTGTCGACAGTGCAGATTGTGACAAAGGAAATGTAACCTTATATGATGGCAGCTTTGGTTATTTTGGGAGCAGCAATCCAACTCTGATCGGTAAGTGTTTTTTAAAAGCATTGATCATCTAGTACACACTTCTGGCGTATTTCTCGTTATTTAAGAAAAAGAAAATTTCCAAAATAAAAGGGCAAATAGTATGGGATATGATCAGACCTTAATGTAGGTTGAATAACAGCTTTACCTATCATTATTTTGTTTTATAAAATTCATACAATGTTTTGAAGTTTGTATAGTGTGAGACAAGAACATAATTTAGGCCATGCCACACGAAAATCGACCTTCGGACGCCTCTTAAGAATAGTAAAAATATTTCAAGAATGAAGTAGGCTACGATTGTAATTACACCTAAAACAGAACATCCTAATCGACTCGGTGATTTCCGTATGAAGTAATTAGAGATCGGTATTGTTCGTGGGCTTGCCGGTCTTTTCAACCGGAAATGTCCAAGAAACAGGCCGATCTCTTACGTCATCAGACGAAAATAGCCGAGGACATTAATTGTACTGTTTATTTATAAATACCATATACCATATTTAATACACTCACCCTGCATATACCATATACGAATATCGTCGAGCTCATTCGGTCTGTTTTACGTTAATTTTCAAATTCTCTGGAGTAAGATTTTGTGTAACCTGACGCATTTTGAATTTTCTTCACAGCTAAATTCTGTGGCTCGTCCACACCTACGACAATATACGAAACCACTGACGACTACCTCACAATTGGATATCAAAGCTTGACATCCTCGTCACCGGACTTCGATATAATCGTCACACAATTCCACGAAGGTTTGTTTTGAATGGTGCTTTAAGTCGCTTTCATCAATTTTTCCTTAATATCATGGTTTTTCCTTGTTAAGTAAAAATTAATACTGACACAGGGAGTCAGTCGTATTGCTAACCGGAGTGTCCTGAGCTGGAACAAGGGAAAGCCAACACTTCCATTTTTGAAGTATTTTGTATAACCCGGTCGGGGTTCGAACTCGCGATCTGTCGCATCCGAGGCGGACGTCCTACCTCTACACGACTTAGACGGCACCATGAAGGTAAAGCTCGACAGCATTAACCCTTTCCCACATACAATAAATATGCAGCATCCGACTTAGAAAGTATTTAGACAAAAATAGGGGAAATATTTATAAAGGAAAGTACAATCTATGGATATAGTTAAAAACATTATGGAAAAAGGAGATACAATCTCATTAAAATCATCTCCTATTAACACTTACATTTGGTCAGATCGTGTACTTTAGTCAGATTGAAGGAGATATTGCTCATTTTGGAAAATTTCTCCTTTTATGACAATGTTTTTAAAAGTCGTCTGCTGCATAGGCGTCAGAAAGTATGTGCATGTTGGAAAGGGAAAACATGATCATGGACCTCTCGCGAATGGATAGATCGATTTCGGGCCTGCAGTATTGTCTCTCCATAATGAGATCACAAAAAGGAAATTGGCGTACATCTAATGGGCCTACAGTTGTGTTTGTATCGTCAAAATATTCATCTTTATCAAAATTAAATATTGACTGACTTTGAAGGCTCCGGTGGGAATTTCCGTATGCAATGGTTCGCATGAGTCTTTATCATAATTAAATGTTGATTGACAGTGAGACTTGGCGTATGCAAATGTTCGCATGAGTCTTTATCGTACGCAGATGCATTAAGACCACAAAAAACTAGGCTAAGCTGACATAAATTTCACGTACACGATTGTTCAATAAATGTGCGATTCACTTTATAAATTAGAGTCAACCCTGTGTTTAAGGACCATCTGCAGGTGGGAAAGGGTTAAAGAGATTGATAAAAAAGCAATAAAATGAATTCCAACTCCACTCAATATAAGTTTGATAGATATACATGTATGTTATGATAATGACCATCTTTGTGAAGAGATGACACTTGTACCTAATTGCTTTAAGGTCACTATTTGTCGGGTCACCAGAATAGTTGTCTTATGTTATATATAGAAAGTGAATGACCAGATGAGCTTATACATATAACTCATCTAACCAGAATCTAACCAACATTGAGATTGATTGATTGATTGGGGTTCAACAATTGTTCAGTCATATCACGGCGGCCAGATCACCTCCTCATGCGTTTCCTAGCTTTCTCACACTAGTTCTCCATGTGTCCGTCTATCCGTCACGATTTCACTTACTGACACATTGAAGGGCCTGAGACATATTTCGTTCACTCTTTCAGCGCCAACTTGTTTAAAGCAGACTCATCCATGCTCAAAATCAGGCGCTTTCATTTTTCATGTTTTAATAGCTTTGGAATATTTTGATAACTGGAAGGCAAACACTGATGATTTCATGTGAGACAGAGCTGGTTACAAGCTGACTCACCTATATCTGTATTGTTTGTAAAATGCTCAATATTGCCATAGACGCTGACATAGATTAACTCATTAAACTATTATTTTCAGGCTACTGTTACTCGTACGAAACTGAGTGTTCCAATGGGAAGTGTATCAATGACGATATAGCCTGTAACGGTTTCAACCCCTGTGGCGACGAGTCGGACTGTCGGGCCAGGACCATCGCCATCATTATCGGGGCCTCCGTAGGGGGCGTGGTTTTTGTCATCATCCTAATTTCTATAGGCGTCTGTATTTATTGCGCGAAGCGTCGAAACGTCGGCAGTGCTGGTTATGTGGTGAGTACCTGTATTGAAGACACATTGATCTTTTTTAAAAAATTGAAAACAGTCAATCGCATTACAATCAGGGCGAAATACTTCGCTCAACGTATATTTGATCTTACTACCCCGCATAAAGGGCTGCCTCGAATTGACACATTTAACACTTGAAAACTATTGAGCACGTGCTCGGTTTTAATGCCCAATGTAGTCTCACGATACGACAAACGCTCGTGCTATACAATCTGAGCACTTGACAATCACCGCTTCTGTATATCGTTTATTCATATGGGTTATACCTAACGAACGATATGGGAAGCGACAACTTGATTGACCGACGTAAAGGTCAATCTGAGACGACCTGTATAGGGGGAGTCATTATATATATATATACAAGAGAAAGTTGATGCAACGCATCAATTGTCGCCGGATATCCATAGTGCAGTTATGCATAACATTAACATTATAGTAGTTGACTAAACAACAGTTATCAACTGAGGGGCATATTGGAACATCAGGGGTGGGGTCAAATGAAAATGTATCATAACTTGCATTGTTTTGTCAACGAAGTGAATGATAATTGAAGCCTTTCATTGTTTATGATCAATCTCCATTCCAAAGTAGGTTGACCATACACACAACCAACTAATTATTGATCATAAACAGTAATGGAAATGAGTAATCTTGCCAATCATTAGTCTTAGTATGTATACAGTGCTTTCATTAAGGAATAATTATAAGATTTGTGAATTCCACATACACTTTTCAAGATGTTTGTCAGAATATTTGAATTTTATTATTTTTCAATAAAACCACAAAATAGACAACTTAGGATTTGCATGCAATAGCACGTCATTTTACCTTTCCTCTATTAACGAAGTGGACACTATGGCAATCTAGTTTTAATGTCGAAATAAGGTTAAATGCTGACAGACAAGTTTTCTATTATTTAACTGATATTAGCTTGGATATTATATTTCGAAGGTGGTCTATATATCATACTTAACAAATGTTGAAATGTAGTCCAATATTTATAAATTAGACCACCTTCGAAATATAATATCAACTAAACAGTTAAATCTCATTGAAATTGTTGTATAATTTAAACTTAATTTCGAACATAAACTGAGCCTTACAACATGTTAATTTATTTTAATTCTTTCCTTCCTTTTTTATAATGAAAATAACAAACTACTCATGTTTTAAAATTATATTATGATGAGCGCCCTTGTGTCAATGATGCATAAAAATATGCAGATCGGAAGCAATATGCCTTTAGGGAATTAAATGACACATTTAAAATTGTCAAGGACGAAATAATTTTGTACGGGAGACCCGATTCTTTCTTATTCGCAGAGGTGTCGTTCTTGAAACTCTCTTTATAGGCAGAGAGTGTTCGTTCAAAGTATTTTTTCTATTAAAACCAGTTTTATCTCGGTTTGTTCTTTTCTTCATTTATTTCGAACCAAATAAACATTTTAAATCACCTATGATTTACTATTTGTAAGTGAGTGTAAAGAGCGGCTCTCTGCAAAGGAGATTGATCTACGCAGTTGGTATTCGCGAGTCACGCGATCAACAGTTTTAGCTTAGAAACAGGTCATATTTTAGATATACATGGATAAACATTATAAAATGCCTTCTTCACAAATCAAGACATCTCTTTGAACATGAAAATAACATTCAGTAAGTTAAAATTGCCATTAAAAGGAGAATATTCGACGTCATTTTCAGCTCGATATTTACACGTATCAGTCTGCTGCAAGCAGGTGCGCGTGTGTAAACAAATTAGACTGTGCAACGTAAAGGTTTGTAGTTATCGCCTTTTGATTACATGTAGTATATAGTGTAAAATAAAGTATATCAGTCTAGCTAATAGGGACTGTTTTATCTTCGTAAATAAAACAAAAAATCATAAATGCGAGTCAAAGTAAAGAAACTGAAAATACCTAAAACTTCGGAATATTTATTTCATTTTAGATGTGTCATTACTTAGTGTTTTAAACAAACACAATTGTAATATGTTCAAGACATCTAAATGTGTTTCTTTCTAATAATACTCCCCCCTTCCATGTCATTTCCGAAAACCTATTAAAAATAGAAGTCGCGGGCTTCTGCCCGGCGACTAACAAGCTAGCGAACTGTATGTCTGGTTTAAATGACATTGGATACTATTAAAATATATATGCTGGTCCACGAGAAAACCAACATTATGGACTCTGCGTAATGTATCGATCCCGATCAGCCTGCGTAGTCCGCCTTAGGTGGATAGAGGTAGTTTAATGATTCCTGAAACGGAAAATACACTGGAGGCGAAACGTGTCTGTCCGGATGTTGCTGCATCCTTAGGCTGATCCGGGTCGATACTTTACACACTGTTGGTTTTCTCGTGGGACGGGTCATATATATATATACACCTGGGCTAAAGTTAAGAACTATACAGTTTTCTCTCACATTATCAATTTCATCAAATTACTTCAGTTATCCTACAGATAAAGGACTCCAAAGTATTTCAAAAACTTTATGCAATATTGTAATTTCTATTATCACCTTTCAAACAAACCTGTCGTTTTTCACATTTTGATATCGACAAAATGTATCGGCATAATGTCTTTTTAAAAAGCAAAGGGAATGTAACATCTATTCAGCGAAAGATCTCCATAGCTATGTTAACTTTATTTGAGAATTTCAGTCTCAATATCGGCTGTAAGCACATCTACTCCTCATAACAACAGTCAAACGTGTTCTTTGAGGAGATCAAATAATGAATTCAGCGCTTTGGAATTCATTCTTCGCATAAAAAGTCCAACAATTCCTGTGTAGAATATACGAGAGGGCACCTCAATCGAATCCCGCGTCCAAAATGGCCCCTTTAGCGTTCTATTCACTTTTAGAAACTAATGAATGGTAATCAAGTGATGCTTAACTTTTGCCCAGTTGCTTTTGCCAGGTACAAACGGACTAGATAAGGAGGAGTAAACTGGTATTTTCCACCAATATCTCTCTTATCATTCATATAAATCCTATGTTGTGGGTACTCAAAAGAATCGCCTAGATGTTTTCAAGGTCATCTGCTGCAGGTTTGTTGTATGTGGGAAGGGTGAAGTCAAGATTCCCATAACGTGTCTCCTTTATTTATGTTTATAATTCAGGCACGCGGCGGAGTCCCTATTGCAGCGACCATGAATTCGGCTAACATGACGACATCGTTTGGGAACCAGTATAACCCACCACCGGGATACAACCCGAACGTTTATGGAATGGGAACAGGCGTACAGTCGCCGCAATACCCGACGTCCATCCCAAATACCCAACAGTATTCGCAACCCATGACATCATAGCATACGTCATGACATGCGCTGTGGCTCCAATTTCATAGTTTATATGAACAAGTTATAGGAGACCCAACTTAGTATTGACATATAATTTAACCAATATAGTTTGCATATTATTTTATTATAACTTGAACATGCCTCTTTATGTGACATCATAACCCACGTCATAATCTACTGTGTTACTTCTGAATAAAAGTCTATTATATGTGATAGGAAGGTTGTATAAACAAAACTGGCTGGCAGAAATTCAGCCTTTAACCCTTTCCACATACAACTAATCTGCAGCAGACTAGGTTCAAAACACCAAATAACATACTAGAACTTATCTTAAAATAATAATTGTAATATTGAATGAAACTGCAAACATAGTGGCAAGAGAAGGTGCTTATCATGGCAAAACTGTTTTCAAAAGTCGTATATATATATCAGTCGGCGTCATACTTCCTGTTATGCTGTATATTGCCAACTATTATCTCAATTTCACTTTCACTTATAGATCAAATTATTTTTGCCACATTGCTATAATAAAACTATACTGCAGTATAACTGGATGTATCCAAATATTATACATGATTCTGTATATACAGAGTTAATTATAGGATATGTTGTGAAAACAATGTATATCAGTTGAGTTTGTCCTCTTATAAATATAGGATCTGACATGAGTTGATATTTCATATAAAGTTTGATTAAACGAGTTCAAGAAATGTGTTATTAAGCGAGCCTCTAGCGAGCTTAATAACAAATTTATTGGACGAGTTTAATAACTTTTATGAAATGACAACGAATGTCAGATTCTTTTTTATCACATGACGAAACACAAAAAGAAAATAGTTTTTTTCGCTGTCAGAAATTAGTCCCAACATGTAATACTTAATAAACTGGTTAACTAATCACACACACAAATATTTTTATGACCAATAATGGTCCCTTTACCTCGTCTATCTATAGTGACGTTTGTATTTACCGGATACACGTTCTCAGCCATTGTGTAAACATTTGCGGATGCATACAAAAATAGTGATTCTGTAATGTTATATTACAAGTGTGACATATAAAGAAATACGAAATGGGTATATTAAATCGGATACAAGCAGTGTCATGTGATAAATATTGATATGTGATATGATTTCCAAATGCAAATAATGATCAATGAATGTTTCTTGACCGTTTACATATGTTACGTACACAACAAAACATGATTTATATATTTGTATATATGTGAATACATATCGTATGTTGTATAATGGGCCTGAGGCCTTTATTTATAAAGAAAACTTTTGCACTTCAGGAACTTCTGTGTATTGGGGTCATTACTACTGGCACTTTGACAACTTTAGTGGTTTTGCAAATTCGATCATTGTTAAGATGTCATTAAATATCTTAATCAATGTGTTTTGATCTAATATGCCGGGTAAGTGTTACCACGGCAATTCAAATTTACCATAATGCACGTACAACATGTTATATAATAGTAATGCCAACATCGAATAACTGAAATTCATTTCCGATTCCAATGAATATTTCATGTTTGGTGCATTTTTAAGAATTGAATATGTGACAGATATAGTCTTGTTTATTTTTTAAATACCCCCGTACAATGTTTTTGAAAGCCTAGCCACACTTACACTCTTCTATATAATATTGCATATTATAACGAGTGAAAGCTCTCCAACAAGGGCATACCTCTATGCTCCAAGCATCATGACCAAAACCAATGGTAATTCTCTACACATCTACTGTTTTTCAAAACATCACAACTCAAACCCAGTAAAACTGTTCCAATCATTTTGCCTTCACGTAACATTTGAGATTGGTAACCTCCGTTATAACATCACAAGGTTCCGCTCAGACTGGTACAATTAGTCTTAAGTCATTCATGAGCCGTCCCACGAGAAAAACAACATTATGGTCTCTGCATAATGTATCGACCCAGATCAGCCTGCGCAGGCGAATCCGAGTCTACACATTCCGTCTTAGGTGTCGATACTTCACGCAGAGTCCACAATGTTGATTTTCTCGCGGGACCTCATTTCTTCTTACATGTGGATACTGGTCTTTATTTTGTTAACTTGCGCCTCTTTGTACTTAATTTCTAATACGTATATATGATAACGTGTAGAGGCTGGTAATTCGCCAGTTGGAATTCGACGAGCTATCAGCCAATCAAACTTAATGTAACAAATTATGTTTTGCGTTGTTTCAAAAGTGTCGAAAGAGGCATTTGGTATCCGGTCGCAAATACGGTTTGTTATGTATCAGAAATATCAAGCGAAATGTCACAATCATAGTTCATATACTGCACACGAACCACTAACCTCTCGTCTGTAAACTTCTGAAATTCTCAAGCATAATTTGTTTAAGCATCGTTTAGGGGCTTTCATTCTGTATCCAAACACATCTTTAGCAAGTGGCTAGTTAGAGCAAATTGCTATAGGAGGCGAAATCCGTTGAGTTGAGTCAAGACAGCTTTTCGAATCCGACTCAAAAACAAATTTAGATAATCGAGTCACAATGATAATATATATTCTCAAAAAATCAAATTATTGAAAAGATGACAAATTAAATAGTTGACAAAATATAACATATACGATAAATGGTGTAAGTTAGCCTAGGCGTCGGAATTTCTAAAAATCCTTTCGAATACATTTCAGCGGTAACGTTAATCAGGAATCTAAGTTAAGTACTATAGTATTTCATTCTAGATTCCTGCGTAAATACATCAGATTCTCAACCGAAATTAACCATAACAGCCCAGGAAGACGGAATAAGTTCCAGTGATAAAATTCTTTGAATGATAGCTGTTTTTTATATAGATAAAACGCTTAAATTATAAATAATTCGCCATCTTGTTTATCTATTTTTTATCATTTATCAACGCAACGAGGGAGTCGGCCTAGTGTAACGGTTATCCTATTGGCTTGTCACGCGGAAGACTAGGGTTTGATTCCCGGACTTTTTTTTATGAATAAAATATATTATAATTATCTTTTTCATTTTTGTTTTATAAACTGCTTATATCAGTGGAACAATTGTCATTTAACACCGCTTCAACAAACTCCTTCAAAATGATTTCAAAAGCAATGCATTAAAAACTGTTCACCTATGCGTTGTGAAACAGTTTAAGAAATTGATTGATTCGTTTGTATGATGTTTTAGGTCGCTTTTCAGTTATATCACGCTGAAGAAATCTAGATAACACAGGGTTTTAATTCTGCTTTGATAGTAGGATTGGACTCTCAATATTGTTAGACAATTGTGATTTTGATATGACATGTGTGTGTGTTAATTTCATAAAACCCTGCTAAAATCCATTGTTAACCAGAAACTATCCAGATAGCAGATGCGCATATGTTTGTCAAATGTTAGTATATCGATAGACCACAATACTGTGTGTACAGTCTTTTGCGTTCAACTCAGTTATTATTCAATATATGGACATAACAAAGAGCTATTGATACGTGTTCAAGTTATATTTTTAAAATAGGTAAATCCATGTCCAAATGTATTCTGCAGTTAGCCCTTTGCTGTGAGCACTTTCAGGTTACAATACACCAACAAAAGTCCTTCTTTGTTTCCATGTAAATCGACCAGTTTCAGTCCTCAATTGTCACACTTTCTAAGCGTTTCTCATGTAGAACACCATGTATCATTGAAAAGCGTTACCTCCTAGCTTTATAACAATTTACAGAAAATGTGGGGTCATGCATTATGCAAAGAAAGAACTCACCAGGCGAAAATGGTTACCGTCATTTTGGACCAAATCGGGCCCGGACAAAACCGGTGTTAAACATTCTCTACTTTCACTCTCAAACAATGTCAAAATACTAAAAGTGATCAAATCAATCATTTCGATTGCATTCTATACACATTCACAATGCATTTAAACTCAATGTCATATATTCAATACATTCTGGTGATGGTATACACTAATTTCTACGCAAACAAAGGTTTTATTAGGGACTATAGTACTATAGTAGATCAGCAAGTCAGCGGATGTATTTAGCGTAATTTGACCTTCAGTGATTTGATCTAGAGTTGTTTCCCCTAGACCATAATTCAAAAGTTGTCTCCCTTAGACCATTGCCGTATAGGTTAGCTAAGACACTTGTTTTGGACCTTTGTATTCTATGTAAAACGCTTATATGATCCGACTCCAGAACTATAATGGTCTAGGGGAAATAACTCGTGCTTCTCATAAATTTCATTTTCTAAAGTTGTTTCCATCAGACCATCAAATTAAGTACAATGTTCAAGAGCTGTTTTTAAACCCTAGCAGGAAAGCTTATCTACGACGTTGTTTTCGCTCTTTATATTTTATGCAAGGCACTTGTATGTTATTTTCTAGGGGAAATAACTCGTGTTTCTTATATATATTTCATTTGCTAGTGTTGTTTCCCTTAGACCATAAAACAATTAACATTTGTCAAAAGTTGTCTCCCTTAGAACTGTTTTCAAATTTGGAAAACAAAAGCATAACAATATAACCTAATTACCTACCGTTTAGTTCATTTATTATCCAGTGTTTATATGAAACAGTATTGACAAATAACGATATTTTAACTTCATGTTAAACAAAGCGTTAAAAAAAAAATCTGTCTATATCAATATTTCCTGAAAGCCAACAACAGCGTGCGACGTCAGCTACACGTAAATCCTTAACCAATATTTTAAAATCTAGCGATGATCCTGGACGACGACCCATAACTGCTATCGATGTGATATGTCCAGATTACTCAAATATGACCATTACACTATTCATTACAACAACCGATGTTAAACTTACCCAATTTACTTGTGTACCAGCGCAGTGATTTTTTTCCGAAAAGTGACAAAACCTGTTGTGAGGATATTCGTAACATGACCGTATGCTGTATGTCAATTACATGTTGTATATGTCAAGTACATGATGTATGTCAATAACATGTTGTATATGTCAATGATATGTTGTATGTTAATTACACGTTGTATATCAATTACATGTCGTTTGTTAATATCATGTTGTATGTCAAGTATATTTTGTATGTCAATTACATGTTGTGTATGTCAATAACATGTAGTATGTTAATAACGTGTTGTATTTTAATTACATGTTATATGTCAATTACATGTTATATATTAATATCATGTTGTGTGTCTAGTACATGTTGTATGTAAATTACATTTCGTGTATGTCAACTACATGTTGTTTGTTAATTACTTTTTGTTTTCAAGAACATGTTGTATGTCAATTTCATGTTGTGTATGTCAATTACATGCTGTATGTTAATATCATTTTGTATGCCAGGTACATGCTGTATGTTATTAACACGTTGTATGTGAATTACATGTTGTATTTTTATATCATGTTGTATGTCAGGTACGTGCTGTATGTTAATTACATGTTGTATTTCAATTAAATGTTGTATTTCAATTACATGTTGTATGTCAATTACATGTTGTATGTCAATTACATGTTGTATGTCAATTACATGCTGTGTTTGTCAATCACGTGTTGTATGTTAACTACGTGTTTTAGTTCAATTACATGTTGTATGTTAATTACATATTGTATGTTAATATCATGTTGTATGTCAGGTACATGTTGTATGTTAATTACGTGATGTATTTCAATTGCATGTTGTATGTCAATTACATGTTCTATGTTAATTACGTGTTGTATTTCAATTACATGCTGTGTTTGTCAATCACATGTTGTATGTTAACTACGTGTTGTATTTCAATTACATGTTGTATGTTAATTACATGGTGTATGTTAATTACATGTTGTATGTTAATATCATGTTGTATGTCAGGTACATGTTGTATGTTAATTACGTGTTGTATTTCAATTGCATGTTGAATGTAGGTATTTAATCCATTTTCCAATGTTGCACATATATATTACAGGTCTGTCAGCTTTAAAATAATAAAACATTGCCAACTTTGGAGAAATGCTGTGTCTCGAAAGCTCCAATGGAGTTATAGAGGGAACAACAGTTAAATTGCTCCCACTAATTAGTTAATCATTGGATCTTTCCATTTCAAACGATTATGTTAGGAAACCTTTGCTCTTTAATAT
Organism: Serripes groenlandicus; assembly: GCA_031761405.1. Classification (NCBI taxonomy): domain Eukaryota; kingdom Metazoa; phylum Mollusca; class Bivalvia; order Cardiida; family Cardiidae; genus Serripes; species Serripes groenlandicus. The sequence goes on from JASEVX010000003.1 coordinate 43,666,514, forward strand.
GATATTTTTAATATGATTCTATGATTTTTACATTTTGGTCCTGTTATAGGTTTTATTGGGCACTCAAAGTTACATCGACATAAGAAGCAGTTAAAAATCATTCTGCTTTATTAAGGCATTTAGAAATATCCGATCGCTTCATTTCAAACGGTTCAAGATGCAGATTTGTTTTCTCTCTCATTTGTACTAATTGAAATTGTTCTTTTATAAATATATTTTGGTCCTTTTTGAACATTTATGTAAACTTTGGTGCCTTAGAAAGGTGAAATGCCTGTGTATTGGTGTTTGAGGTATTGTGTCATCTCAGAAGTGTAAAATCTACAGCAGTATTCATTTTCGTCAAAGCCTTAGATAAACAATTATCAAAGTTTTCAATATTCTAGATTGACTGATTGATTGATTGGGGTTTAACGCCGTTTTTAACAATTTCTCAGTCATATCACGGCGGCCAGTTCACCTACTCATGTGTTTCCTGGTTTTCTCACACAACAATCTTCCCAAGCAACTGGCTGCTTTTTCAATATTCTAGAAAAATATAATAAAAGAAAACATTTTATGACCACCATAAATTACTCTAGCTTATCAAGCCAAGCGGAAAGCAACATATACCTGGTAAACTAGCTTATGTAAACGCCAGTAATGCTCGGGGTAGAGATCGCTCGCTTAGCCTGATAAACCCCAAAGTTGGCAATGCAAAAACAAACCAAGAGGGCCAGGATGGTCGTGATCGCTCACCCGAGTATTGACCTGAAGCCCTAGTTTTTGACGAAATGTACCGTGATCTGCAGTTAGCCCCTTGCTGGCAGCACTTTGAGTACTTTGATTTTCTAATGAACCCTATGCAATACAATAGTTATTGTAGGAGACACTCGGTACTTTCCGGCTAAATTCTTTAACTTCGTAATTACTAATTAACCGAGTGGAGTTCACTTGTAAAACAGTAGTAAATCTTGAACTTTTAAAAAAAAAAAATATCATCTGTAAATTAATTGAGTGATTTGATTTGTTTCTATATCCTTTCCCACATACGGACGCGTTCGGTCGCCTCTGCAGCAGACGACATATGAAAACATTGTGGCAAAAGAAAAAATGCTCTCCTTTTGCCACAATGTTTTCAACTCCATTAATTATTTTTTGTTTGATTTCAAGAGTTTCCATAGTTTTACTACATGTTTTAAATGGCGTCTGCTGCAGATATTGGAAAGGGAGGTCAAAAACAATGAATCGGAAATCGTCAATTCGCATGTCAATGACTGCAGATACTTCAGCATAAGTTTGTACAGCAGGACAACTTTTAAGATCTTAACCCTTTCCCTCATATAGACGCTTTATGACGCCTCTGGAGCAGACGGCTTTTGAAAACATTGTTGCAAAAGAAGAAATTGCTCATGATGAGCAATTTCTCCTTTTGCAACAATGTTTTCCACTTTTAGTCATTGGTTAGCCATTCAATTATAGAGATTCTCCATTTTTTTACAAAATATGTTTAAAGTCGTCTGCTGCCGATTTGTTGTATGAGGGTAAGTGTTAACCAGAAAACAAACACTAACACAATAACAATGTATTGCACAATTATATCTATATAGTAAATGTTTCTGTTCTTGAATACCATTTAGTGCTTTGTCTGTTCGCATCTATCTGAGTACAGGCGCGATCGTCAATCACGTGTGCGCTCAATGGTAACAGCATCGCATGACCGAAATACTATCCTTTATCCATAGTTATGGTGCATTCACGAACGTCGTCCGAGGTCTAAGTCGAGTTTCCGAATATTGCCGAAGACCTCCGATTGATACGATTTGAGACCGTCGATGAGAAAATGATATTTTTGGGAGTAGTGTAGATTCAGATCTTAGTGCCTTGCATGGTGCTTTAAGCCGCATTTTACAATCAATCAGCTATATCGCTGCGTTTTACAATCAATCAGCTATATCGCTGCGTTTCCTTGTTAAGCTACCAGTACTGCTGATCCGTTAATGGAAAGCCATCACTATCATTGTTTAAGTATTTGGTATGACCCGGCCGGGGATCGAACCTACATCGAGGCGGACTTTTACCATTACATCAGCGAGGCGGTGACGCATGAAGTCCATTTCCGGAAATATCCGAGTGATGCCTGCTGATAATGAGGTCTTTTTCCAGGATAATTCTACGAGTCTGAGATACAGATTGCTTCATGCAAAACTGCTGTAAATATAAGTAATTACAACCGTTTAGCATTACTCCCACGATACATGTTCGTCTCAGATCAGTGTTCTTAATTCGTTGTGAAATAAATATACCGGCAATCCCAAAATGACGAATAAACAAAAAAAAAGGGTGAGCAATGCACGACGTCATACCTAAATTTAGAATAAGTTTCAAATTGTCACATGACAGGATGATAAAGTTGAACCCAAATTACATATAAAGATAGCTTGAATCTTACCAATGTGTTATCTTACCAATGTGTTTATACAATTTACATTCTAATCAATCTGTGTAGTTGTTGTATCGGTCATATAGAGAGAGCTGTTAACAAATAAAACTTTCACGATGATTCGATTAAGTGTTTTTGTGTTTTTGATCGGCGTCAGCGCGGTGTCGTCCATTCAACCATGTAAGTATATATATACCTGTATACTTAGTACTGTTTATTGTATTGTGTGCATTAACTGACCGCGGACTCCTGAATATAGTATTCCGACCGCTCCACTTGAACATAGGCAGGTACGCAGTGTCGTCTATTCATCCATGTAAGTATATATACCTGTATACTTAGTACTGTATAAAGAGAGACTAATATTGTGCATACATATTCATGTCTTATTGAAAGCAAAGCTAAGGTAGTGAACGAATGTTCATGTCTTATTGAAGGAGAGACATATACACTGCATGTATATTCTTTTAGAATAGAGTACGTACAACTGGTCGTAATAATCCATAGCAATTATAACCAACTGTTTACGTTATTGATGATTGATTGGAGTGTTACGCCGTTTTCAACAATTGTTTAGTCCTATCACTGCGGCCAGTTCACGTACCCATGTATTCCTCGGTTTTGTCACACCAGTACTCCACACAACATTCTTTCCAAGTAACTGGCTGCTTTTCAACATAGACACATAGACTGTTAACCCATTGGTGGAAGTCGAATAACACTTGTCGCATTGACTTTTGTCAAACGTCAGAAAGAATGTTGACCGAGCTGGGGTTCGAACTCACAATCTCTGGACAGTCCGTGTCGCTACCAACTGAGAGCTACGTAAAAATACGTCTCACCCAACAACCGGTGTGCATATAACCTTATATAAGACTCCGCCGTGGCCGAGTAGTTTCGCTCCCCTGTTCGCTCCCCTGTTCGCTCTCCTGTTCGCTCCCCTGTTCGCTCCCCTGTTCGCTCTCCTGTTCGCTCCCCTGTTCGCTCCCCTGTTCGCTGCTCTGTTCGCTCTCCTGTTCGCTCCCCTGTTCGCTCCCCTGTTCGCTCCTCTGTTAGCTCCCCTGTTCGCTCTCCTGTTCGCTCCCCTGTTCGCTCCCCTGTTCGCACCCCTGTTCGCACCCCTGTTCGCTCTCCTGTTCGCACCCCTGTTCGCTCTCCTGTTCGCTCCCCTGTTCGCTCACCTGTTCGTTTCTCTGTCACGGCGATCATGGTGGAGTGCCCCTGAACAATACACATTTCGTAGGATAGTAATAGTTTGTTTCCCCATGAATCATACATAAGTTAAACGCGCCGTGAAATAACTGAACTAATGTTGACATGAAGTTAACCCCGCCCTGACGTGTCGATTTATCTGGACAATACAAATGTTTCTGTATTTCAGACTATATGGATCTGCATTGTGGGCAGTCTCTTGATTTTTCAAGCAGCGGTCTCTATCAGATTCGCCTCAAGTTTACGTCAAGAAGTACCTACAGATCAAACACAAACTGTGTCTTTAATCTGAAAACAGGAGCATCGGAAAGATTTATGCTGTATTTTAAGGTGAGCCATATCTGTAATTACCAATTTCCCACATGTATACGTATTCTTACTACTCTACATCAGACGAGCAAACGAGCAATTTCTCCTTTTGCCACACTGTTTTTAACTCTATTTTAAAATTTAGCTCTCATTTATAGCCATTTTTCACGTTTGTAACATTATATTTTCAAAGTCGTCTGCTGCAGGTATTTTGTATGTGAGAAAGGGTTAACCATTTTTCACTCGCAGATTAACAACAAACAACGTTTGCAAACCCTGTGGCAGCAGGATTTCTTTTTTGGATATTTTGCTAAATCGTTAAGTTTGTAAAGCGTTTCCGAAAGATTACACTTTGATAAGAATTATCACATTATCACCACTTACGGTAATATACATGTATCAGGTTTAATTACATCCCACAAACAACAAATCTGCAGCAGATGACATTGAAAGCACCTAATCAAACATGTGGAATAACTCTTTAGATTCAAATATGATTATTGCATAGAGTTGAGCAATTTCCCCGTTTGTCACGACGGAAACACTACTGTAATCATTAATTATATTTGCTGAATATTACGTCGTTTGGCGACTGGCTATAAATTGTTCCATATTCATGAATACTTAAAGTTGGACCAAAATCATTTCACTACTGGCCGTGTCTCGTCTGACGTATTGTCATTAATGTGGCTTATAAAAACCTGTTACGCAGGCGCGTTTTCGTCACACGTGATTATCAATTTTAGTTGTTACAAGAGAGCAATTGTAATGTGTCAATACCCTGTTCAATTTGCCCTTATTGTGTTGTGTTGTTGCGAAGGTCATTGATACCACGTTACCATTGTTACATACACACGTGACTAGTCTAAATAAGGGGGAGTAAACTGATCTCTTCCCCTCAATATCTATCTTATTACCGAACCAAACCAACCCTAATGATGTGGGTACTCGAAATAATCGTCTCAAATAATTCGATTTTGTCGACAATAACATTTTTGTAATCAGTACAAAATGACCCATGTATAGCGTTTCAATTCTGGCATGGTTAAATTCTGAACAATACAATACAACACAGCATTTTTCAATTAACAGTAACCTTTTAAGTAATTGTTTATGAGGTGTCCCTCGGGGTACACTTGTGGGACCCCTTTCAACAATTATGTTCACACATGCATGAAGAAACGATCCGATTTACCATCTTCTTACAAAGAAAATGCCAATTCAAGAATTCGACTGACTGGAGTTTGCGCGCTGATATGACGTCTTGAGATAATTGCTAGTGGTCCGCTTCAAGAGTTGTGACAAGTGGGCGGTCGTACAAAGTGTTCGTCCGGTGTTGCAATTGTTTTCTTGATTCGTCTACGTTTTGCATACACCATCACCCTTGTGCATCCAAACGTGCGTGCACACTATTTGACACTTCTTTTTGACAGAGGCATACCAGTTTGCGTGTGCACGCTGAACACGTTTAACCATTTAGCATTTCATAAGTGAATTCCCATTTCTTCATTGGGTTTTGCATTTGATTCGTGACATATACAACACGGCCACATCGTGCATGAACGTTTTAACAACAACGTATTTTCAACAATCATTCATGAAACTAGTAGGCATGAGAAAGATAATTTCCTTTTTAAAGTTGACAACATGGAAAATGAAGCATTGTAAAAAGTGTAAACGTTTCTTTTGGCGTTCAGTAAGAAATTGTGTTTGTTTGCACTCGCTTCTTTCAACAACTGCTCAGGTAAAGCACAGCGTTTCCATGTGTGGAACCAGTATAACCGCTATCGATGAAGCTAGCCTCGCAACGCCGAGTGCCAACAAGGCAGGGGCGTAGCTCCCTTTAGGTACTGTAGGCACGTGCCTACACTTTTTTCTCTGAAAGCAGCTGCAGCGAAGGACATCTGCGTAATGTATCGACCAGATCAGCCTGCGCTGACCGCGCAGACTGATCCGGCCGACACATTCCGTCTTAGGGGGATAAATGTATAGAGTAGTGATTCCTGAAACAGGAAATCCACAGGAGGCGAAAAGTGTCTATCCGGGTAGATCAGTGTGGCATGCTTAGGCTGATCCGGGTCGATACTTTATCCAGAGTCCACAATGTTGATTTTCTCACGAGACGGCCTACACATTGATTATAGCCAAGCTACGCCCCTGTAAGGGAAGCCACAACTACCACTTTACCACTTTTAAAGTCTTTGGTATGACTCGTCCGGGGATCGAACCCCGATCTCCCTCCCCAGAGTCGAACTCTCTAACAACTTCACCGGGAAGGTGGTCAATATAAAACAACGATAGATGAATGATCGGACATCCAACCATTTCATGAAGACCTAGCGGTACAACATCGTGGATATTTTCATGATGTGTCATATATGAGCCGAACTACGAACTTGTGGACTCTACGTAAAGTATCAACCCGGATCAGCTTAGGCATGCCGCGCAGGTTAATCCGGGCGCTTTTCATCACCTGTGGATTTTCTGTTTCAGGAACCATTACTTTAAACCTGTATCCCCCTGAGACGGAATGTGTCGGCCCGGATTAGCCTGCGCGGCCTACTCATGCTGATCTGGGTTGATTATTGCGCAGAGTCCATCATTTTGGTTTTCTCGTGGAACGGCTCATTTACAAATCGTTATAACTGTGTACCTTACAAATGACGCCTTTAGTTTTGTGTGCTTTGAAAACAATGGTGCAAAACGTGTGAAAATTTGGAAAAGTGGTAATATAAGTTAAAAGATTGAATTCCAAACATCTTTCGAAAAAATTGATTGATTGATTTGGTTTAACGCCATTTTCAACACTTTTTCAGTCATATCACGGCGACCAGTTCACCTACTCATGCGTTTCCTGGTTTTCCCACACTAGTACACCACACAACATTCTTTCCAAGCAACTGGCTGGTTTTTTTCCACATAGACTGTTAAACAGCCCATAGTTGAAAGACGAATAACGCAGGTCAAACGTTGACTTTTGTCAAACGTCGGAAAGAATGTCGGCCGAGCTGGGATTCGAACTCACAACCCCTGGATTGATAGCCCGCGTCGCTACCAACTGAGCTACCGGGGCTCGGTTCTTTCGGAATGAAGAAATACAACATGTTCCCTCCTTATCCTGAACAGTCCTCATTTTAAAGATGTAAAGATGTCTGCATTAGTAAAATTGTCAAGTTAGATAAAATAAACAAATGAGTCGTCTGCTTTGAACACAGTGTGTGATGTAAAAATGAAACTAGACATTTACAATTGTCTTCGTTACCCAGTTAGGCCTCTAAAGATGTCTATATCAGGTTATTGACCAAGTTAGTCGTCTGATAGTCAACTCATGTATATGAGCCGTCCCGCGAGAAAACCAACACTATGGCCTCTGCGTAATGTATCGAACCAGATCAGCCTGCGCAGTCCGCGCAGACTGATCCTGGCCTACACATTCAGCCTCAGAGGGATAGAGGTATAGAGTAATGATTCCTGAACAGAAAATCCACAGGAGGCGAAAAGTGTCTATCTGGTTAAGCCTGTGCGGCATACTTAGGCGGATCGAGGTCGATACTTTACGCAGTCCACACTGTTTGTTTTCTCGCGTAACGGCTCATATTATAGTTATCAGTCAGAGATACCAGACGTTTAACTAATGAAACTGTCGTATCAGGACTTTTGATAACCTTGGGTATGCATTAAGGCTATTCCATGATTAACAGTGTGGGAGCTAACACTTTTAAACTACAACAAACCCTGCAGCATATGATTTTGTAAATATCCGTGTAAAACAATTGAAAACATTTCTATATATGAAGGTATAATTATTAAATTGAGTTAGAAACAGTCTGCCAAATTGAGAAATTGCTCAATTGAGCACATAGGTAGCCCTCTATACAACTCGTTGAAGCGATCTGAATTGGGTGAGACACAATGGCGCTTGGTGGCATCGTAAAGAGGATACAATCAATACAATTAAACGGTATTCTCTTCTGAAACTGCTTTTCCGATTTTTAAATAATGTGGTAGAATTGATTTTCGGTCAAAGTATTCAGATAAGGGATAAAGGGTCAAATAGCTTTCTTGTTTGATTAAGTCAAAATTATTTTTGGTGAATTGCAATATGCGTCATGCTCCCAAAGGGTGCCTGGAGTGGAGTGTGGGCTCATATATTCAGCCATTAGGTAATAGCAATGTTTACATTTTACATTTCATAAACAAACTATTTAAATTTTCTTTGATTGTTTAATGGCCAAAAACATGCATAAACATGAAGTTTGGTCATTTTATTAAACATGCGACATGTATAACCTAAAGATTGTATGTGTTTCTAGGTTTTTTCTCCCGGAGACCTCCGCAAAACCTAGATTTTAATGGCATAGAAAAAATGCAAATTCTTTGGAAAGAATTTCCTAATTGTCCTAACAATATTTGCTCATTTGTTTTCATTTCATATCATACTCTGAAATTTTACACACACAAAAAAACCCAGATATCTGAGGGCAAAGAAAGTGTATAAAAGAGCTTCAAAGTCAACAAAATGATAGGTAAATGTTATGTCGTCGGCAAAAATGTTTGGATACAGTCAAACTAGTTGGAAATGATGAAACTTTTTGCCTAAAAAGTCTGAGAATAACGCATAAATATTAAGTTTGATAATTTTTATGGACATTTAACACAGTAAAACTAAATATGTGCTTTTCTAATTTTTCCTTTGCGAAGACCTATGTATAAAACCTGGCCGATTCAGCCGAAAAACCTAGGTTTCATTTCAGTCGACAATTGAATCCGTCCAATAGCAAAAGTACAAACAAGTTTTCTTGTATTAACACAGAAGATTCAGCTCGCCTTGTTCCCTCCTTTCAGAATACACACACTCTCACAGAAGCTACTAACTAGCGTATAGGAGTAATATGTGAACAGTGTAGATCTGGACCAGACTGTGTTGATCTACACTCTTTACACAAATCAACTTGTATCTTTTCCCATGGACGGGCTTAACAGCCAACTTCCTTTTATTTCAGTCTGTCAGAACAGCTTCCTGTTCCCATGCATATTTAGACGTCTACGACGGTAACAACCCACTCACACCCGTGTCAGGTACAAACATTTTTATACTCATTACAGTTTCGTCATTACTAAAATGATGAATAAAAACATGAAATAAAGATAATGATAATTAAGTAGTAGGTTTACTATTTGTACTACTTCTTCTACTACTTCTGTTTCTACTTCTACTACTACTATTACTACTACTATTACTACTTCTACTACTACTACTGTTACTACTACTAATAATAATACTGTTTATAATACTGTTAGTACTACTACTACTTCTACTTCTTCTTCTTTTACTACATTTCGGCAATATCTCGTTTTGCCACATTTTTTTTTCAAAAGTTGACTGTTGCCGAAGCCTCAGAAAGCGTCTGTATGTGGGAAAGGGTTAAACACGAGCTAATGATTGATACCCTTTTACCATAAATACATTTATAGGATTGAGTAGAAAATGCAGGGTACCAATACTGATACCCTTTTATCATGCATACATTTACAGGATTGAGTAGAAAATGCAGGGTATCAATACTGATACCCTTTTATCATGCATACATTTACAGGATTGAGTAGAAAATGCAGGGTACCAATACTGATACTCTTTTACCATACATACATTTACAGGATTGAGTAGAAAATGCAGGGTACCAATACTGATACCCTTTTATCATGAATACATTTACATGATTGAGTAGATAATGCAGGGTACCAATACTGTTTTACCATGCATACATTTACAGGATTGAGTAGAAAATGCAGGGTACCAATACTGATACCCTTTTATCATGCATACATTTACAGGATTGAGTAGAAAATGCAGGGTACCAATACTGATACCCTTTTATCATGCATACATTTACAGGATTGAGTAGAAAATGCAGGGTACCAATACTGATACCCTTTTATCAATGCATACATTTATAGGATTGAGTAGATGCAGGGTACCAATACTGATACACCTTGATCATGCATATATTTACAGGATTGAGTAGAAAATGCAGGCTACCAATACTGATACCCTTTGATCATGCATACATTTACAGGATAGAGTAGAAAATGCAGGGTACAAATACTGATACCCTCTTATCATGCATACATTTACAGGATTGAGTAGAAAATGCAGGGTACCAATACCGATACCCTTCTATCATGCATACAATTACAGGATTGAGTAAAAATGCAGGGTACCAATACTGATACCCTTTTATCATGCATACATTTACAGGATTGAGTAGAAAATGCAGGGTACCAATTCTGATACCCTTTTGTCATGCATACATTTACAGGATTGAGTAGAAAATGCAGGGTACCAATACTGATACCCTTTTATCATGCATACATTTAAAGGATTAGGTAGAAAATGCAGGGTACCAATACTGATACGCTTCTTACATGTATACATTTACAGGATTAGGTAGAAAATGCAGGGTACCAATACTGATACACTTCTAACATGTATACATTTACAGGATTAGGTAGAAAATGCAGGGTACAAATACTGATACATTTACAGGATTAGGTAGAAAATGCGGGCTACCAATACTGATACACGTTTTACACGTAGACATTTAAAGTACTGGGTTGAAAATGCAGGTACCAGTAAATGATTAATTAACATTTAACACGCATTTACAGAACAGGGAAGAAAACTCGGTGTACCAGTATATATGATTGATTAGCATCTAACATGCATTTACAGGACTGGGTAGAAAATGCGGGTACCACACTGAAACATCAAGCGTCTATACAACCAGACGAAATGCCTTGACGCTCAAATTCTTTAGCGATGCCTCCGTGTTTGTGGATAAAGGATTTGATATGGTCATTACGTCATATCATACGGGTACGTAACATATTGTCACACGTGTTTCCATCGTTCTACCATATACTTCAATCATTGACGTGAGTTGCAGGGGTGACCGATTGTTACGGAACAGGGTGGAAAATGTGGGTAGCCTACCACTAAATGAATGATACACTCCTTACAATCATACATTTACATGACTGGGTATTAAATGCGGGTACCAGTAAATTTAGTAAAATGAAACATAATATTGTCAAAAAAGTATTCTAATTATGGAACAAAAACCGACTTGTGTGGTTTGTTTTTAACGCTTTCAGTTTCTTCTGCTGCATATTCGTTCCACGTGGGCAGGTTTAAAACTCGCCTCCCCTTCACCGACCATTAACCCTCTTCGCAACCGAATGAGATTTGGCGACTAGATTAGAAAACTAACGTCCATGAATAATATAAAATGATATTAGCCGAATTATGAGACAACCAACAGTGTTGACTCTGCCTAAAGAATCGGCCCGGATCAGCCTAAACATGCCGCGCAGGCTAAGCTGAACGGTTTTGTTTGCCTCCTGTGGAATTCTACGTTTCAGGAATCTTTACTCTATACGTCTAGCTCACTGAGACGAATTATGTCGGCTGATTTTCTCGTGGAACGGCTCATAGCTTTTATAAGTGAGCCACGGCTAGCGATTTGGGGTCTTAATTCACCTTCGTACATCGAACACTCCGATGAGTTTGTTAATCCTCACAATCTCACCTGAGTCTCCTCTTTCCGCATAAGTCCTATAAATACCTAAATGCATTTTCTGACAACAAAAAACAAAGAAATATTGACCCACTAGTTTCACTATAATTTTAAATGCTCCCACTCCGAAGATTGGATACGATTATAAAATTCCAGACACGATTCGTGTGTTTAACTTTCAGGATCGTGTTATAGTTACGAATATGAGTGCGACAACGGACGATGTATTTATGACAGTTTAGAGTGCAACGGCTATAACCCATGTGGCGACTCCTCGGATTGTGACCTGACCGGTGGTGCTATTGCCGGCATCGTGATTGGGTGCTTTGTCTTCGTTGTCATAGTAACAACAGTGCTAGTAATGGCTCGTCGTAGAAGAAGGGTATGTAAACTAGTTTCTTACTACATTGTTCAAAATATACAATATAGTATATTGTAATAATTTAATATATATATATATATATTATAGAAAGAGAATTTCAAATTAGTTATAATCATTCATTAACCATTTCCCATATACTTCAAATCTGTAGCTTACGACTTTGAAACATTTACGCGAACAATTTTGAAAATCTATAACACTGAGGATATATATGAGCCGTTCCACGAGAAACCCAACATTATTGACTCTGCGTAATGTATCGATCCAGATCAGCCTGCGCAGTCCGCGCAGGCTAATCCGGACCGACACACTCCGTCTCAGGGCAATAGAGGTAAAGAGTAAGGATTCCTGAAACAGAAAAACCACAGGAGGAGAAAAGCATATAACCGGGTAAGCCTGCGCGGTATGCTTAGGCTGATCCGTGTCGATACATTACGCAGAGTCAATAATGTTGGTTTTCTCGTGGAATGGCTCATATACTGACACGTACAACAAATTGCCAGCAGACTACATTGAACACATATTGACGAACACATGGGAAGTCGTTATAAACGAAAGATGTATTATTTAATATAGTTGAAAACATTGTGGCAATAGGTAAAACTGCTTATCATGAGCAATTTCCCCTTTGCTAGAATCTTTTTAAAAGTTGTCTGACTCCGATATTTACAAATGAGTCTGTATATGAGAAAGGGTTAACCCTTTCCCTCATACGGCAATTCAGCAGCAGACGACTTTGAACGTATTTTGTCAAAAATTTGAAAATCTCCATAATTGAATGGATAACCTATTACAAAAAGAGGAAAACATTGTTGCAAAAGGAGAAATTGCACGTTTTGTGCAATTTCTACATTTTGTCACTATGTTTTCAAAAATCCGTCTGCTGCAAAGGCGTCAGAAAGCGTCTATATGAGAGAAAGGGTGAAACAAACCATTCCTCTGCTATTTGATAATAGGACCATGCATACTTTAAATTAATTGTCTGTCTGTTTGTCATTTTGGTTATACTATATATATATATATATATTTTATTATGCAAAATAGATGTACAAACCATCAGCATACATGTATGAATGCATTTGACAATTTAACAATTTCTGGCCAAATAAAAGAAAAAAAAAGAGAATGGCCCTCCATAACCCTCACACTGTTTCCTGCTGAAAAAGGAGGGTTTCGAAAACAATATTAGTTTAGATGGGACCGCTCGTGACGAGCTGTCATATCTGAGCTTGCATCGCCTTACACCCCACTATTGTACATGGAAAAACCCTAACCGATACTGTACTTGGAGTATCCCAACACGAATAGTATGGGGGTCTTAAGCAGTCATTGGGGGGAGAGTCAAAATACAAGTAAAAAAAAATGTAGGAAATGTTGATTTAGTTAATCTTGAAATGGCTGCTTAACATTTTTCCACACACAGACGCTTTATTACGCCTCTGCAGCAAATCACTTTTGAAATCATGGTGGCAAAAGGAGACATTGCTCATGGTAGACAATTTCTCCAATTGCCACAATTATTATAACTCTTTTTGATCATCATGCTATCATTTATAGAGATGTTCTTTATTTTGGACTTGATAATTTCAAAGTCGTCTGCTGCTGATTTAGTGTATTTTGGAAGGGGTTTAAACAAGTTGTTGCTTAATTGAGGTCACTGCTAACATAAGTTTGTATAATGTTTACAGAGATACCAAACACCGGTGGTTAGCGAGACCACAACATTTGGGTCTGCAGGATATAACGGATATAACCAGCCACCTCCTGCTTACCCCACGGGGCAACAATATCCACCCTCGGGTCAGCCACAACCTCCAACCATGCAGTACCCTCAAAATTAACCATTTTCCGCATACAACTGAACACATCTGTGTAGACGACTTTGATAACGTCTTGGCTAAAACATATTGGGTCTCTTGCCATACATGAAATTTAATCATTGATTAGATTCTTAAACATTGCATAAAATGGAGAAATGTCCCATTACAAGCAATTTATCCTTTTGCCGCAATGTTTTCAAAAGTCGGCCCCAGAAGATGCGTCTGTATATGGGAAAGGGTTAAGAGAATAAAGTGACCTCACACGCAGGAACGGAATTATAACAAGTCAAGTGATACACCATATTGGACTTGTCAAATGGCAAACCTGGACTGATTTAAGTATCAGTTTCAGACATAAAACATTTCTTGAACATGCAGGATCATGGATTTCATTTATTTCAATGAAATTTCGGAAACCTAAAAAGATACTATAGGATATTCATCTAAAGAGACAAAAACAACAACAATAACAAAATCTGCAGTTCACATATATTACAGATGTAATTTTCCTCTGGAATAACCTTAGTAACTGTATTGATATAGTATCATTTGAACATTTCAAACGTATTATTATAGCAGCATTTGAAAATTTGTAACGTATTATTATAGGACACATTTGAAAATTTAAAACGTATTATTATTTCTATGTAATATATCACATCGAGGGCTTGGTGTGAAACGGTTGTAACTAAAAACTTATTTTGAAAACCTTAGTTTAGGGGCAATTTTGACCCCTTTGTAAACAATGCAAATGTAGGTGCCATTGCTCAGAACGAGCAATGGCACCTAAATTTCCATTGTTTACAAAGAAAAATGATTTAACGCTTATAAAGACTTCATGGCAAGGTGATTAACCTTGGTAAATAAAATACCGATTTTAGTTACAACTGTTTCACACCAAGCCCTCGACATGTATTGTAAGGTACGATGGAGGATGGCGACGACCTTTACGTACCTATGCACCTGGCTAATAAAGTTATATCTTTAAACAAGAGGACTATATATCGCTCACCCGATTTAACAGAACTCGATTTTCAATGTACAACTAAGCATATCAAGGCCGACCCCCCTATGCACGTGGCTTATAAAGTTATATCTTTAAACAAGAGGACTATATATCGCTCACCCGATTTAACAGAACTCAGTTTTCAATGTACAACTAAGGATATCAAGGCCGACCCCCTATGCACGTGGCTTTTAAAGTTATATCTTTAAACAAGAGGACTATATATCGTTCACCCAATTTAACAGAACTCAGTTTTCAATTAAAAAACTAAGGATTTCAAGGCCCACCCCCCTATGTACGTGGCTTATAAAGTTATATATTTAAACAAGAGGACAATATATCGCTCACCCGATTTAAAAGAACTCAGTTCTTTTCAATGTACAACTAAGGACATCAAGGCCCACCCCCTTTGGCCATGTTATGAATGGATCCATATAATTTGAGGAAACTTGATAAAGTGTCACCTAAAGAATCGTCATGCCAAGGTTTTTTTTCAAATCAGACCTTAACTTATGTACCGGAAAATATTTAGAGTTTTCACTATAAATTCTTATATGGAAAAACAAGCCCAGCCCCCTGCAAGCCATGTTAATTGACGGATCAAAACAATGTCAACAATCTTGGTAGAGAGTTACCATAGAAGCCTGTGTGCAAAATTATTTTCAAATGGTACCAATACTTTTAGTCAAGAAGATTTTTTAATGTTTTCACTAAATATACATATAAGGAAAACCAAGCCCCGCCCCCTCCCTGGCAGCCATGTTCATAAACGGATCAGAATAGTGTCAACAGTATTGGTAGAGGGTCGTACTAGCAACATATGTGTCAAATTATTTCATATCTGGCCCATACGTTTGGTCAAGCATATTTGTTAAGGTTTTCACTATGTGTGGTCTTCAACGGATCACTATGTATACTCGTACATATAAGAAAAAATAAGCCCCGCCCCCTGACAGTCATGGGCAATATTTATTTATTTATTGGGGTTTTACGCCGCTTTCAACATTATTTTAGTTATATCACGGCGACAGTTCACTTATTCATGATCCCTGGGTAAACAAACCAGTTCTAGGCTAGTAAATGTGCATTGCCCATGGGCACTCCACCATGACCAGCCATGGGAAATGTGTTTGAAAGGAATCTTGGTAATGGGTTTTCAAAGGAAAATATGTGCCAAATTATCATTAAATCTGGCCAGGTTTTTTGGACAAGAAGTTTATTTAAGTTTTCACTAAATACATATAAGGAAAACAAGCCCGGCGCCTGGAGGAAATGTTTTTTAACGGATCTGATTTGTTTACGCAATCATGATTGAGGGTCATCCAAAGAAAATTTTGCAAAATAATTTTCAAATCAGGCCAGCACCTTTGGGCAAGAAGATTTTGTCTCTTTTTTATGCCATAGTAACCAAAGTTCTACATGGAATTACTTTTGTTAACAAGTTTGAAATAGGACATAGAAATATTTTGTATAATGAGAAATCCCTCCATATTTTCTTCTTCAATTTCGATTTAGTTTTTAGCAAATTGCCATAATGCTTGGTACTTGACCAAACGACCAGTATTATATAACATATGAGGTCGTTAAGAGATAGGGGGTTGTTCGATGGCTTTCAATTTTCAATATCGCGGCTCAATCATAATTGATTCATTCTCACTTGGTCAGTCAGGTCAGTTTGAATTGAGCTTCGGTCAGTTTAAATATGTTATGAATACTAGTTTGCACATTATGTTAGGCATCTATGCTATACGCAACTTTACTTTAAGGATGGTATTCATTAAACAATAACTTTAAATATTTGTAATTCGAACAACATTACACCAAAATAATGTAATGCAAATCATCTTCTGTCGGTGTATATTTGAGATTTACACAGTTAATAATGGGTATTTCAGATGAAATAAACCATGGCTCGTGTATGCCTTCAATAGTATCCATGGCAACGGTTTATAACTATACATATGACAATATTCAAACAATTAAGCGAATATAAAGTAGAGCATAAACCAATACAGTGGAACCTGTCTATAAAGACCACCCTTCGGAACACACCAACACGGTCTTTGTTCACAGGTGGACTTTAATTTCAGGGTCATTTATGCAGAAAAATGAGTAATTGGGAAACTAGGTGTGTGGTTTGGTTGCTATAGACAGGGAATCGCTATTCCAAGTTGGTCTTTAGCCCATACATGTGTATATATACCGGATGAATTTCATTAATGTGTATCAATAAATACAAATGTTACTAAGAAAGTCCTATTACGTTTGATCACCTCTAGTATATTGTATTTACACAATTACTAGTGTATAAATTGGAAACAAATTGACTTTATACTTTCATCTGGGTAATTTAAAATAAGCATTTCTTGCATCAAAGCGATACTCATCTTAGCAAGTATATAAGTATATAGCAAGAATACGAATTATTTATTAAGGAAATAAATTGACTTTCATACTTTCATTTGGGTGCTGTAAAATAAGCACTTGATGCAATAGTTTCAGTGTTTTATAGAATTAACATAGATATTACTCAATTGAACACAAAAGAGATCTGACAGAAACTGTTGTTCTGTGAAGTCACGTAACGAGCTCTCTCTCTCTCTCAAGAAATCTGCATTGTTTGTCACTTAGACATTAGATGTTATCAAATTTCCTGTTGGACGAAAAATGGAGTGGTCCAATTTTCAACATGGAGGAGTCGACTTTATGAAATTCGGCAGTGAAATATTTAAGAAGCCAGTTGAACTTTTATCAGTTCCAACGTACAATAAACTTTGAAAACATATTTGCGAAAAATATGGAAATTGTCTTTACACGAAAGTATAATTATTGAATATAAATGAAACATTGTTGCAAATAGAGATATCTTTCAAAATAGCAGAGGCGTCAGAAAGCAAATGAAATGAAACATGGAATAGTCTA
Organism: Serripes groenlandicus; assembly: GCA_031761405.1. Taxonomy (NCBI): domain Eukaryota; kingdom Metazoa; phylum Mollusca; class Bivalvia; order Cardiida; family Cardiidae; genus Serripes; species Serripes groenlandicus. The sequence continues at coordinate 43,684,161 of JASEVX010000003.1, forward strand.
CTTTTATGAAATTCGACAGTGAACGGGTTAATCAGCCAGACTTCAACTGTCGACTGGGTGGATGCCACAGCCATGAACTTCGGATAAATTATTACATACTCATTTCACAAATGAAATATCTTCCCTTACTACAATCTGTCGGTACGAGCAACCAACTATCATCAATGGTGGCACACCTGTGATCCACAATCCCGCTGAACAACGAAACAAAGGAATGAGTATGCCAGACAGCGCCACCAGTCGGGAGTCTCTGGCCGTCTGTGCTATACCAATGCAAAGCTCTCGCCTTGTTTGCGTTTGCCCAATACTCACCTGTAACGAAACAATTCACCTACCGAAAGTAGGAAACCATCTGTCGTTCAGGAATTATTGTGTGTGCTAAGCGAAGCAATGTTTGTAAGTTCACCAAAAGATTTATTTTATTAGGGTTTTGCGCCGTATTCAACAATAGTTCAATTTTGCCCGCTAATAGGTCACTTACGCATGATCCCTTGGTAAACAAACCTGTACTATCTAGGAAATTGCCTTGCCCAAGGGAACTCCAGCATGACCGTCGCGGCTAGAGATCAAACCCGGCGTCCTGGTTCTGAATCCCCGATGCTAACCTGTTGGCCACAGCACAATTTACCGCAGATGTTGCCAGATCAGGGCAAGACATTATTTAACCCTCGACACATTCCCTGTGCTCAGAAATTAAGACTTCTGATAGACCAATTTTGGTATGAATTTGACTTAACCTTCATAGTTGTGGGGGAATATCTGGGCGTAAGCCAATCATTTGTTGTTCTGAAATTCTAGTTCACATAACATTTAGTGTTTAATAAAGGGATGTATTGTAACCTTTGTAGGACGAAGTACTGAAGCCTCTTCCTAACTTTGCAAGACACCTGGTAAGTAAACTCTGCGTTTAGTGTAAACAGCTTGTCCACATTTTGATGACAATATTGAGTTGTTTGCAAATAATACAGATGAGGCAGATCGTAACGAACTGTATCATGAGGAATCAACACTAATTGCATTTTAAAGATAAAGGACTCTTGGACTTCTCATTTCAAGTTCGTCTGTAGATTTTTTTTACATTGATTTTCAATCAATATTTAGAAGTCATGGATTTTGAGATACCATAATAGTCCCTAGATTAAGGAATATTGGACTTTTAATTACAAACAATGTCCACGGATTAAGAGATTGCCACCTAATGTCATTGAATTCAAGGCACGTGGACCTCGTAGTCATGTCATTGGCCTTAAATTTAGGGAGCCTGGATTTTAGCTTCGGTTTAACCTATTAATCTGAGATAGGATTCTTGGATTATTTGAATTTCATCCATTGTCCTTAGCTTGGCGATCTTGGAATTTGAATTTCGCCATTGTCCTTAGCTTGGCGATCCTGGAATTTGAATTTCATCCATTGTCCTTAACTTGGCCATCCTGGAATTTGAATTTCACCCATTGACCTAATTTGGCGATCCTGGAATTTGAATTTCACCCATTATCCTTAACTTGGATATCTCGGATTTTGAATTTCACCCATTGAACCTAGTTTGGCGATCCTGGATTTTGAATTTCACACATTGTCCTTAGCTTGGTTATCTAGGTATCTCGGATTTTGAAAATTCATCGATTGTCCTTAGCTTGGCGATCCTGGAACTTGAATTTCACACATTGTCTTTAGCTTGGCGATCTCGGATTTTGAATCTCACCCTTAGATAGGGATCTCGGAATTTTAATTTCACCTATTGTCCTTAGATATGTATCTCGGATTTTGAATTTCTTCCATTGTCTTTAGATAGGGATCTCGGATTTTAAATGTCATCCATTGTCCTTAGTCAGGGTGCGTCGAACTGAAAACATTGTCCGTAGGTTTAGGGAACATGGAATTTAAATTTCACCCAGTGTCCTTAGTTAGGGATCTTGTCCTTAGTTATGGATCTTGGATTTTGATTTATACCTATTGTCTTTATAATTAGGGTTCTGGAACTTTGAATTCCACTTGCACCAGTTAAGTAAAAAAGAAGAAAATAGGCACTCCACCAGGATTCCATTGAGTGGGTATCGAACCTGGCACGCCCGGCTCTAAATCCCGCACAGTTACCACTCGTTCATAGCGGATTCACCAACCTCTTTGCCTGCACGTTGCAGAATGATGTAACATTGCAATGAAATGTAACGATTTACCGCGTCTTATTTGTTTAAAAGGTAAGAATAATACATTCAATTCGTTTTCGTTCAATTATAAATTTTCCACATGCAGATGCATTTTGATACATCTGCAGAAGAAGACTTTGGGAAACGTGGCAAAAGAAAGAATTGCTCAAAATTAGCAATTTCTCATTTTGCCACAAATTTTCAACTTTATTCAATAATTAACCTGGCATGTATAGAGAATTTCCATAACATTTGCCTGGTCGTTTTCAAAGTATTGTGCAGCAGATTTGCTATTGTTAATGGTAGTCCGAGTAAAATTTAAAATGTCCCACCTGCATAACGTTGGAACTTTGCCCTCAGAAGACGATTGACCTCACTTGTGTCTATCTTTATAAGATGTGCATTTTTCTTTTTGCATTTCTCAAACGCATCGTTTTTTTGTTGCTTCAACCTTCACAAATCCGAAATGTTTCGACAAGTTTCAACTTCTAATCGTGATTCTGCCCAATTTACATTGTACTTAACAATTTACATTTTATTTAGTCCTTTACATATAACTTAACAATGTACATATTACTTAACAGCTCACATATTACTTAACAATTTACATATTACTTAGTCCTTTACATATAACTTAACAATGTACATATTACTTAACAGTTCACATATTACTTAACAATTTACATATTACTTAATAATTAACAAATATCTCAACAAATTACATATAAATCACAACTCACATATTATTGATCAATTTGCATTTTATTTAACAATTAACACATTACTTAACATTTTACATATAACTTAACAATTTAAGTATTACTTAACAATTCACATATTAATCAACAATTAACATATTTCTAAACAATTTACATATTACTTAAAAATTTAAATATAACTTAACAATTCACATATTACTCAACACTTTACATATTACGCAAGAATTTACATATTTCTTAATTATAAACAAATATCTTAACAATTAACATATTACTTAACAATTTACATATTACTTAACCATGCACATATTACTCAGCAGTTAACATATTACTCAACAATTTGCAAATAACTTAACAATGTACATATAACTTAGGAATTTACAAATAACGTAACAATTTCCGTTTTACTTAACAATTTATATATATAACTTATCAATTTACATATTTCTTCAACGGGATTGTTCTGTGGTTTTCCTCATAAACATATACACCGACATTGATAGGTTTAAGAGTTTAATTATTGGTCAGATTTTCCAAGATGTATACACACTTTCCCACATCTGCAGTAAAACGGATCGCTACAACTGAAGCATGCCAATTTGTTGTCACCATGTTTTCATTAGAAATCAGACCAATATACTTTGCTGTGCGTCTGACGACACCGCAATAAAGGTCATCTCGAATTGGCCAATCACGGGTAATCTTCCCTGTTGATCCTTAACGATTTTGTAGGAGACAATTTGATTGAATGACGCAGGGGTCAATCTGAGACGACATGTTATAGGCAGTCATCAGATCTATACGAGGGCTTGCTACCGCAGCGAAGTTAAGATCTGGTTTTAATGGGATTTGAAATTACACGTGCATTATTGTCACTATAGACATACTAAAACATATCGTGATTTTTGAAGATTATCATGTACGCGTGTCATCTTTCTTGTATTCCCCCTTCCATAAAAAAAAATGTCTTTGTGAGAAGGTTTCTTTTATGTCGCCTGCTTGGGTAGGGAGAACTACAGGGTTATTTCTTTATCGCCATATTGGCAGGTGTTCCTTTAAACGCAAATGTTTTTTTGTCAAACCAATAATCAAATATATATTCGAACGCACCTGATATTTTGTCATATGCTTTGGTGGGTACTTTAAAGACACATACTTACTTAAACATCATGCGCCTGCTGTCGATCATATACTGATAGTGGTAAGAGCACACATTTCCTGTGTTGGTCCAGTTACCGGCCTTTGTACAGGTCATCACCTGTTTGTACCGTTGCTGTGTGGTCTGATTGTAACACCCATAGGCCTGTTTACTTCCCACAGTGTACAAGTTACCATAATGTGGTATGGAGCTACACTGCAGGGGTGGTCGACAATATATTAAGGTTAAAAAGTCCCTGATTGACTCGGCGATTTCCGAATGAGGTCGTTAAAGAACGGTATAGTTCGTGGAACTGGCGATCATTTCCTCGGAAATGACAGAAAAAGTCCACGAACAATACCGATCTCAAGGCTTACGAGTTCGGACTTAAATCGCCAAGCATACACAATATTAATAAATACTGATCGACAAGCTATTACGGTAATAGGTCCCTATTGTCCATGAACAATATCGATCTCTTACGACTACGACGGAAATCGACACACTTTTATGGTAGAACACCCACTAATGGACTCGGCAGTTTCTGTATGAGGTTGCAAATGACAGAAGAGTCCAAGAACAAACACATTCGTACGACTTTGGACTGTAATCGCCAAACATAGACAATGTCAATAAATACTGATCGACAAGCTATTAAGGTAGAAATGGGTTCAGAGATTTCCGAATGAGTTTGTTCGGGATCGGTGTAGTTCGTAGAATTGAAATTGACAGACAAGTCCACGAACTATACCGATCTTTTACGACTTTGGACGTAAATCACTAAACCTATATAATGTGTATAAAAAATGAACTCGTACGGAGATCGCAGGCTCCATTTAGGGTGTTCTATATTAACTCTTCCGCTACCAGAGGTAATTAGGGGATTTTGCAAACAATTCAGCCTCGGTTGGGAAAGCTCGTAACGAGCTGTCCCTCCTGAAATCAGCATTGTTTGGCACTTAGACGTTTGTTTTATCTCAATTAAATAACAGATAGTTTTAAAAAACAAAAACTACTATTTCAACAATTTTAATTTGTTTAACTCATAAAATACTTAATAGTGCATATAGATTTTTCTTGAAGTATTTGACGTTAGCTTGACATTAGACGCTAGACACTTGACATTCACAAATCCAAAATGTCCAATGTCCAACGTCTATTTGGGTTTCTAGATATTCGAATTTGTGAATGTCTAATCGAATGTCCATTGTCTAACTTCTTATTTGGGCAATATATATTCAAATTTGCGAATGCCTTATCGAATGTCAAATGTCTTACAAGGCAATTAGACATTCGTTTTTTTAATGTACAATGTCTAATGTCTAGTTTGGGTTACAGATGTCCAAATTTGCGAATGTCTAATCGAATGTGTTACTCCATTGATCCACACAAATGTATGGCCGACATGTTATAGGGGGCGTTTTGCTTAAAATGCCTTAATCGAAAGCATTCACAAGCTTAGACTACATGACTGATTGAGTAATTTGCGTTTTACGTCCTTTTTAACGGTATTCCAGTTAACTAATGTGTGTATTCTGGCTTTTTAGCACCAGTACTCTGAACAATTCCCTTCAAAGGCAACTAACCGCCTTACCACATATACTTTTTGGCCCATTATTCGTAGACGGAAATGCCGAGCCGGCGTTCAACTAGCGCCTCTGTTTATATGCGTGTTAAACTGTTGGTAATGCAAGCAAAAGCGAATTATATCCTTATGCACAATGATAAGATGTAAATAAAGATTATTACAACGTCCACAATTCCTTTAAATATTGTCGACTGTGTAACCCTGATACAAAAAGATAGATTAGCGGAAGGTTATTCAACCCTTGTCCCACATACAGCAAATATTCAGACGACTTTCAAACACCAAAGAATAAAGGTAAATATCTTAAAATAAATTCATTATTGAATAGAGTTGAAAACATTATGGCATAAACAGAAATTTCT
>JASEVX010000003.1:43695114-43724175 GCA_031761405.1 Serripes groenlandicus
TCTTTGTGGGGAAGGGAGGATTGATATGATAGAAGTGGTGTCTAAAATCGTCGGTCAGATTTCCTGCTATTTAATGCTATTTAATGTACGACAGGATCAACCGTATAAGGATATCGATCGGTGCAGTTATCACTATTTCGCCGCTTTCAACATCTTTTCGTTTATATCTGAGATGTGGTTTCAAACCCAAAACACCCGGATTGATAGTCTTCACAGTTACCGACTGGGCTATCTGGGATCTGTAGCATCATAAGGAAATTAATAAACATAAACTCTATCAAAGACAAAATGATATGAAACATAATATCCCCTACGTGCCACGAACGGCATAGCATCTATATGTGAGCAATTACCTCACACTGTATGAAATGAAGGAAACGTAAGATGCAAATGTTTTAATAGAAAAAGATATATTCTTATATATATATTACATACAAATTAAATTTAGGAAAAGAGGACAGCAAGATTTCACGCCTAGCATATGAATCGAACCAATGACATGTGCACTCTGAGTTTTGATGTCTTACCAACCAAGCTATCAGGTCGGTGATGTTTTAACCACCCACTTTAACATATTCATACGTCGAATAATCACATACATGTAGGCAGGGACACTTTATTACATGTAATATAGTGTCCCTGGTGTAGGTAACGGTTTATCAGCCGAATTATAACGAAGACAGGCGAAGATTAATGAGTGACGCGGGAAATATGTTTACTAGTATATTTTCAGTTTTAAATAAAATATAGAAAATCAGATTGCAAAGACTTATATACACTTATGATACTGTACCTTTTCATGAAACATAGATTATTAAATGATTGACCTTGTACGGAATTTTGAGAACAAATATATCTTATGGTGGATTTTAATGTATGAATCCAAGTAGCTCAATCGGTCGAACCGCTGGTTTGTCAATCCAGGGTGTGTGGGTTTGAACCCCAGACCGGTCAACATTTCGTAATGAGATACATGTGTCATGTGACAATGTTGTTGCTATGTTATGTGTGGGTGTAGCTGTGCTGTAACTGTGGTCTGATGTGACTGTGATATGATGTGTGTGATGCGACGTTTATGTGACTATGTGGGTGTAGCTGTGATGAGTGTGGTTTGACTGTTATTTCTCTGAGGTGACTGTGGTTTGATGACTGGGATGTCTCTTATGCGACAGTTATGTCTATGCTGTGACGACTGTGATGTCTCTGATGTGACATTTATGTCTCTGATGTGATGTCTCTGATGTGACTGTGCTATGATGTGGGTGATGAGAGAGAGAGAGAGAGTGAGGAGAGGAGAGGAGAGAAGAGGAGAGGAGAAAGAGAGACACACACACAGACACAGAGACACAGAGAAAGAGACAGACAGACAGAGAGAGAGAGGCATACAGAGAGAGAGACACACACACACACACACACACACACACACAGACACAGACAGACAGACAGAGAGAGAGACACACACACACACACACACACACACACATACAGACAGACAGAGAGACAGAGAGACGCCAATTTGCGAATGAAGGAGAAGGATCCTACTTGTGATTACATCCGTCTTTATTGTAAACAATGTAAGCGAAGCATTTAAACAAGAGGGCCATGAGGCCCTGGAATCGCTCACCTGAGAATGGGCTATTTAGGACTTAACTCTTTCAGCGCCAATGGCAATATCATCAAGACAAACTTTCTGACAAAATTTCAAGCTGCTCAAGTAAAAAATGCGATCTCTATAGTGTTAACTAGATTGTTCTACAATTTGGCCTAGTGTTCTTATATTTGACCTGATATGACCACATTCAAACCTGGCCTAGATATCATCAAGACAAACTTTCAATCTGATCAAGTAAAAAATGTGATCTCTATAGTATTGACAATATATTTCTACAATATGGCCTAGTGACCTAGTTTTTGATCTAACCAAACCCATATTCAAAATTCAGCCTAGATATAATCAAGACAATTATTCTAACAACGTTTCAACATGCTCAACCAAAGATGTGGCTTCCAGAGTGCGGCTTCCAAAGTTCCTTAAACTTGACCTAGTGACCTAGTGTTTGACCCGATATGACCTTTATTCGAAGTTGGCCTAAATATCACTAAGACAAACATTCTGACAAAGTTTCAACATGCTCAAGCCAAACATGTGGCTTCCAGAGTGTTTACAAGATTGTTCCTAAATTTAGCCTAATGACCTAGTTTTAGGCCGGACATGACCCGTATTTAAACTTGGCCTAGATATCATTCGGACAAACTTTCTGATAGAATTTCAATGTGGCTTCAAGAGTGTTAACAAGGTATTCCTTAAATTTGGCCTAGTGACCTACTTTTTGACCGGACATGACCCATATTCGAACTTGGCCTAGATATCATCAAGACAAACTTTATGACAAAGTGTTAACATGGTCAAGTTTAAAATGCGGCTTCCAGAGTGTTAACAAGAGTTTCCTTAACTTTGGCCTAGTGACCTAGTTTTTGACCGGACATGACCTATATTCAAGTTTAAAAATCCGGCTTCCAGAGTGTTAACAAAATGTTCATTAAAGTTGGCCTAGTGACCTAGTTTTTGACCCGACATGACCCAGTTTCGAACTTGGCCTAGAGTTGATAGAGATATATGTTCTGATAAACTTTCATGACTATTAAATGCAAAATGTTTACTCTAGAGTGTTAACAAGAAAATGTTGACGACGGACGGACGAACGACGGACGACGGACAAAAGGCGATCACAAGAACTCACCTTGAGCACTTTGTGCTCTGGTGAGCTAAAAACGCTACAGATGGTTTTTAGTTGATTATTGTATACGTCGTATAGTATTACGAACATAAACATTTGCATTACGTTTATTGTATTTAGTACTAATTTCGTTTAATCTGTATTTATATAAATCATAGCTCATTCATAGAAACTCGAAAATTACACTCGTTTGTCAATAAAATAAAGGGTCACTTACCTTTACATCCGTCTTCCTTGTGTATTGTGTTTACGCGGTATGTCAAAACCTGATATGAATCAGTGTTGGTTAATGTTGTTTATATATACATCGGAGTAGCAAACCTTTATAATGTTCTTTATTGTGTTTAGTTTTGATATAGTTTCACACATATCTATACCAATTATAGTGTGACAGATGTCTGATTAAAGGTTCAACGAATTAGAAAAAAAATCTTAGGTCCAGATTTTGTTGAAAGAGACCCCTATTTTGCTTATACATAAAGCATATGCAGTAAAGTAAAGTATAGTAACACTTAGCGTCTTTATGAAATTTTTGAAATGGCTTTCAAAGGTAAAACAATATAATAAACACTTGGAAAATATGATTACTTTTATACCGTGTTTGCAATAATGATTTGTCTATCGAACAATAGTGTTCAAAAGATGACTCAGACGAATAAGTTGAAATTGACTGAATACACTTTTTATCTATCCGCTTCATTAAGAGATGACCATTGACTCGGGGAATGGTACCTTCCAATATTTATAACATATAATGAAATGAGAAGCGTTTTAAGGAGATGGAAATACATGTAAGGAAGAGGTGCTGCCTCATCAAAATCGTTTGGCATACTGAGAGTCGTGACATAGATCCTAGACTAAAACACATTTGTGTAGAGACAAAAAGGTAAGAGATTGAAGTACGAATGGTGACGCATAGACTGATATGCCCTTCTTGACAAATGGGATATTTGCGTAAATATATTGGTAAAACGAGACGATTTAAAACAAGTTCATAATACTAGATGTTTGATGTATCAGTATTGTTTCATGTGTGTGAAGTAAGTAGCTTATATTTAGTTCTAACGCGTGTCGAACGTACTTAACTTCTATACACCGAAGTGAGAAGTATTAGAGACACACGAAAAACGGGCTAGGCAGAAGTAGATATAACCTTACACATATGTTATTTACCTTGCTCCGATAAACGTGATACAATTATCAGTAGGATATTATCTCATGCTTAGGCCATTATATTACATGTACAAATTTATGGTTTATACTATGCTAGCGAATGATTGTAAAGAATGCTGACGTATTCATAATCTTTGATACGTTTATATCTTCGGACTTAACTGACCATTCAGGTCATATCGATAGAAACAATGAGAAATTGATGGGGAAACTCACGAATGTCCACAAACATTTAATTGTATAAATACCCCTTGTTTACTCTTATGGACTCGAATTGAGTGTTGTCAATGTTGTACAAACACTTGTATATAAAGCGGCGGGTTTTCTCCAGAAGCAATCTATTTTGGAGAGAAAACGATGCGAGTCTAAAATAAATCAGTTTAAACAAAACCCTTACGATAACTTTGATTTTGAATAATAAAGATGCCTTTTTCATATGGTTTTGGTTTTATTAATACAGATACTTTCTCTATAAAGTCTGTATTTAACTGTGGGTATTGTAATCATACTAGACGTTCACATAACAGAAAGATTATTCTTATCAGCACATATTTATTTAGCACATGTTATCTATTTGTTTGCAATGTATGCAGGATTTGTCTTGGTTAAATACATGTACCAACTCTGGCTTACTTCATTCGTTTAAAAGATAAATCTCAGATACTGTTTATCATAAGCGAATTGGTGACCTGACCTTCGTATTTCACGCGAATAACGTTTGATTACGTTTTCATAACTACAAGTCAGTTATACTCACATTAACCTTTAGACTGTCTACCAACAACATGGCAGTTCATATGTTATGCCTTATTCTTATATATAAATACATATCACTTAATAGGGTTGATTAACCATTAGTTGGCTTATATGTTTAATCAATTAAATGACTATTATGCCTATAATTGATGACATTATTCCTTAAATCTAAATGTACATTTGTTATTGAGGCAAACCATGTTACCATTGTTATTTCTATTGATTTTGGCTATGACTGGTACACCATTTAGCACAGGTGTTGACATAAATATAGAATAAATATATACATACCCCGTTCAGCTACCTGACTAAGGGCAAGTAAATGGATGATTCTGTACCAATGTAAAGGGACTGTTCAGCATAGCAACAACACAACCTTGAAGTATAAATAGAACGTATAAATTTAACGAACGGTTTAAACTCATGTTCTTAGCACGTGACTATTCACATTTATAGATAACGACCCATCCAAAGTCAAACCCGCACCATATTGTTTTATAAAACTTGCTATAACGTTCAATTAGAGTTTAGTGCAAACAAGTGCTTCGGATTCACATAATTAACATCGAATTACTATTGGTAAGTTTTCTCATATTGTTGTTGAAACACAATGTTTATTTCGAGATTTATCTCATATCTTTATCAACATAAACTTCTCATTTTATTTACGAATTAATCGTCTGCTCATTATTCTACAATAATTATTCATTTGTGGGGATATTATGTTCCTACGTTGTGTCACATCGTAAATGTTCTTATCTGTTATTGGCACCATATCATTGACAAATCTTGTTTTAAAATTGTATAATATGTTACATATACATGTGTATATCGATATTGTAATTGATTGTATTTGTGTCAAGAGATACGTTGACATTGATAGGGTTGTTAGACTACCGGATTGCCTAGTATGTTGTTTCGGGTGTGCCAGAAACTCTGATCAGCGGCGCCTGTATTTAAAAGCAATATCCTGTCGTTATCTTCTTCAAAATGTGTTTAGGTCAGTTAATATCAATTGGCGGTAAACCAGTCAAGCTATTGCTCATTGTCCATCAGGCGTCGTAGGTGCGTGCATGCATACGTACGCCCGTGCGTTAATCATTTGTTTTCAAACGACTGCTCCTACTCAGATGTTTTATCATCTTAATGTCCTCTCCTAAAGCCTTCTTATAATATGGCTGTTTCATCAACAAATGTATAGCATTGCAAACGTTGGGGCTTTTCAGGCTATCGAGCGATCTCTATCTCCGAGCAATACTGGCGTTTACATAAGCTAGTTTACCAGTCCTCAGTCGCTGTCCGCTTGGCTTGATAAGCTAGAGTTATTTATGGGGGTCATAAAACGTTTTATTTTATTATATTCTCAGTCTCGATTTATTCTAGAAGAGTGCAAACTTTGATATTTGTTTATTTAAGGCTTTGAAGAAAATAAGTACTGCTGTATTTTCTAATCTTCCAATGCGCGTATACAAAGAAAAACAAGAGGGCCATGAGGCCCTGGATCGCTCACCTGAAAATGGGCTATTTAAGACTCTTTCAGCGCCAATGGCAATATCATCAAGACAAACTTTCTGACAAAATGTCAAGTTGCTCAAGTCAAACATGCGAACTTAGCTTAGATTTTCTGAAAACACATATTCTGACAAAGTTTCAATATGCTCAAGCCAAAAATGCGGCTTCCAGAGTGTTAACAAGATTGTTTTTCAATTTGGCCGAATGACCTACTTTTTAGCAGACATGGCCAATATTCGAACTTGGCAGCATCCAGAGTGTTAACAAGATTTCCCTTCAATTTGGCCTAGTGACCTAGTTTTTAACGCGGCATGACCCATATTTGAACTTGACCCAGATACACAATTCAGATAAACATTCTGACAAAATTTCAAGTTGATGTAGCAAAAAAAAAGCGGCTTCTACAGAGTTAACAAGATTGTCCTTTAATTTGGACTAGTGTCCTGACCCAATACGACCCATATTCGAACTTGACTTAGATATTATCAAGACAAACATTCTGACGAAATTCAAGCTGCTGAAGCCAGAATCGTGGCCTCTAGAGTATTAACAAGAGTGTCCATCAATTTGACCTAGTGACCTACTTTTTGACCCGACATGACCCATATTCGAATTATTTGACATTCATATCATCAAGACAAACATTCTGATAAAGTTTCAACGTGCTCAAGTTAAAAATGCACCAATGCAGAGTGTTAACAAGATTTCTCTTCAATTTGGCCTAATGACCTAGTTTCTGACCCAATATGGCCGAGTTTCGAACTTGACCTAGATATCATTCAGACAAACATTCTGAAAATATTTCAAGCTGTTGAAGCAAAAAATGCGGCCTCGAGAGTGTTAACAAGATTTTCTTTCAAGTTGGCCTAGTGACCTAGTTATCGACCCGGCATAACCCATATTTGAACTTGGCCTTGAAATCATAAAGATAAACATTCTGACGAAATGTTAAGCTGCTGAAGCAAAAATTGTGACCGCTAGAGTCTTAACGAGATTTTCCTTCAATTTGGCCTAGTGACGTAGTTTTTGACCCAACATGACCTATATTCGAACTTTGCTTAGATATTACTAAGACAAATATTCTGTCAAAGTTTAAACATGCTCAAATTTAAAATGAGGCTTCCAGAGTGTTAACAAGATTTTCATTTAATTTGATCTTGTGACCTAGTTTGTGACCCCACATGACCCAGTTTCGGACTTGACCTAGATTTGACGGAGTTGTATCTTCTGATAAACTTTCATAATGATTGGATGCAAAATGTTGCATCTAAAGTGTTAACAAGCAAATGTTGACGACGGACGATTGACGACGGACGACAGACGATGGACAAAAGGCGATCACAATAAAGTGTTAACAAGATTTTCTTTCAAGTTGGCCTAGTGACCTAGTTATCGACCCGGCATAACCCATATTTGAACTTGGCCTTGAAATCATAAAGATAAACATTCTGACGAAATGTTAAGCTGCTGAAGCAAAAATTGTGACCGCTAGAGTCTTAACGAGATTTTCCTTCAATTTGGCCTAGTGACGTAGTTTTTGACCCAACATGACCTATATTCGAACTTTGCTTAGATATTACTAAGACAAATATTCTGTCAAAGTTTAAACATGCTCAAATTTAAAATGAGGCTTCCAGAGTGTTAACAAGATTTTCATTTAATTTGATCTTGTGACCTAGTTTGTGACCCCACATGACCCAGTTTCGGACTTGACCTAGATTTGACGGAGTTGTATCTTCTGATAAACTTTCATAATGATTGGATGCAAAATGTTGCATCTAAAGTGTTAACAAGCAAATGTTGACGACGGACGATTGACGACGGACGACAGACGATGGACAAAAGGCGATCACAATAAAGTGTTAACAAGATTGTTCTTCAATTCGGCCGAGTGACCTACTTTTTAACAGACATAACCAATATTTGAACTTGGCCTACATACCATCAAGACAAACATTCTGATAAAGTTTCAACATGCTCATATTAAAAATGCAGCATCCGGAGTGTTAACAAGATTTCCCTTCCATTTGGCCTAGTGACCTAGCTTCTGACCAAAAATGACCCATATTCGAACTTGACCTAGATACAGAAAAACAAACGTTAAACTGCTAGAGCAAAAAGAGCGGCCTCTACAGTGTTAACAAGATTCCCTTCAATTTGGCCTAGTGACCTAGTTTGTGACCCAATATTACATATATCCGAACATGACCTAGATATCATTAAGACAAACATTCTAACAACAAGATTGTCCTTCAATTTGATCTTGTGACCTCATTTTTGAACCGACATGACCCATGTTCGAACTTTACCTACATATCATCAAGACAACAATTATGATAAAGTTTCAACATGCTCAAGCTAAGAATGCACCATCAATAATGTTAACATTCAATTTGGCCTAGTGACCTAGTTTCTGACCCAATATGGCCCAGTCTCGAAATTGACCTAGATATTATTCAGACAAAGATTCTGAAAATATTTCCATTTAATTTGGCCTAGTGACCTAGTTTCTGACCCAATATGGCCCAGTTTCAAACTTGATTTAGATATTATTCAGACAAACATTCTGAAAATATTTCCATTCAATTTGGCCTAATGACCTAGTTTCTGACCCAATATGGCCCAGTTTCGAACTTGACCTAGATATATTATTAAAGAAAATGACCTATATTCGAACTTGGCCTAGATATTACTAAAACAATAATTCTGACAAAGTTTAAGCATGCTCAAGTTTAAAATGAGGCTTCCAGAGTGTTAACAAGATTTTCATTTAATTTGATCTAGTGACCTAGTTTGTTAGCCCACATGACCAGTTTCGAACTTGCCCTATATTTGATGGAGATGTATGTTCTGATAAACTTTCATGATGATTGGATGCAAAATGTTGCCTCTAGAGTGTAAACAAGCAAATATTGATAACGAACGACGGACGACTACAATAACTCACCTTGGGCACTTGGTGCTCTGGTGAGCTAAAAATAATGAAATTCTGCACCTTGAACCGTTTAAAATTGAATGAATACTGTTCTAAAACAAGTTAATGTCGTATTGAAAGCAATACAAAAGTCCCCTACTGGACGAGGACAGCACATTGTGTATTGTATGTGCATTTTGGACAAAAACAGCAATGCACTGCATATATTTTGGATACAGTCCTATCAAACATTTATCATTTCAAACTTTGACCTGTAAGTGTGGCCTTGACCTTTGATGTACAGGCCTGTGTCTTGTGTGCCACATGTCAACTCATCATGGTGAACATGAGTGCCCAGTAACTTGGGAATTCTATGATGCATGGTTTCTCATTTCGACCTTTGTCCTCTAAGTGTGACCCTGACCTTTGAGGTACAGACCTGTGTTTTGTGTGTAACATGTTACCTCATCATGGTGAACATTAGTGCCATGTAACTTGGGAATCCTATGAGGCAGGGATGAGATGTGAGGCGAACAAAGTACAATCCTATCGAACAGTACTCATTTTGACCTTTGACCTCTAAGTGTGACCTTGACCTTTGAGGTACAGTCCTGTGTCTTGGGCGCCACATGTCAACTCATCATGGTGAACATGTGTGCCCAGTAACTTGGGAATTCTATGATGCATGGTTTCTCATTTCGACCTTTGAGGGACAGGCCTGTGTCTTGTGTGTAACATGTCACCTCATCATGGTGAACATGAGTGCCCAGTACCTTGGGAATCCTATGAGGCATGGATGAGATTTGAGCCGAACAAGGTACAATCCTATCAAACAGAACTCATTTTGACCTTTGACCTCTAAGGGTGACCTTGACCTTCAATGTACAGGCCTGGGTCTTGTTTGCGACACGCCGCCTCATCATGGTGAGCGTTTGTGCCAAGTTTCTTGGAAATCCTATGATGGATGGTTAAGATGTGGGCCAGACAAGGTTAGGTGGGACTGACTGACGGACGGCCAGACATGCCTACGGATGGGCATTTGTTGGGTACTTTCCTTTGATGTTTCCTTGTTGGGTAGTACCCAACAAGGGTACGGTTTATTCCGTAATTATCACCCTTTTACGGAATAAATAGCATTAATATGCTAATTAGATACCCATTAGAAAATTAGAAAATTAGAAAAAAAAAACACTTATCAAAGTGTCTTATAAGGGTGGGCCTTAGGATATTGAATAGACAATATCCATTCGTGTGCTCAGACGGACGGACAGAGTGACAACTATATGCTCTCCCTCTGGGGAGCATAAAAATGAGCTTTCCCGATGTGGGTTTTTTAAGGACTAGTTTACTCGATATTACCTTTTTACCGAACTGGTCATTTACCAAAACCTCCGGTAATCTTAGTCCAAATTATTTAGACTTTCGGTTTCTCGTTTTATCATCTGCCATGTATTGGTCAACCGAATCGCGTATGCAGGATAATAACAAAATGAAAAATAAGCATATGCGATGTCTTTTTTTCTTTGAAGGACTACTTGACATTGTGAACTATTATCTGTCTGCTAAACGCGTCAATTACAGCCAATCACTAAAAATGTCATTCCTTGGGAATTAATATTGTATTTTACCTACCTGTTAATTATTCAAAATCCAATAATCTTTTATAATCACTTAAATTCACTTTTTTCCATGAAAAACGGAAACACATGTCTATTGAAAGAACCGGTAGAAAACCCATATGGTCAAAGGGAAGTAAATCCGATCGGCTTGCCGGGAAGACAATTTTGTCCAGGGGGATTTCAGATGAATATGTAAGACTGAAATTGTCACCCATTTGACAATAATGATTTTGCTGAAAGTTGGATTCTTTTTTTGAAAACTATATTATCCTGTGAGTGATTTGTAACAAAACCCTGGTCTGCTTTTGACTGTATTGACACCTTCAGAGTATTTTTAGCTCACCTATGCACGAAGTGCAAGGTGAGCTATTGTGATCACATTTTGTCCGGCGTCCGTCCGTCGTGCGTCGTGCGTCGTGCGTCGTCCATCGTCAACATTTGAGCTTGTTAACACTCTACGGGCTACATTTTGCATCCAATCTTCATGAAAGTTTATCAGAACGTTCATCTCCATAAAATCTTGGACAAGTTCGAAACTGGGCGATATGAGGTCAAAAACTAGGTCACTAGGTCGAATTGAAGGAAAATCTTGTTAACACTCTGGAGGTCACATTTTCAACTTGAGCATATTGAAACTTTATCAGAATGTTTGTCTTGATGATATGTAGGTCAAGTTCGAACATGGGTCACGTTGTGTCAAAAAGTAGGTCACTAGGTCAAATTGAAGGAAAATCTTGTTAACACTCCAGAAGCCGCAATTTTTGCTTCAGCAGTTTGAAATTTTGTCAAAATGTTTGTCTTAAAAATATCTAGGTCAAGTTCGAATATGGGTTATGCCGGGTTAAAAACTAGGTCACTAGGTCAAATTGAAAGAAAATCTTGTTAACACTTTTGATGCCGCATTTTTTGCTGCAGCAGCTTGAAATTTGGTCAGAATGTTTGTCTTAAATATATCTAGGTCAAGTTCAAATATGGGTCATATTGGATCAGAAACTAGGTCACCAGGCCAAATTGAGGGAAAATCTTGTTAACTCTGTAGAAGACGCATGTTTTGCTTCAGGGGCTTGAAATTTGTTCAGAATATTGAACTGAATGATATCTAGGCCAAGTTCGAATATGGGTCATGTCGGGTCAAAAACTAGGTCACTAGCCCAAATTGAAAGAAAATCTTTTTTACACTTTGGATGCCGCATTTTTTGCTTCAGCAGCTTGAAATTTTGTCAGAATGTTTGTCTTAAAGATATCTAGTTCAAGTTCAAATATGGGTCATATTGGATCAGAATCTAGGTCACTAGGCCAAATTGAGGGAAAATCTTGTTAACTCTGTAAAAGCTGCATTTTTTGCTTCAGCAATTTGAAATTTGGTCAGAATGTTTGTATAAATGATATCTAGGCCAAGTTCGGATATGGGTCATGCCGGGTTAAAAACTAGGTCACTAGACCAAATTGAAGGGTAATCATGTTAACACTCTGGATACTGCATTTTTAATTTCAGCATGATAAAAAACTTTATCAGAATGTTTTTCTTGATGATATGTAGGCCAAGTTTGAATATGGGTCATGCTGGATCAAAAACTAGGTCACTAGATCAAATTGAAGGAAAATCTTGTGAACACTTTGGATGCCGCATTGTTTGCTTCAGCAGCTTGAAATTTGGTCAGAATGTTTGTCTGAATTATATCTAGGTCAAGTTCAAATATGGGTCATATTGGATCAGAAACTAGGTCAATAAAGGAAAATATTGTTCAAACTCCGGAGGCCGCATTTTTACTTTGAGCAAGTTGAAACTTAGTCAGAATGTTGTCTTGATGATATCTAGTCCATGTTGGAATATGGGTCATATCAGGTAAAAAATATAGATCACTAGGCCAAATGAAGGAAAGTATTGTTAACACTGTGGAGGTTGCATTCAGAATAATTGTCTTGATGTGTTTTGCATTGCAGTACATTGTATAATTAAGGTGAGCGATCCAGGGCCATCATGGCCCTCTTGTTTAGAACATTCTGTATTTTCTGAAATTTAGAGTGAAATTCAGTGCGGGATAAGGGTGACCTATTTGACGTCATAGCTAAACAAAATGGTAGCATGAGCCCTGAGTTTCTGGTGCTGTAATATGGTAGATATAAGAATAGACTTTGATTTAATACAGGTTTGTGGCTTCATTGAGATGTTGGGAAAGAACCATAACCCATAACGCTACAATGGTCGCCTATGTAAAATGAATTGCTTCCCTTTGACCATATACCATTTAGGAAAATGGAGTTATCTCCCTTTGACCATTAGGTTGTAAAACAGCGTTGACTTAATTGCAATAAATCTGAAAATCTGATGAAAAAAATTATACCATTTTTCATTCTGTCGCGCCTAGAGTTTCTTTACATTTGTCAATGTTTAAGAGCACTATTGTATACCCATGCTATTATTCATAGACGCTGAATCTCTTATTCAGTCCAACACAGGTAATTCTTTTTGTATCTGTACATATATCTTATGAGAGATCATCCAATTAAACTTTCCCCGTTATTGCTGTTCATAAAAACATTAAAAACCATATTATCTAAACCACAATATAGTTATTTTTGTGTTAATCTAGCGATCATCAAAGCCATAGTTTCTTGCTGACGATGCTGAATTGTTAATGTATACAAAAGCTTGTTGCGATTGGAAATCAAATTGCATGATATTGTCCTCTGCGCTTAGTCAGGGACACTATAGTATATGTAATATAGTGTCCCTGGTTTAGTCATGGTTGTTATGTATTGCGAAATTAAGTATTTTGATACATATACTTGAAACTTTATAATAAATAGTTAATTCTCGATGCAAGCAGGCAACGACCGTGGCGTTAAAACGTTTCCGACAATCGGCAGTATGCAAACATATTGATAAAAACCCATCACCTCTCATTATTCCTACTTTGACAGGAAAAAAAGGAATCTTGATTGGCGAGAATACAATTAAATCATATCTGCAGGCAATCTTGCGACGAGAAATGGATTGAGATTCACCGAATCAAAGAGCATAACACAAACAGAACATTGTTTTAAAACCTTTTTTACCACCCCTATCTTATAGATAATAAAGAAGACATAATAAATAGTCTACAACATCAATAGTCAATGACAAAATATATCCTTAACGATTGCGAACAGTGTAGTTCTTGATCGGACTGCGCGGAGACTCATACTGATCTGGGTCTACAATGGTATCATTGTCCCAAACGTCGATTTTCGCATTTCGTGGCTATTATTTCTGAAATTTGTCACGGAACATTTATATAAATTAACATGTATAATACCAATTAATGTGTAAAGAAAACATTTAACTAGAAAAGAATCATCAAGGACACGCGTGTCCATTAAAACGTCATTAAATGCGTCACTAAATGATGACGTAATTTTGAAACTCTTCACGGGCGTTATGTACATGACTAGGCTAACCAGTTGAGAACACATTACTTTCATTGTTCGTCGTACAGGTCTTGGTAGAGAAGATTATATGTACTCTGGTGGATTTCTATACACATCTTGGTAAAATATAATTATGTAACATGCTCAAATTGTATATTTTTCTTCTTTCAACAGACTCATATAACTTGTATATTTTATAAGATACCAGTGTTATTTTGATTTTTCTATCAACGAGTCCTATAAACTGTTGTTCCAAATTAAGGTTTTTAACATTTTATCAGTCTTGGCAAAATTATATGATAGGACTTGGGATGCGCAGCAAAGTGAAACAATGAGATACATGTCCAGTTTATTTATCTAGATCTAGTTGTTTATTTTTTACTTATAATTTCAGCGAGACTGTGACTTGTGGCATTGGTAAAGCTGAGAGCCTCAATCTGCAAAATAATCTTGGTAAGTATGTATGTAAGTATTTATTCTAAAATGTACAATGTATGATGATTTATCATGAACATAGATAAGCCTTATGTACGTTTTAACAAATAGTTGTATTGTCTCGTGACCATAGCAAGTGCTATTTCAATATAATTATAGTGTTATTCAGATATCATATGTAAGATTAAGTTGGCCATTAATCGTAATAGCTATGCAGCAGTTTTTCGTATGAGTGTTAACATTAAATAAGAATCGGTAACATTCAGTTTCCGAACAAAAGGAGCTGAAAACAATATGTGATTTAATACTTAAAATACATAATTCCAATAAGGGAAAACAAGCCATTAAAAAAGGACATACAAAAGCATTAATGCTTATAAGTTTTATACACTTATCTGGTTTCTATAGATACCTGAAAACAACTTTCATGTCCCTAACCTAACAGGTAAACAGTTCACTAAAAAGGTAAGGTGCAATGTTCCACAGAAGTTAGATCTACCTATAAAAACAAACGTTTAAAATGCACTGACTATTTATCATTTACTTTAGTGACTGAATTAAAAAATATTGCTTTGAGATATACATCTTTATTCTTATGATCAATTCATAACATTTTTGTATTTTCAGCAGAGTCTGTAAAGCGACGTCTTGGTTGTCTTCATTGTGTTTGTTGAGATTGGCATTTGAAGAAAAGCATTGGGGTAAGAGTTAGAAATCTGATAACTTACATTTCTCATATCCATTCCTTGTTAAAATCTGCAGAAACGTATACTATAGGATGTAGTATAACCTTCTGACAATCTGCTTGAATAACACAGATATGAACTTGAAGGATGATCCTAATTAACTTTCAAACTTGCGCATTTTGATCTTTACCGTTCGTCATTTAACCACAGATATATTTTTAAATGAGTCATTCTCTCGACATCCTCGTTACATTTTAGCTAAAAAAAAAAACATCTCCTTAACTACTGGCCCAATTTCGACCAAACTTCGCAATGCTTAATGGAAAAACATAGCATACAGGTGGCATCAGAAAAAGGGTAAAATTAAAGTTTAGCTTCAAATGACATCTCCTTATCCACTGGACCAACTTCAGCCAAAATTAATAGGAATGTAATTTTTTTACATTTGGAGTCCTCTTTTAAAATTGTTTGCTGCAGCATCAGAAAGGGAGAAAAATGCCATAAAGTAAAATAAAAATCTTCTCTGAATCTGCTTCTCATTCCAAAATAATGTGGTAGGAATGGTCCTTGAGTTATCCTCTACAAAATGTGTTCAAGCTATATGGATTGGTTGAAAAACATGTCTACCAGCCGGCATCAGAAAAGGGGCGAAGTGACAAAACTTGAAAAAGTCCATCTTTATAAAATTTCTCGTCTGATTTCAAGATAGTTTAGCAGAAATAGTCAGTTAGTGACACTGTAGATAATTTCTTCAGGCCATATTGATTGGTTTAAAGTGATCGCTGCCAGGCAGCATCAGAAACGGGGGGAAAATGAACATTTAGCTTCAAAACAACATCTCCTCCATGCTCCTAAACCAATAGCCCTATATCAACCAAACTGCAAAGGAATGTTCCTGTGGTAGTCCTCTTTCAAATTGTTCAAGTATCTAATGCATTATTACAAATATCCTTTACTGATAAGCTGTTTCATTTTCAGTTTATTCCCATTCTTGATCATATTTTCACCTTTATTAGCAGAAGCATTTGATACTATATTTCCACTCAGGTGATCACAGACTTCACGAAATGTTTTGAAACCTGTCAGTCCGAAAGATCATTTTTGATACATATCCTTGTTGGTTCAACCAATTATTGCATGACATTTGTCAGTTCGAAGGACATTTTGTCAGTCAGGACTGAGCGAAGACTGGATCGATTTAGGACCATCTTGGCTCTTTTGTTTGTTTTGAAAATCAAATTAATGAAAGACATATAAAACAAAGCTATTTAACATGAGAAATGAATAATAAAACCGAGTACATATCAACCCAATTAATAATGTTAACTATTGTTCCACTATACTTGACTCGAAACAAGTCTACATTATGCTTATCAAACGATTTTAATCAGCTTTCGGCAATTGTAAACAGTGTAGACCAATATCAGCATGTAGTTTTGTGTAAACTTATTTTGGCCTCAACTATTCGCTTTTTATCTATCAACTATTAGCGAATGCAGTCTAACAATTCCATAAATATGTCCGAATTTGTCAAAAACATCAAAGGCGCTGATACCATAATAAATACAATGGAATAAGGGTAACTTTTATAATCTGGAACTGCACAAATTAATTCACTTCTATTACAGCAACTTGCGATAATGGCTGAGGCACTAGTTCGTTTAACAGATACAGAGAGCAGCAGTTCGGAGGAAGATTATGAGAGCAGCAGTTCTGATAACAGTTGTGTTTATAGATACAGACTGGCCTTTGAGGAAATAAGGGAGGAAGAGATACAAGAAGAAGGTCAGGACAGGAAAAGACAGCGTAAAGACAAAACTGACGCTTTCTGTAATGTTTGTCTCATGCACAATTTGATTGCTTTAACTAAAAATGTGGTGTTTTATCTGTGTTATGTATGTGAGCAATATCTGTGTGATAAATGCTTTAAAGGACATGATGAATCTCATAATTATATCAACTTGGTGAGCGAGAAGAGTGAGAGAGAAACGAGAAGTAGAGAGTTTCTGGGGGATATGAGGAAAGAGAGAAAGAGAGAGCAAAAGTTTGAGAGAGAGAACGTTTCAATGGTTGATAGAGTTAATGTGAAATACGGATTAGATAATAGGGATTGTAATATAACTGGATTATGTGGACTGGATAATACAAGGTGGGTTATTTGTGATCGTGATAATTATTGTATAAAACTATTTAATGTAGGATCCAACCTTTTACAGAGATATATACGGTTAGGGTCTGATCCTTATGGTGTTACCGAAATAAAGGGTAAAAGTGAACCCACTGAACAGGGTATTATGTCCACGGGTGATATTTCTGTAATGAACCGAGTAAAACTGGATAAACAATGTCTGCTAGCCGTTACGTTACCACGGAAACATAGAATATTAATAATTGATGTTACACAAAATCCTGCCGTAATCACTAAATCTATAAAAACGAAGACAGAATGTCTTTCTATAGATTTTAATGGAGATTATATTTGTACGCTCTGTAGTGATGATCGTAGTGATGATCGTAGTTATTCTCCCTGGTTTGTACGCGTGATGTCTACAGACGGAGTCACGATAAAAAACATAAACATTGATTTACACAGTTATCTCCCTTCTCTCGCTGTTTGTTCTGGAAGGTTCTATATAACCGATACGCTCAACAACAGAGTATTTTGTTTGAATGACGAGGGAAAAGTAGTCTCTCACAAAACAATAGAAGGGTCACAGCTATGGGGGATCAGTGTAGACCCAGACACGAACCAAGTTTATGTTTGTGCCCAGCTTCAGCACAAACTTTACCGACTCGATTCGAGTTTAGAGAGTTTAGAGACTCTCTTTGATTTCGAGTCGGTAAATTCGGAGTTGCCCTACGTTCTTTGTTTATATAGAGATAAACTCTATGTCAGTCATGACCTGGGGTCTACTCATACAAACTCTGTTATCGTAATCCGAGTTCTGTAATTCCTCTCATCCTTTATTACCATACACTGTGTGACATAGCAACACATCTCTCACGTGAAAGTGTTCCATGAATGTTCTTTTGTTTCCATGGTTACCGATGAACGAGATTACTTTCTCTCATTATTTACTCTGCTGTGTTGCCTCGTACACACAGGCGGTACAAATCTTGCCATATTTTATACTTTTTTTATTTATTTATTTATTTTTTATTTATTTATTTATTTATTTATTTATTTATTTATTTATGAGGAAAAAGTAGTATTTCCCAAAACAATAGAAGGGTCAGGGCCACAGGGGATCAATGTAGATCCAGACACCAATTAAGTTTATATTTGTGCCAGAGTCACTATAAACTTATCGACTCGTTTCTAGGTATAAGAGAGATCCGAGTTTTAATAAGATTCGGACTCACTTCTTTGTCACATTGTTTTGTTTACACGTTTCAATCTTCCGTTTTGCCTCAAGCACCGTCGATTGTTTTCTGTATCTTTCGTTAAGAATAAGATTTTGTTCTATTTTATAATTTATTGATATCCATTCAGCTTATTGCACAACTAACATGTATATTACGATGTATAGCCTTGTTTATCCGGCAAACACTTCCACACTTATTTGACTAAAACAATTTTTAAAACATTTTGTTGGGGGGGGGGGGGGGGGTCTGCGGGCGTGCGTGTGACTGTGTGATTGTGTGTTACTGTTAGAGAGATATATATTTGAAATACAGCTGATTTTGTGTTTTAATGCATTGTCATTGTATTTGAGTTATATGAATAAATACATGTTATTTTTTGTAGACTTTGTCATTTGATCATAAACATTAATATATCTATAGGTGCTACCTATTTACGAAAAAACGCAAGATAATTATAAACAAAAATTAAAGAACATACTTTGGCCATACAAAATAATTTATAAGTAATTGACTAGACAATAATAATGTTAATGTCATGTTTCTTGCATTATCAAAACATATTTGGAATTCGTATTGCTGTCGTCTATTATTACGAACAGAAAATAATAAAGTAAAAACTTTCAGAAAATCAAGGAATACATTTATAATGAACGAAGTTAAAACATGAGGGCCAAGATGATCCTTAATCGATCACCTGCATTATGGTAAAGAAGCAAATAGATAAGCCCTTTTCTGATGCGATGATTTAGGGAAAGATTGTCACCAAAAGAACAATTGCTCCTTATGAGAAAGTTATCCTTTTGCCACAATGTTTAATAAATATTTATACTTTGAATGAGTGTGGCAATAGCTCATGTATAGGAATTTGGGGTCTTTCATGTTGATACCACTTTTTTTGCGGGAAACGACGTCGCTCCATTGACGTTACGCCAAGATGAAGTGTAACGGAAATGACGTCACGGCAGTGTCCGACAAATTTCAGAATTGTTTGGTAGCCCACTGGGCTACCAGATTTGGAAGCTGGTAGCCCGAAATATCGCGGATGCCAATGAGTGTTTTATGATTATTTTTTGTTTTTTACTTCTGTACAAACATAATATTAAGAGCACACCATGTACATGATTTAAGGGTAATGACCATTTCAAATAACATGACTGTGTTGCAAAAGACCTGAAGTGCAGCATTCAGTTAAAAAAAAAATGAAATTTGGAAAAAAGACTTTTTTGGTAGAGCTTAACATATATAGGAGAAAATTGGTACTAAAGATTTTCAAGATTACTTTTCACTAGGTTATTTGAAATAATATTTATTATATTCTGCATAAAATGTATGTATTTTATCCATATATACAAAAGATTTAAAAGCTAGTGACAGAAATGTTTAAACTTGAAACCAAAAAATCAAATGATGTAGTATAAACTCTTCAAATTGGAGGTCACCGATTTAGGTCCCTCACCGAAACAGGGCATACGATACGAGTGTCAGTTTTACAAAGAACGACATATTAAATAAGATTCAATTTTATTAACCAAAAGTCAAATTTATCAGGTTCAATGAAGTTATTAACCCTTTCCCTCATATAGACGCTCTCTGACGTCTCTGCAGCAGACAGCTTTTTGAAAACATGGTGACAACAGAAAAAATTGATCAAAACAAGCAATATCTCCTTTTACCACAATGTTTTCCACTTAGTCAAAGGTTATCCATTATATTTTTTATTTTTTGACAAAATATGTTCAAAGTCGTCTGCTGCAGAATTGTTGTATGAGGGAAAGGGTTAAATCATAAAATATTGTCAAAAACAATGACGCGAATAATACCGTAACACATGTAACACGTTAAATTTGTTTCATGTGTTACGGTATTATTCCAGCATAGCCGCCATTTTGATAATTGCGCAATGTTAATCATGGTTCCCTACTGAGAATTTGAAATCGGTAAACAGCGTTGAATGTAAACATCGGGGTCCACTCTTGATCGGGGTCGTCGGGTCGTTAACGTCATTGACCCAATTTCTCATTTCTTCCAATGAAATCGCAATTATTAAGTCATATGATTTTTTTTCCCGCCGGTTATGCTAATTAATTTTGGTAAAGAAAGCCGTGATTGGGCATTTATTATTCATTATAGATTTCATCCCAAACATTTTCTTTGACATATCGCATACTATGTCGATTATGAAGGTGTTTCATATTTGATTAACGACAAGATAAGATCTAGAAGTGGTCGTATTGTATTGTCTTTAATATTTGGATCGAATTTATTTTATTAACTTCTGCATGGTGACAATTTTCTTCTCCGTCTTTCTGAACCGGTCTGCACCAGTTTGCAAACATCGCATACCGAAAGTAGAAATATGGATCAAAATACGTTTAAGGGAATATTTGAATTTCATTGGTTATTCGCAATCATTCATGGATTAACACCAGGGAACAATGGTCACTAATGATTGGACCGCCGTAATGGATATATATATCACGTTAATTGACTATTACTGAAGCGATTCGGTTGGCTGAAACCACTCGATCTGACAGGTTGGTAACTCCGCCTACTGATATTGATTTGTTTATGGTCACAGCGAGTGTTTTTGAATGTAACATACAGTCACTGTTTATACACGACATGTGTGTAAGTAATTAAGCCGGGCTACCAGACACGGGAATAAACAGTAGCCCGCCGGGCTTTCATTTGAAAATGACAGTAGCCCGGGCAATTATTGTGGTAGCCCGCGGGCTCCGGGCAATGGATTTGTCGGACACTGCCGTCACGTCCTTCTTTGGCTACAATACAGTCAAAATTTAGGTTCGGGCGTAGAAGGCTAATGCTGTCGGTTTTTTTACGAACGGGAAAACATATTTCTTACAGATTTCCATTTAGTTTTAACTTTTCGTACAAATGTTTATTCCCACATAACACAGCATTTTAATGATCTTAAATATCTATTTAAAAAAAAAATGATTAAAAAGACGACAATAATTTTCAATCCGTGTTTTTCCGCTCATTTTATACATACCCAAAATACCGATTTTAAAAAAAATTATTAAAAAGACGACAATAATTTTCAATCTGTGTTTTACGTCTGCCTTTTATACATATCCAAAATGGCGGCCCCCATGGATTTTTCCAGTTTCATTTCAGAAAGCTTCATGGGTTATTGAAAAAAAAAAAAAAAAAAAAATCTCACACCTGTTAACTATAAGCGAAAAAACCCATTCATGGGGTTTTTTCGTATTAAAAGGCATAGTAAGTATGTTCAGTGTTTTAGTTTGAAATTTCTATCAATGAGTCCTTTCCTATATCTCGAAACTCCCATTTTTCTAAAACTTAAAAAGATTTACTGGTGTAAACCATTGATAGAAAACAGGTGGAACACATTATTTGAAAAGAAACGTTGTCTTGAGACTTTTGGAAACATTGTGGAAAAGGTAGAATTAGTACACTTTTATTGTAATTTTCTATTTACGACGAAAACAAACGGCCGTTGAGCCACGCCACACTCAAACTAACATTCGGAGGGTTAAACATTAATTAATATCACGGTTTTAACAATGGCATTCTTGTATAGTCGCAGCTCTATACTTAGAAACGTTCTCTAGAAGCAAGGCTGCTTGAACAACTAGATCGCAAACAAGACCGATCCTGATCAGCGTGTGCGGACGCGCATGTTTATCTGAATCTAAACTTTTATCAAAAACCAACGAGTCGGTTTTCGTGTGATGTGGCTCCTTTTAAGATTATCTATGTTAATTGGTAATCATGGCTGACGTTCCTTCTGAGGTTAAGTACACGATATAACCACCAGTGTTCCGATTTATATTGACTTTCATCGTTGGAATGCAGCCTGTGAAACTCTCATGTTTTAAAGGGTAATTCGATCGACGAGTTATACCCCAAACGGCTTTGAAAACTGACAAAGGGGAAATTTATTCCTAACAAGTAATGTCTTCTTTTGCCACACTGCTGTCAACTGTATTAAAAAAGTATGCATGCTTTCATATGAAATGTCCATAGGTTTGCCTAGATACAGCTAGTGTGCTGCTGCTGCAGATATATTGCATGTGGGAATTCTTCCGTACCGGTGACGACCCTATCACCTTGGTATAACTTGGATGATGCACGCCACAACCGTAAACATTTTGGGCTGCACTTTTTGATGCCGCTTCAGTAACATTTGAACACTCACTCTTTGAACAAAAAAGGGATGGATGAAATTGAAAAACAAATTGAGATCAATGTGTTGGTCGTTTTCTTGATCACATTTGCAAATGTGAAGAATAAGATCACTTGCACATATATCAAATCTATAGAGCATCTGTCTGACGAGAGGTTCTTTGGAAAATATATATTGACATTTACTTAAGATCGTGGGAAAAGAATTCCGGCTTTTCTGGCTGGTCAACAACACCTGAGTAGCTAGAAGTCCGGCTGTTCTGGCCGGTCAACACAATCGAAGTTGCTAGAAGGACCGCTGTTCTGACTGGTCAACACAACCGTAGAAGCTAGAAGTCCGGTTGTACTTGCTGGTCAACACAACTGGAGTAGCTAGAAATCCGACTTTCTAGCTGGTCAATACTACCTCAGTCGCTAGAGGTCCGGCGGTTCTAATTGGTCAATACAACCGCAATCGCTGGAATTCCGGCTGCTCTTGGTTGGTCAAATAAACCGGAGTACTTAGAGCACCGGCTGTTTTGGCTGGTCAATTCTGTAAGAAGTCCGGCTGTTCTAGTTGATCAACACAACCGGAGTAGTTAGAGCTCCATCTGGTAAACACAACTGGAGTAGATAGAAGTCCGGCTGATCTGACTGCTCAACACAACCGGAGTAGCTAAGCTCCGGCTATTCTAGCTGTCAATAAAACCGCAGTCGCTAGAAGTCCGGCTATTCTAGTTGGTCAACACAACCGAAGTACTTAGAGCTCCGGCTGTTTTGGCTGGTCAATTCAAACGGAGTAGTAGGAAGTATGGCTGGTTGACATAACCGGGGTATCTAGTGCTCTGGCTTTTCAGGCTTGTCAATACAACCGGATTAAGAAGAAGTCCGACTGTTCTAGTGTTTTGAATGGGTATTTCAACGAGTATTTGGTGTTTTGGACGGGTATTTCAGCGATTGTTTTGTGTTTTGAATCGGTATTTCAATGATTATTTTGGTGTTTTGTGGGTATTTCAACGATTATTTGGTTGACGAGTTGACGAAGCCCTTCTGAATGACTGATGGCCATGCAATTTGACATAGGATCTAATTTGCATTTAATACGTCCAGATACATTATCTGAAAGACAGAAATAACGTTTTTAGAAAAAATATTCTTTTCGTCAATTTGTCAACAAAATTGACGAACTTGACGAAGCTCTTCTTATTGACTGATCGCCATGAAACATGAAATAGGGCATTATTTACACTCAATACGTCCAGATACATTATCTAAAAGAAAGAAAGAAAGTTTTTAGAAAAATAGTTTTTGAGTTGACGAACATGACGAAGCTATTCTAGTTTATTTGAATCAAATTAAATTCCCATGCCTTTTACATAGAAGGAAATATTAAGAAATATACAATTGAGAAATGGATTAGACTTAAAGCTCATAGCTTATTTTATTTCCTCTCTTCTAATGATTGATTTTCAGAAAGCACGGTGAATATTATAAATTATCTTACAAGAGAAAAAAGTTGACGAAATTGATGAAGCAACAGTTCTTTAACTTCACAAATAATTTAGAGTTCGTCAATTCGTCACTCGTCAACCTTATTTCACGAACCTAAACATGTCACAGTTCGTCACTCGTCAATTCGTCACTCGTCGGCCTTACTTCATGGACCTAAACCATGTCACAGTTCATCACTCTTCAATTCGTCACTCGTCAACCTTACTTCATGGACCTAAAACATGTCACAGTTCATCACTCGTCAATTCTTCACTCGTCAACCTAACTTCATGGACCTAAAAAATGTCACAGTTCATCACTCGTCAATTCGTCACTCGTCAACCTAACTTCATGGACCTCAAAAATGTCACAGTTCGTCACTCGTCAATTCGACACTCGTCAACCTTACTTCACGGACCTAAAACATGTCACAGTTCGTCACTCGTCAACCTTACTTCACGGACCTAAAAAAATGATATATCGATATTTTATAAAAAAGAAAGTAATTAAGTTTAAGCTAAAATACAACAGAGAATGGGAAAAAAGTTTCCATGTTTCTCTTTTGATGAATGAAATTATTACCAAATCCATTTCCCATCCCACACGGGGGGGGGGGGGGGGGGGGGGGGGGGGGGGGTTGAATAACAGGGAGATCCTTAATCCGCCGCGACATGAGAATCCCGTCAAAAACGCGACATCTGTCGGGATCTTCATCATCGTCATCTCCGAGAACTGATTATTAAAGATAGCAGCAGCATGAAAACTTAGCCTTTTCCACATACAAATCTGTAGCAGACCACTTTGAAAACATTTAGGCAAAAATAAATAATTATTGGATAGTTGAGCAATTTCTTCTTTTATCACAATACGTTTGTCTACTGCAGATGTGTCAAAATCTGTAATCAGTTTTAAATTAACGTCATTCAAATTGAAAGAACAGAAAGTACAGCAGTGAAATAAAATGAAAATCATTAAGTAAAAATTAAAATATTTTCAAATCAAATTTTATTTTCTTGCCCCTGCTACAGAATACGTCTATCTGTGAAAGGTTGGAATTTAAGTAGATGAGAATGATGAACTGATGCAGTTTTTGAAAATGTCTATTTTCTACTTCTGTAGAAAATTCCATGTTAATTCTAATCTACATAAACGTTGTTCAACATGTGACTGTCAATGTTTGTAGATTATGTGAAATCTCTAAAAGATTGTACTGGCCAATTATGATGTCATGATCCTATGTTTTTAACCCTTTCCCGCATACAAAGACTTTCTGACACCTCTGTAGCAGACAACCTTTACCATCATATTGAGCAATTTCTGTTTGCCACAATGATTTCATTTTTATATAATAATTATACTTATTGATCGAGATTTTCAATATTTTTTTCTTCAAAGTGGTCTGCTGCAGATTTGTTGTATATGGCAAAGGGTTAATTTGTCAAAGAGAATCTGGCTGAAGGAGAGCTTCTCTAAAGGGGATCATTCAATTTGTAAACTTACCCGTAATGCCCCCTTTCCAACAAACAAACAGTGTTCAGCCGTTGACTTTGAAAAAATATTGGCAAAAACATTGCAAATCACTTTAAAGGGACTGAATCCCATATGAGAAAAAAGCGGGGAAAAAAGAAAATTGCTAAAAATTGCTATTACCTTGATGTTTTTGCATGTAAGGCATTGATATTTGCTGACTGATGTACTACAATATATGCACACTATTAATATTGCGGAGATTTTTCGTTATTTTACATTGTAAAATCTACTGGGTTAGTAACCCAGTAAATCTAAAAATATCGCTGTATATTTATCACGTGATCACTACATCTGAATTGACAATCTCCTTCCCAAAGTTGTTGTTCCTTACATTCATGCATACATGAATGTAATGAGTCGATAGTGTTAGAGAATGCCAAATTAAATCCACAAATTCAAATGAGCAAGAGGAAATTCCACGGTATTTTTAAACGGGTAAACACGAAGCGGACGTTATTTTAACTGCTTATTTCCTATGAAATAATGAAAAACAAGACTTGTACAACCTTCTACAACATTCCGTTACATATATATTGACGTATTTTGGATTAATTAGAATAAGTATAAAATATAACGATTTTGGACCATTATGGTGTTCAGTCCCTTTAAAGGAAAGTTTAATGAAAAATAGGAATTAGAAACATTGTTGAAACACAATACATTTGCTTGTCATATGCATTTTCTTTTCTGGCCACATTGTTTCCAAAAGCCATCTGCTGTAAATGTGTCTGTAAACGGGAAGTTTTATACTGAGCTGAAAATATTGTTGGAAATGAATAATATGTTCATTTTAAACATGTACTCCTTTCCCTGTATTATGTTTTCGAAGCTCTTCAGCAGATATGTTAAATGTTGTCTGTGTCAGAGAAAGGTGTGAAATGATTCTGTTATATTTAAACTTCATTAAAAAAAAAGAATTTCTCATTAACTCTTTCCCATTTGTAGACACATTTTACACATCTGCATCAGTGGACGTCTTAAATAATTTGGTAAAAGTAAAAATTGCTAATTTTGAGTAATTTCTCCTTGTTCCACAATGTTTTCAACATTATTCAATAATTGCTCTTTCATTTATAGAGAGTTTGCATACATATTTTACTAAATGTTATCAAAGTCGTCTGCTGCAGAATTGTCGTATGAGGGAAAGGGTTAACGTCTTTGAAATCAAATGGGAAAAATGTCTTTAAATGAAAGTATTACAATTGAATAGAGTTGAAAACATTGTGGCAAAAGGTGATATTGCTCATTATGATCTATTTCTCCTTTTGCTACAATGTTTTGAAAAGATATCTGCTGCAGAATGTGTCTATGTTTAGGAAAGGTGCACTCTATCAACAATTACCCAATTCGCTGTATGCAGCTCAAATATACTTGTATGTTCAAATATCTTTCTTATAAGGTAAGGGGTTTAATTTCAATAATGAATGTATCAAAATCAAATATCATGTAATGCATAAGAATTATTAATCTAGCAATTAAATCTACTATTTTGTAGCACATATTTAGAATCATTGATCTGACTTGAATCCTTTTACGCATTCAAAAAGAGGCAAGAAACAACTTGAATATTATCTCGGCAAAAAGTTGGAAAATCGCTCTAGATGAAAGTAGTAGTATTTAATAAAGTTTTGTGGCAAGAGGAAAAATTGCTCATCATGAGCAATTTTTCCTTTTGTCACAATTTTGTCACTCTTTACTTTGCCTTAATATTTTTCAAAAGTCGTCTACTACATATGCGTCTGCATGTGGGAAAGGGTTTATGCCTGTACTGTTTGACTAGATGTTCATGTTATGTTAAAGAATGTAATTATTTTTTTGTTTTGTAAAAATGAAATAAAATATATAAATCTTACTAAACATGTATTTTTGTTTGTATCTATAGATGTATGTTTATTTTTAACATTTTAGTTGATTAGACATTTAAACAATAGTCGTCTCCCATGTGTCTGATAGACACCTTATTGTGTCAATGTCAGCCGCTTAACAGATAATGTATCATCAACCTTTCCCTCTTTTCAATGCATCTGCAGCAGATGATTTTTAAAACATTCATTGTAAAAGGAGAATTTGCTCATCCTGAGCAATTTCCCTCTTTGTTACAATTTTAAGCTCACCTGATTACAAAGTGCTTAAAGGTGAGCTATTGTGATAACTTACTGTCCGTCTTCTGTTAGAAATTGCTTCAAGCGAGATCTCCTCCTAAACTGATTGGCCAATTTAGATGCAACTTCACATGGATGTTACTTGGGTGGTGCCCTTTCAATACTGTTCAACGAAAATAATTCCATGAATAACTCTGGTTCCCATGGCAACCAAAAGGATAAATACTTTGGAAATCGTCTTGTCTGAAGCCATAGGCCTAGAGTTTAGAAATTTGGTGTGTAGCATTATCTAGTGGTCTTCTACCAAGATTATTCAAATTATGCTATTTAGGTCAAAATTGGTCCCAGCCTAGGAGTCACCTGTTAAACAAAGATATACATAGAAAATGTTCTTGTCTGAAATCAAAAAGCCACAGCTTAGATATTTGGTGGTGTGTAGTATTGTCTCATGGTCCTCTACAAAGATTGTTCAAATTATGCCTCTGGGTTCAAAATCGCTCCTGCCAGGGGTTCACCTGTTTTACATAGAGATATGTACTGGAAAATACATGTATATCTCTATGTAGTTTGAAGACTTGTGGTCAAATTGTTCTTTCAGCATTTAGCGGAAACATATTTGACATTTTCCAGTCCCTGTGACCTTGAACTTTGACCCAGTATCCCCTTAAACAATTCAATTCACCTCTTGAAGAAGCCTAATCATCCTGTGAAGATGTGCAAAACTCATCATGTCCAATCATCAAATGAAGCTTGAATACTTTGGGACATGTGGTTCTTGAGGTATTAAGTGGAAACAGATTTTATCTTAAAAGTAACAGGTCCTTTTGACCCAGTGACCCCAACATTTATAGGGATCATTTACTCAATAAGACCAAATTGCCCCTATACACTTAAATACTTATATGCATGTGCTTGTTTAACCCCTTCCCACATACAACAAATCTGCAGCAGACGACTTTCAAAATGTCTACTCAAAATTATGGAAAATCTTTATAATTGTAGGTATAATTACTGAATAAAGTTGAAAACACTGTGGCAAAAGGAGACATAGCTGGTTTTGAGCAATTTCTCCTTCTGTCAGTGTTTTCAAAAGTCGTCTGCTTCAGAGGCGTCAGAAAACGTCTATATGTGGGAAAGGATTAAATAAATTATATCCAATAAAACAATTCCTCCTTTTGC
>JASEVX010000003.1:43724375-43944022 GCA_031761405.1 Serripes groenlandicus
TTTTAAACGGGTAAACACGAAGCGGACGTTATTTTAACTGCTTATTTCCTATGAAATAATGAAAAACAAGACTTGTACAACCTTCTACAACATTCCGTTACATATATATTGACGTATTTTGGATTAATTAGAATAAGTATAAAATATAACGATTTTGGACCATTATGGTGTTCAGTCCCTTTAAAGGAAAGTTTAATGAAAAATAGGAATTAGAAACATTGTTGAAACACAATACATTTGCTTGTCATATGCATTTTCTTTTCTGGCCACATTGTTTCCAAAAGCCATCTGCTGTAAATGTGTCTGTAAACGGGAAGTTTTATACTGAGCTGAAAATATTGTTGGAAATGAATAATATGTTCATTTTAAACATGTACTCCTTTCCCTGTATTATGTTTTCGAAGCTCTTCAGCAGATATGTTAAATGTTGTCTGTGTCAGAGAAAGGTGTGAAATGATTCTGTTATATTTAAACTTCATTAAAAAAAAAGAATTTCTCATTAACTCTTTCCCATTTGTAGACACATTTTACACATCTGCATCAGTGGACGTCTTAAATAATTTGGTAAAAGTAAAAATTGCTAATTTTGAGTAATTTCTCCTTGTTCCACAATGTTTTCAACATTATTCAATAATTGCTCTTTCATTTATAGAGAGTTTGCATACATATTTTACTAAATGTTATCAAAGTCGTCTGCTGCAGAATTGTCGTATGAGGGAAAGGGTTAACGTCTTTGAAATCAAATGGGAAAAATGTCTTTAAATGAAAGTATTACAATTGAATAGAGTTGAAAACATTGTGGCAAAAGGTGATATTGCTCATTATGATCTATTTCTCCTTTTGCTACAATGTTTTGAAAAGATATCTGCTGCAGAATGTGTCTATGTTTAGGAAAGGGTGCACTCTATCAACAATTACCCAATTCGCTGTATGCAGCTCAAATATACTTGTATGTTCAAATATCTTTCTTATAAGGTAAGGGGTTTAATTTCAATAATGAATGTATCAAAATCAAATATCATGTAATGCATAAGAATTATTAATCTAGCAATTAAATCTACTATTTTGTAGCACATATTTAGAATCATTGATCTGACTTGAATCCTTTTACGCATTCAAAAAGAGGCAAGAAACAACTTGAATATTATCTCGGCAAAAAGTTGGAAAATCGCTCTAGATGAAAGTAGTAGTATTTAATAAAGTTTTGTGGCAAGAGGAAAAATTGCTCATCATGAGCAATTTTTCCTTTTGTCACAATTTTGTCACTCTTTACTTTGCCTTAATATTTTTCAAAAGTCGTCTACTACATATGCGTCTGCATGTGGGAAAGGGTTTATGCCTGTACTGTTTGACTAGATGTTCATGTTATGTTAAAGAATGTAATTATTTTTTTGTTTTGTAAAAATGAAAATAAAATATATAAATCTTACTAAACATGTATTTTTGTTTGTATCTATAGATGTATGTTTATTTTTAACATTTTAGTTGATTAGACATTTAAACAATAGTCGTCTCCCATGTGTCTGATAGACACCTTATTGTGTCAATGTCAGCCGCTTAACAGATAATGTATCATCAACCCTTTCCCTCTTTTCAATGCATCTGCAGCAGATGATTTTTAAAACATTCATTGTAAAAGGAGAATTTGCTCATCCTGAGCAATTTCCCTCTTTGTTACAATTTTAAGCTCACCTGATTACAAAGTGCTTAAAGGTGAGCTATTGTGATAACTTACTGTCCGTCTTCTGTTAGAAATTGCTTCAAGCGAGATCTCCTCCTAAACTGATTGGCCAATTTAGATGCAACTTCACATGGATGTTACTTGGGTGGTGCCCTTTCAATACTGTTCAACGAAAATAATTCCATGAATAACTCTGGTTCCCATGGCAACCAAAAGGATAAATACTTTGGAAATCGTCTTGTCTGAAGCCATAGGCCTAGAGTTTAGAAATTTGGTGTGTAGCATTATCTAGTGGTCTTCTACCAAGATTATTCAAATTATGCTATTTAGGTCAAAATTGGTCCCAGCCTAGGAGTCACCTGTTAAACAAAGATATACATAGAAAATGTTCTTGTCTGAAATCAAAAAGCCAACAGCTTAGATATTTGGTGGTGTGTAGTATTGTCTCATGGTCCTCTACAAAGATTGTTCAAATTATGCCTCTGGGTTCAAAATCGCTCCTGCCAGGGGTTCACCTGTTTTACATAGAGATATGTACTGGAAAATACATGTATATCTCTATGTAGTTTGAAGACTTGTGGTCAAATTGTTCTTTCAGCATTTAGCGGAAACATATTTGACATTTTCCAGTCCCTGTGACCTTGAACTTTGACCCAGTATCCCCCTTAAACAATTCAATTCACCTCTTGAAGAAGCCTAATCATCCTGTGAAGATGTGCAAAACTCATCATGTCCAATCATCAAATGAAGCTTGAATACTTTGGGACATGTGGTTCTTGAGGTATTAAGTGGAAACAGATTTTATCTTAAAAGTAACAGGTCCTTTTGACCCAGTGACCCAACATTTATAGGGATCATTTACTCAATAAGACCAAATTGCCCCTATACACTTAAATACTTATATGCATGTGCTTGTTTAACCCCTTCCCACATACAACAAATCTGCAGCAGACGACT
Source organism: Serripes groenlandicus (assembly GCA_031761405.1). Taxonomy (NCBI): domain Eukaryota; kingdom Metazoa; phylum Mollusca; class Bivalvia; order Cardiida; family Cardiidae; genus Serripes; species Serripes groenlandicus. The sequence goes on from JASEVX010000003.1 coordinate 43,727,014, forward strand.
TTCAAAATGTCTACTCAAAATTATGGAAAATCTTTATAATTGTAGGTATAATTACTGAAAAAAGTTGAAAACATTGTGGCAAAAGGAGGAATTGTTTTTATTGGATATAATTTATTTAATCCTTTCCCACATATAGACGTTTTCTGACGCCTCTGAAGCAGACGACTTTTGAAAACACTGACAGAAGGAGAAATTGCTCAAAACCAGCTATGTCTCCTTTTGCCACAGTGTTTTCAACTTTATTCAATTATTATACTATCATTTATAAAGATTGTTCACATTTTTACGAATATCTTTTCAAAGACGTTTGGTGCATATTTGCTGTATGTGGGAAAGGGTTAAGTAATAAATGTCCACCATAACCACCATCATGCCACCAGGAAAAATATGTTCATTTAAATTCCTTTAAAATGTTCACAGTTCATGACATGCAGTGGAATCTGGTTCTGTATTTTTGGTCCTGAGTAGGTCAAAAAAAATCTATACAATTCTATTCTTGGTTTAGGAATGCTAAGAGTATGTTAAGTGGCAGATCTTAAATTTGTATTGGTTGATTTTTGTGAATAGATAAGACATATATTCTTGGAATTATTTCTTAAGGGATTTGTACACAAGTATAGCCTGTTTCTTTCATACCTTTTGTGAAAATGCATATTCTCTGAACAAAAAGGTTTGTGAAACTAAGTATTTCTTATCATTCATTTTGATATTTTGATTATCATTTTCGGCTTTCAGTTGTATAGCATTGTCAGATGATAAGCAAATTAACGAAGGCCAAGAATAGAGCATTTAAAATTATACAGGCATAACTGTTGAACATTTGATTTATACAGGCATAACTGTTGAACATTTGATATTACAGGATTATGGTTTAATCCTTTCCCACATAGAACAATTCTGCAGCAAACAACTTTGAAAATATGTAGACAAAAACATGAAAAATCTGTATAATCTGTTTAAAATAAAGTAGAAATATTCAAAAGATTTGAATACATTGTTGCAAAAAGTGGCCCGCAGCAGATGCATCACATTGCGTCTGCATGGGAGAAAAGGTTCAGATCCAATTTACATGTATTGTTTCTTTTTCATGTGTATGCTGGATATCACATGAGAGCAGAAATCCCAATTGACCTTGACCTTCTGTCGTCCTTCTGGAAGGCATTGGTTGGTGTTGACCTTGACACCGTCACAGATATCAAAGAAGTGGATCAATTGACCTATAGTTATTTGAAGAAAATTTAAATGGTAATTTTAAAGCTTTCCCACATATTACAAAACTGCGGCAGATGACTTTGGAAACATCTGACCAAAAAAATAGAAAATATCTACTAATGAAAGCGTAATAATAAATTGAGTAAAAAAGGCAAAAGGGGAAATTGATCATTATGAGCAATATCTCCTTTTGCCACAATTTTCAAAAGTGGTCTGCTTAGGAGGCGTCAGAAAGTGTCTGCATGTGGGAAAGGGTTAATGCCTCCAGGAATTTTGAGTTATATAGTAATTGCAATGTCTGTCTGTGGCAAACACTAATTTTTCAGAGGACTAGATAAGAGGGAGTGAACAGGTCTTATCCCCACAATATATAACTCAACAAAAACCTATGTTGTGGGTACTCAAAAGAATTGTTTCTTAATTCTGTTGAGTTCCAACAACATAAAGTTTGAGGGTCAAATAAGGATTTTAGAACATCAAAAATGCTCCTTATCTAGAGCTCTGACATTTGCCCTAATGTTTAACCCAATTGAGATAAAGATTTCATGTTTGACTTTTGCATTTCTTGTGACAAACCTTTCGATTGATACAAAAAGGGTTGATTTGTAATCTTGACTTAAATTGACCTTCTTAGGGTATTAGTGTTTTATATCTACGGGTCTCCTAAGTTCGTGAACATAAGCACTAAAATAAACTACATTGTCAAGTACTAAATGAATCTTTAGACATCAGAAAATAGTTACACACATCTCAATTGACTGCTAATACAAAGAAAAGGATGAAAACGATGATGTTTGGAACTAAGATAGATCACGAAGTTGGAAGGTTCTACCATACACATCTTTTTCATCCTCGGTACCCAGGCTATTCATACAATATGTGATACCCTGGGCAAATTGACTAGCGAAACTTCGTAAAGCATGCACCACGATTTCCTCCGTAACTACACTGTAATGTTCGTATCGCATGAGGTTTATGTCATGCGGCCAATCAAGCGGCTGCATTTGACCTCATAAATTATTCATGAGTACGAGATTTTTACAGCCAATTTGCCCAGGGTATTATATATTTTATGAATAGACTGGGTACCGAGGATGATCTTTTTGGGCTGTCAGTTAAAAAGAAGGAATCCGCTGTAGTCGAGTGGTTAGCGTCGGGGATTTCGAAACCGGGTGTACGGCACCACGGTCGTGGTGGAGTACCCTTGGGCAAGGCACATTTTCTAGCCTAGTACTGGTTTTTTACCCCAGGGATCATGAATAAGTGAACTGTCGCCGTGATATAACTGAAATAATGTTGAAAGCGACGTAAAACCCCAAATAAATAAATAAACAGTTAAAAAGTATTGCCTTCTTCTTCTGGTGTTCCCACATGTAGGAATTGTATTATACATATGGTTTGAAGGTGGTGAATTAATCCCTCTTATTTAGAGCTCTATGTTAATTTCTACATAGTAAAGAGTGACATTTAGTACTTCTTTGCTTTTTTTAGATCACCTGAGCCAAAGGCTCAAGGTGATCTATTCTGATCACTCTCTTTCAAGGTCGTCTGTCGTCCATCGTATGTCGTCCGTTGTTAACTTTTAGCTTTAAAGATCATCTCCTCCTAAACCACAAGACTAATTTTAAACAAACTTCACAGTAAGGTTCCTTTGGTGGCCCTCTTTCAAAAGTGTTCAAGATTTAAATTCCATTGAGAACTTTGGTTGCTGCGGCATCAGAAAGGGGGCAAAATGTCCAAATTTTAAAAATCTTCTCCTCTGCATCTGCTTTACAGATGTTCCTTGGGTGACTCTCTGCAAGAAATGTTCAAGCCATACTGATTGGTCGAAAAACATGGCATTCAGACGGCATCAGGAAAGGGGCAAAATGATAAAATTTAAAAATTCCAAATAAGAATGAGCGGAAGCGCATGCTCATCTGAATCTTCACTGGTAGCAAAGACCCAAAGGCTCATTCTAAGATTATTTATGTTAATTGGTAATCATGGCTGACATTCTTTTTGAAGTTAATTACACTGTATAACCATCAGTGTTCTGATTATTGACTTTCAATGTTGGAATGCAGTGAGCTGTTTTACGGATCAAACGACTTCATAAAATAGTGTCACTACAGGAAAGATTTACTCATAACAAGTAATGTCTTCTTTTGTCACAATGCAGTCAACTGTTTTTAAAAAAAAAAAAGAATACCTTCATTAATATGAGTTGTCCATATGTTTGCCTAGATCAGTAAATGTCGTGTGCTGCAGATATGTCGTATGTGGGAATGGGTTAAAGAATTAACATTGCGACTCGCTGACGACCCGATATCATTGGTAAAACTTGTATAATGCACGACACAACCTTAAACAAGGAATGACATTTGGGGCTGCACTTTCGTATGCCGCTTAAGTACCATTTATGAATGAATTCAATAGTCATAACAGATAACAGACCCAGCACTGATTATGTTAATTTTGGGACAGTTTTAATAGCGACAAGGATTACAGTCTGTGAGTGAAAAAGGAAGGGTTGCGTTTAGAGAGCATATTGAGATCTATGTTTTCTGGATCACATTTGCAAAATTTGCAGCATAAGATCTTTTGCCAATAGATCATACAGAGCATCTGATGAGGTTCTTGGTAAAATATATATGAACGAGAAATACATCGTGTCACTTTGGGAGATTATGACATATTTTACTAAAGACAGTAAAGATCAGGAGAAAAGGAGGAGATACTTAATTACAGGTACACGTTGATATAGTTAAATGTTGTGAAGTCTAAGTGAGCTCTGCAAAAACCAACCGTAATGCATTAACGACCAGTGTAGAACCTTATCAGCTAACACATTCGTTCAGACTTATCTTGTTACATACTCATTTCACAAATGAAATATCTTCCCTTACTACAATCTGTGGGTACGAGCAACCAACTATGTAGAAACTTATCAGCTAACACATTCGTGCAGACTTATCTTGTTACATACTCATTTCACAAATGAAATATCTTCCCTTACTACAATCTGTGGGTACGAGCAACCAACTATGTAGAACCTTATCAGCTAACACATTCGTGCAGACTTATCTTGTTACATACTCATTTCACAAATGAAATATCTTTCCTTACTACAATCTGTGGGTACGAGCAACCAACTATGTAGAACCTTATCAGCTAACACATTCGTGCAGACTTATCTTGTTACAAACTCATTTCACAAATGAAATATCTTCCCTTACTACAATCTGTGGGTACGAGCAACCAACTATGTAGAACCTTATCAGCTAACACATTCGTGCAGACTTATCTTGTTACATACTCATTTCACAATGAAATATCTTTCCTTACTACAATCTGTGGGTACGAGCAACCAACTATGTAGAACCTTATCAGCTAACACATTCGTGCAGACTTATCTTGTTACATACAGTACAGCTCAAGGGGGTTTTCCCAAAAACCCTCACCCCCGGGTTGAGGGGGGTATCGATAAAATGATTAACCGCCGGCGTTAAGTCGCTCCCCCGGCTTAACCCGGCGTTTTACAGGTATTTCAGAGATATGCCCGCTTGAGGTGGATTGCAGGGTTCCCCCCGCAGAAAATGTTAAATGGGAGTGGCCTATATTTCTTTCGCGAAGCCCCCGCGGAAAACTGCGAGTGGGTGTGTTTTAATTTTTTTTCCGATTATACATTATGTTAACTATTCTATATTATTTACTCTGCTTCCCAAATAGTAAATTTTGCAGGCATATGCATCAAGAGCGATTGTTTACTTTTCAAAATAATCGCTCGCCGGATTGATAATTCTGCATGGCGAGTGTTAATAAAAAAAATCAATATATTGCAATTTAATTTCAATAATAGTTACGTTCTTTCTCAAGCTCCTCGAGATTAAATGTTTTAGATGACGTTCCCTCTTTTCATTGGCTTTTAAATTGTGTTACTATATTTCATTTACTATATTTCATATTGTAACCCATTTTCATTAATCCGAACCAGAAGTCTGTAAACGCATCTACATGAGTCGATTTATGATGTAATTACGGACGGAAGAGCGAACACTGAAAAGGGAGCGACTTCTACGTCTCTTAAAATATGACCCCCTACTCAAATCTACATGTATACTGCTAATTTTCAGGTCATTACATGTTTCCTCGGATATTAGCAAACCAATGGCTAAATCAAATAATGGCAATTGAGTCAGATCAGATAAATCACTGTTACTAAATGTACCATGTACACTGTAGACCTGGATTTGTATGCGCATATATGTGTAAACTTGACTCATCATGTATATATACGAGTATGTTTTATATGCTGAAACTAAGACCAAAACAAAGAAACACTGGAACAGTCGCTAAAATACCTTACTTGAATACTTTGAACATCGAGTTGTCTGAGCTCTATTGCGATGAAATCTGCATGTGCATATTGCAAACATTTATAATCAAATTCATTGTTCTACAGCATAATTGAGAAATAAAGCCTTACCTTTGAGAATGATAATCCTATTTTTACATTCACAAACTATTAAGATCAGCACGATTATGATAAATCCATTAACAAATTTATATTCATTTACCAAATCAAACAAAAATCACTTTTTATACGACACTACAATGAAGACAAATGAATCGCAAAACAGATTTCGTTTCAATATAAACATTAATGTTTGCGTGTAAAGGGTGTAGCACTTTATAAAGCACGTGACAGATGAAAAACGTGTGATATATTTTGTGTTGGTTGTCAGGCTGATTGAAAGACGGTGACGTGCATATAGATCACAGGGCATTGTTTTTATTGACCCGACTAACCAGCTGGTAATCTGACAGTTTGTTTCGTCGTTTAAAATAACATCGTTTTTTGGCAAGCAAATTTCATACATATATACATACATTTTATAAGATTCGGCTTAAAACTTGCATTTTGCTATTTTCAATAGAAATATGTAAAAGAAATTTATCTATGTCCCCTAAAAAACACAAAAGATATTAGAACAATGTAAAACGACAACATAAAGTATATATGATCAAAGGTAATATAATTTGTTTTTAGCGTAGGCAGTGAAGTGTAGATCGAAACCACTATGCGTATTCACGCAGGCAAATCTAGGAATTTCTTTGAACTATGTACAACAACATTGGATAGCATGAATGTGCGTGCTGATCTCTATATATACATTTAGCAAATGCCATAACGTTGGGTGCCCTTAATCATGATTGTTTGCAGTGTCGAGATATGTGAATTGGCCGCAGTAATTTGACTGAACAATTGTTGAAAACGACGTTTTATCCCAATTAATCAACATTGAGCATTGTTAAAAGCATATGATGAAATGCTCATTAAAAAATAAACGGAAACTTTTATGAAATCATTTAATTCGGAGTAGAGATTTCAAATATATTCCAATAGTCTGCATGTTTAAACTAATTGTATTGGAGCAAAATATAGGTCCTGTTTCTGGTTTATATTTATTTACGTTTACCAATATATGCCTGTATCATAAGCCTCGAACATAGGACCTGTCCCGAAGAAAGCTAGGAAACACATGAGTATCTGAACTGGCCGCCGTGATATGACTGAATAGTGTACAAACGGCGTTAAGCTTTTCTTACTGTAATGCGATTAATTAAATCCTGCGCAGGCAAGAACAAATAAAACATGCACAAAACAACCGCTGCACACTAATTCAGAGCGAGTGTATGAGAAAAGGAACAAGCTATTTTAAGTGTATGTTCAGATTGTCTTGTGAACCTGGTCAGTTTAATCAGAATCTATAAAAGTTGACAGTTTCGTCTAACAATCTTGTAAGTTATATATGAGCTGTGTGCATCCCTGTTCTGGATCTAAACTTTGCACAAAAGCCAACTTTTAACTTGTGACATGCACAAGCTCATAATATCCTCATCTTTTAGTAGTGTCTAGTGACTTTGGGTATTGTTGATTTGACACTTTTCTGGTAATGTTGTGTTTTTGCCATTTATGACTGTATAACAGGTTGCAACAGGTTGCTGGTGTATATACACTATACTGTTCGAATTGGCATCAATATCCCCTAACACGCCTCATTTATAGGTAATATTTTGTACCTGTGCATAGTTGACTTCGTTTAGATATGCATACAGTAAAATAAAACATCATGGAAAAAGCTGGTGTATCTTAAAATTGCCATCTGATACGTCGACTATCGTAAACAGATCCAAGTTACATCATAAACCGGTGCGTGATCGCCCCGCCCCGCTCAATGAATATGTATACTTGATATACATGTATGCAGCAGACGACATATAAAATATCTACGCAAAACTTCGTGATATTACAATAAATAGAAGCTTAATTATTGAGCCCCGATAACTCAGTCGGTAGCGACACAGGCTGTAAATCCAAGGGTTATGAGTTCGAATACCAGCTCCGCCAACATTTTCGAAGTTTGACGAAACGTCACTCGTGTTTCACCAATGGGCTAACAGTCAATTTGGAAAAGCAGCCAGCTACTTTTGATGTATGTTGTAAGTAGAACTGGTAGCTTAATACGTGAACCGGCACGCGTGATATACTGAACAATAGTTGAAAACAGCGTTAAGCCCTAATGAATGAATCAATATTGAATAAAGTTGAAACATGAGAAATTTTACATTTTGTCACAATGTTTTCATAAGTCATCTGCTGTAGAGGCGTCGACAGCATCTGTATGTGGTAAAAGGGCAAAATAGTTTCCCGGCATACCAAACACTTTAAAAAACGTATTAATGGGTTCCATCCTACGCGCTAATAGATTCGGTAAAATATATGTTATCGTGTCAGGGTAAATAAAATCGTGAGTATTGGGAACTTAACAATACAATACCATGATCTAACTGAAATACAGTTGAAAGTCATCTACAGAAAGTCTGGGTAAAGGGTTGACATGTGTTGTAATAAACAGCCACTTTATCTTAATCCGTATTAAAGAGTGGTATATATCAAAAGTAGGTTGGTTAATCAGCGTGACAATATTATATGTATAAAGATAATTCCTGAAAAACAAGCGCATTTTTATTAACTGTGCATCATTAAACATCGTGTAAAAGAGTGACTTAAAATAAATGATTTTTAAAATAACTGCCGTTCTGAACTATATTTACATTTCATTTTCAATTCATAGATGGCGTCATTCGTCTTCCACCAATGGGCTTAGTCTATGTGGAAAAGCAGCCAGTTGCTTGGGAAGATTATTGTGTGGAGTACTGGTGTGAGAAACCCAGGAAATGCATGAGTAGGAGAACTGGCCGCCGTGATATAACTGAGAAATGGTTAAAAATGGCGTTAAACCCCAATCAATCAATCAATCAATTCATAGATCACTGTCCTGTACAATGGTCACATCATGGTCCTAGCTACTTAACTGTTTATAACCTATTTAAAAAGGCTAATACAAAACAGAATGTGACTTCGGAAGCTAAGGGATGATTCCATCGGCATAGGGAATGTTGGACTAACCTTAACACGACTTTTTTCCCGGAGTTATTCGGTCCGGGAAATATAAGATGGGGGAGTAGTTGGTTCGGTGGTGGAGTGAAGATTAAGGAGGAACTAGACTCGGTAAGGAAAACATCATCAGAAGATATGTCAAAGCCTTTTACTCTGCTGCAGGTAAAACATTTGTTTGAGAAGACACCATCGTGAGCCGCACAAACGAGGGACTAAGACGAAAAGATGACAAAGAAGGTTCTTTTAAGAAAAGACCAGAGGGGGAAAAACAAGTGTAATTCCACTCTTTAGCACTATGTACTATTGAATCAAGTGGCAGACGGGAACATAAGGGTCAGAAAGAGCATTGTGGCAAATGGATACAGGGCTGAAAATAATGATTGACAAAGTGTTTTAAAAAGTCGTCTGCTTGGTGTTTGTTGGAAAGGGGTTAACTTGATAAGATCATTACACGATCAGCTAACAAGCGCTCATCTTTTTATTTTTTTCTTTAACCACCCTTTCCAACATATGATAAATCCGCAGTAGACGGCATTCAAAACGTCTACATATAATACAGAAACATATATCAAAAACTTAAAGATCTATTATGGACTAGAGATGAAAACATTTGACAAATGGAGAACTTGCTCATGACGGGTTTTGTTAATACATGTTTCACGTCACGCCAAAACCGACCTTCGGGTATATTGACATACATAGAATTTACAATAAAAAACGTACGTTTATAGTTAGTGTTTGGTCATAACCGTTCTTGTGAGGCTTGTAAGCCTAGATGCATGTAGTAAGACGGTTACATCATGATCTTATTGCGCGTATGCGAATGGTGATATTTTTTTTCTGAATTACATTACATGCACATCCTTTACAACTAAGTTGTATTATGCCACTGAGAGGAAGGCTATTCTTATTAACCATTTTCCACATGCAACACATCAGCAGTAGCCAATTTGAAAACTTGTAGGTAAACATTTGGAAACTCTATAAACGGAAGTACACTTATTATTGAATAAGGTTGAAACCATTGAGACAGTTTTGTATTATGTCACAATGTTTCCAAATTCTTCTTTTGTAGCTGCGTCAAAAAGCGTCTGCAAGTGGAAAAGGGAAAACATATAGACGACAACATAATTGAACTTCATCATCTTTCCAGTCAATATTGTGTATAAGTTTCCATATTCGAAACCGTACCAAATGCGAGTATTGTGAATTAAACATTTCGATTCTCATTAACAAGCGGCCAGAAAACAGATCCGGCAATCAAAGATTCGCCTATATTAATAGGGGAGGACACCGGGTGGTAGAATTGATTTGTGAATTTATGATACATGAATGCTTCATAAAGCCGACAGCATAAGTGATTAACCATAACATAATAATACCAAACAACTCAGATTGTCGACATGTTTTTAACACCTATTAATTGAAAGTAATAATTGACGTTCACTCGCTTTGATCGCATTACAGATGGGTTAATGTTACATGTCGCGTCTGGGTTACTGAATAGGATATCCCTCTTGATTTAAAAACATTTTAGACCAATAGTGTGATGTTGTATATTAACTACCGTTTGAAAAATGATGAAATTCCGCGGTACTGCGGTGTTATTGTAGGGGAAACCCCGCATACAGATGAGCGGGAACGCCGGGGGGCTGCCTTAATCACAGCTGTCAATCATCGTGACGTCATAAATCGTTATCGGATTTCCCTCCGCGGGCTTAATAGTTGAATGATCAAACCCCGCGGGACCGCCGGGTTATTGTAGGGGAAACCCTGCGTACAGGTGAGCGGGAACGCGGGGGTGAGGGTTTTTGGGAAAACCCCCTTGAGCTGTACTGTACTCATTTCACAAATGAAATATCTTCCCTTACTGTGGGTTCGAGCAACCAACTATCACCAATGGTGGCACGCCTGTGATCCACAATCCCGCTGAACAACGAAACAAAGGAATGAGTATGCCAGACAGCGCCACCAGTCGGGACTCTCTGGCCTCCCTTGTTTGCGTCTGCACAATATTCACCTGTAAAGAAACAATTGACCTACCGAAAGAGATGTCATATAAGTGCTCTCGATTTAGGAGAAAATCTGTGATTCGGGAAGTTCCTCAAAACATTTGTTTTTGTGGCGATTGATTTGACAATTGCCGCAATGCTAACAGAAACAACAACAACGAAAAAAATTACATAGTCAGTTTTGAAAAGCCCTTTGACTTTTTATTCCTTACTGCAAACCAATTTACCTACATCCGTTAAACGGCCAAATATAAAGTTCCATCAGTGATGCAGAGACACGATTAATAATAATCATGTCAGTGCTACTTTGGTACCGGATTGATACTAAGATTTGAGATTTATTGAGATAATATCTACATCTTTCTTCATGTTTGGGCAGATAATAACTATCATTGCGCGTTCTATCTCTCAACTCAATGACCCAGTAGAAGGCTTCTGGAAATTCCAAAAGGTTCTATAAATAGCTCGAGTCTTGTAATCGATTGTTCTTAAATCTCAACATTATAATCGATTGTTCTTACATCTCAACATTATAATCGCTTTATTTTGCAGTTGATGCAATATACGAAAGCGTCTAGATTACAAAGGTTTAACTGACACTATGTCAGTGTGTACACAAGTTATACACGTTCGAGTGCATCCCTCTCTGTTGATTGATTGATTGATTGGGGTTTAACGCCGTTTTTAAGAATTTCTCAGTCATATCACGGCGGCCAGTTCACCTACTCATGTATTTCCTGGTTTTCTCACACCAGTACTCCACACAACAATCTTCCCAAGCAAATCCCTCTCTGTACGTTCTAGAGTCAATTAGCAATCAATGCTGAAAGTGTAGCCTAATTTAGTTGGAGATCGAGCATTATCATAGTATCAACAGAACAGTTTTGCAAAGAGAGAAATTGTGCTTTATAAGCATTTTTTGTGTTTGTTTTTGCTCTCAAATTTTTCAAAGCAGTTTCATTTCTAGGGAGAAAACCCTCAATGTGAAGGAACTAAATTGAACAAACCTGTTCAAGATCGGACATCATTGAAATAAACACCAAACTAATGGATACTGTTTTCTCTCCTAACATGTTTTCCACTATAAAACACTGATAATATTGCATCAAGTGCCTATTTCACAGCACCAAACTGAGAGTATGAAAGTCAATTTGTTTCCTTAATAAAACAATTCGTATTCTTGCTATTCAATTATATACTTGCTAAGGTGAGTATCGCTTTGATGCAAGAACACCTAGAGTACTAGATTGCATCAAATACTTATTTTAAATCACCATGATGAAAGTCAATTACACTAATACCTTTTGTAAATACTATATACGAGGGGTGATCAAACGTAATAGGACTTTCTTAGTAACCTTTGTATTTATTGATACACATTGATGAAATTCATCCGGTATATATACAGTCAAACCTGTGCTAAAAGCAACCACACTTGTAGTTTTCCAATTACTCATTTTATGAATAAATGATCCTGAAATTAATTGTGAATGAAATATATAAGCCGCAAAATTGGAAATTGGAAGCCAATGAACAATACCGATCTCTTAACGACCTCATATGAGCCGTCCCACGACAAAACAAACAGTCTTGATGCTGCGTAAAGTATCGACCTGGATCAGCCTTACCATGCCGCACAAGCTTAACCGGACAGACACTTTTCACCTTTCTGTGGATTTTCTGTTTCATGAATCATAACTCTATAACTATACTTTTACCCCCCTCAGACAGAATGTGTCGGCCCGGATTAGCCTGCGAGGAGTCCATAATGTTGGTTTTCTCGTGGGACGGCTCATATGCGGGTTTTTTGGCCAAAAACCAAGTATTTGGGCAATTTGCTAAAGATGAATCGAAATTGAAGAAGAAAATATGGAGGAATTCCTCATTATACAAGTTATAACTTTACTTTCCTTGATTTTTCTGGCTTGTTTTCCTTATATGTATTTATAGTGAAAACTTCAAAATTCTTCCGGTACATAAGTGTAGGTCTTTTTTGAAAATAACTTGGCATAACGATTCTTTGGGTGACACTTAGTCAAGTTTGCTCGAAATATATGGATCCATTAATAACATGGCAACCAGGGGTTGGACCTTGATATCCTTATTTGTACATTGGAAACTGAGTTCTGTTTAATCTTTATTAGTACATATGAATAATAAAACGTTTTAAATTTTCAAATGATGCTATAATAATACAGTTACTAAGGATAGTCTAGAGGAAAGTTACATCTGTAATAAACGTGAACTGCAGATTGTGTTATTGTTTATGTGTTTATCTCTATAGAAAAGCATATGCTAGCTAAAGTATCTTTTCAGGTTTCCGAAACATAATTTTTAGAAAAGCAATGCATGATCTTGAAATTTTATTTGAGAACCCCTTTTTTCAGGTCTGAAACTGATACTTTAATCAGTCCAAGTTTGTCATTTGGCAACGTCCCATATGGTGTATCACTTAATTTGTTATAATTCCGTTCCTGCATGTGACATCACTTGGTTCGCTTAACCCTTTTCCATATACAGACGCATCCCGAGGGCTTGGCGTGAAACGGTTGTAACTAAAAACCTATTTTGAAAACCTTAGTTTAGGGGCAATTTTGACCCTTTTGTAAACAATGCAAATTTAGGTGCCATTGCTCAGAACGAGCAATGGCACCTAAATTTCCATTGTTTACCAAGAAAAATTATTTAACGCTTATAAAGACTTTATGACGAGAAGATAAACCTTTGTAAAAAATACCGATTTTAGTTACAACCGTTTCACACCAAGCCCTCGATCTGCTGTATTCGACTTTCGAAAACATTGCGGCAAAAGGTGAAATTGCTCGTAATGGGCAATTTCTCCACTTTATGTCATGTTTAAAACTCTAATCAATGATTAAAATGTTATGTATGGCGAGAGTTCCGATATGTTTTAGCCAAGACGTTATGTTATCAAAGTCGACTACACAGATTTGTTCAGTTGTATACGGAAAATGGTTTATTTTGAGGGTACTGCATGGTTGGAGGTTGTGCGTACTGGGCTGGCTGACCCGAGGGCGGATACTGTTGCCCCGTGGGGTAAGCAGGAGGTGGCTAGTTATATCCATCATGTCCTGCAGACCCAAATGGTGTGGTCTCGCTTACCACCATGATCGCGTATCCCTGTAAACATTATACAAACTACTGTTAGCGGTGACCTCAGTTAAGCAACAAACTCGTTAGACCCCTTCCTACATACACTAAATCAGCAGCAGACGATTTTGAAATTATCAAGTCCAAAATATAGAACATCTCTATAAATGGTAGTATGTTAATCGAATTGAGTTGAAATAATTGTAGCAAATATAGAAATTGCTCACTATGAGCAATTTCTCCTTTTGCCACAATGATTTCAAAAGTGATCTTCTGCAGAGGCGTAAGAAAGCGTTTTCATGTGGGGAAACAGCCATTTGAAGATTAACTTAATCAACATTTCTTACACCTTTTTAGCTCACCTGAGCACAAAGTGCTCATGGTGAGTTATTGTGATCCGTCGTCCGTCGTCCGTCAACATCGTATCATCTGTAACCAGTGGGTCAATTGGGACAAAAAGCATCATCTCAATGACCTCACAAAAATTCCTTCAAATTTTTGGGATTTTCAAATAATTTTGTAGAAATGTTTCTTGGGTGACCGTCTATCAGATTCCTTCAAACCGTGTTGATTGGTCATAAAACATGGCCGCCAGGGGGTGGGGATTTTTTGCTTTATATGACTAGAGTGGAAAACTTAAAAAATCTTCATCTCCAAAAATGTATAGCCGATTTTCAAATAATTTTGTAGAAATGTTCATTGATCAGATTCCTTCAAGCCATGTTGATTGGTAAAGAAAAACATGGCCGCCAGGCTGTTCTGTCGTATATGGTTATAGTGGAAACTTTAAAAAAAAATCTTCTCCTCCGTAAGTGTCTTGCCAATTTTCAGATAATTTTGTAGAAATGTACCTTGGCTGACCCTCTATCAGGTTCCTTCAAGCCATTTTGATTGTTCAAAACCATGGCCACCAGGGGGCGGTGCTGTTTTGCCTTATATGCATATAGTCAAAACTTTAAAAGATTCTTCTCCTCTGAAAATGTCTGACTGATTTTTAAATATTTTTGTAGAAATGTTTCTTGGGTGAACGAACCTCTTTTCGATTCCTTTCAGCCATGGTTATTGTAAAAGAAACATGGCCGCCAGGAGGCAGGGCTGTTTTGCCTTATATGGCTAAAGTGGGGGGAAAATCAGTTAAGCGATCCAGGGCCATCATAGCCTTGTTGTTTACTTGTATTTTGACCCAAACTGGCAAACGGACAGACACTTTATTGAATTATACATGGTTTGCCTGATCCTATTACAAAAATTCAGAGGAAGTGGTTTGTTTTATCCTTTCCCATTTACAGACGCAGTTTGGTGTGTCTGCGTCAGACGACTTTTGGAAACATTATGGTAAAATGAGAAATACTTCTTTTGTTTATAACGACTTTCCATATGTTTGCCAAAATGTGTTCCATGTCGTCTGCTGGAGATTTGTCGTACTGTCAGTATATATACCCTCAGTTTAATAGATTTTCAATAGTATTTGCGTAAATGTTTCAAAGTCGTCTGCTACTGAATTGAAGTATATGGGAAATGGTTAATGCATGATTATTAATAATTTGAAATATTCTTTCTATAATATATATATATATAATATATATAAATATATTTAATTATTATAATAAACTATATTGTATATTTTGAAGAATGTAGTAAGAATCTAGTTTACATACCGTTCTTCGACGACTAGCTGATATTGCTACTATGACGCCGAAGAGAACGCACCCAATCACGATGCCGGCAGCAGCATCACCAGTCAGGTCACAATTAGAAGAGTCGCCACATGGGTTATAGCCGTTGCACTCTAAACTGTCATGTATACATCGTCCGTTGTCGCACTCATATTCGTAACTATAACAAGATCCTGAAAGTTAAACACACGAATCGCGTTTTGTAGTCATATCCAATCTCTGGAGGGGGAGCATTTAAAATTATATTGGCGTGAAACTAGTGGGGAAGCATGTCTACGTTTTATTTGTCAGAAGATGTATTTAGGTATTTATAAGACTTATGCGGAAAGAGGAGACTCTGGTGAGACTGTGAGGATTAACACACTCATCGTAGTGTTCACTGTACGAAGGTGAATTAAGACCCCAAATCGCTAGTCGTGGCTCAAGCTATGAACCATTCCACGAGAAAATCTACATTATCGCCTCTGCATAATGTATCGGCTCAGATCACCTGCGCACTCCGTGTAGGCTAATTCGGGCCGACACATTCCGTCTCAGGGGGATAGAGGTTTAGAGTAATGATTCCTGAAACATAAAATTCAACAGGAGGCGAAAATAATCTGTCCGGGTTAGCCGTTAGAATGTTGGTTTGCTCGTAATTCGGTTAATATCATGTTATGTTATTCATGGACGTTAGTTATTATTTCTAATCTAGTCGCGAAATCTTATTCTGTTTCAATGAGGGTTAATATTATTTCGATCATTTCTTTCTGTTTGCATAATTAGAATTTATCTTTTTTCATAATTATCATTTTGATAAATTTTCTGGGCCCCGGATGTTCTACCAAGTCCTGTACATGTAAGAAGTGAATCAATCATTTAGTGGCACCCGCATTTTCCACCCAGTTCTGAAAATCGGTGATGCCTGCAACTTGCGTCAATGATTGAAGTATATGGTATAGTACGATGGAAACACGTGACAACATGTTACATACCCGTATGATATGACGTAATGACCATATCAAATCCTTTATCCACAAACACGGAGGCATCGCTAAAGAATTTGAGCGTCAAGGCATTTCGTCTGGTTGTATAGACGCTTGATGTGTCAGTGTAGTTCCCGCATGTTCTACCCAGTCCTGTAAATGCATGTTAGATGAGTATCAATCATATATACTGGTACCCCGCATTTTATCCCCAGTCCTGTAAATGCAAATGTATGCATGGTAAAAGGGTATCCATCATAAGCTCGTGTTTAACCCTTTTAACAGACGCTTTCTGAGGCTTCGGCAACATTCGACTTTTGAAAAAAATCTGGCAAAACGAGATATTGCCGATAATGTAGTAATAGAAGAAGAAGTAGAAGTAGTAGAAATAATAAAAGTATTATAAACAGTAGTAGTAGTAGTAGTAGTAGTATTAAAATTAATAGTAGTAGTAGTAGTAGTAGTAGTAGTAGTAGTAGTAGTAGTAGTAGTAGTAGTAGTAGCAGTAGTAGTAGTCGTCGTCGTCGTCGTCGTCGTCGTCGTCGTCGTAGTAGTAGTAGTAGTAGTAGTAGTAGTAGTAGTAGTAGTTGTTGTAGAAGAAGTTGTAGTAGTAGTAGTAGAAGTAGTAGTAGTAGTAGTAGTAGTAGTAGTAGTAGTAGTAGTAGTAGTAGTAGTAGTAGTAGTAGTAGTAGTAGTAGTCGTAGTAATAGTAGTAGTAGTAGTAGTAGTAGTAGAAGTAGTAGTAGTAGTAATAGAAACAGAAGTAGTAGAAGAAGTAGAAAAAATAGTACAAGTACTACTACTAAGTATAATTTATCTACTTCTATAAATTATCGTCATCTTTATTTGGTGTTTTTATCCATCATTTTAGTAATGACGAAAATGTTATGAGTATAAAAATGTTTGTACCTGACACGGGTGTGAGTGTGTTGTTACCGTCGTATACGTCTAAATATGCATGGGAACAGGAAGCTGTTTCGACAGACTGAAATAAAAGGACGATTGCATTTGAGCCCTCCCGTGGGAAAAGTTACAAGTTAATTGTTGTGAAGAGTGCAGATCCACGGAGTCTGGTCCAGATATACACTGTTCAAATATTACTCCTATACGCCTGTTAGAAGCTTCTGTGACCGTGTGTGGATTCTGAAAGGAGGGAACATATGTACAAGGCGAGCTGAACCTTCAGTGTTCATATAAGCAAACTTATGATGAACAATCGAATGAAAATGAGGGGCCATGCATTATGCAAGAAAGACTCACCAGCCGAAAATGGTTACCGTCATTTTGGACCAAACCGGACCCGGAAAAACCGGTGTTTCACATTCTCTACTTTCACTTTCAAACAAGGTCAAGCTACTAAGAGTGATCAAATAAATCATTTCCAGTGCATCCTATACACATTTAGCTCAATGTCATATATTCAATGCATTTTGGTGAAGGTATAATACTCCTTTCTACGCAAACAAAGTTTTTTTAGGGACTATTTTGACATTGTGGATTCAGATTAAATGACAAAGCTATCAGAACAAGCTTATGGGACGGCACTTGAAAATAAGCAATTTCCTTCTATTAATTAATTAATAAATCCATGATTAAAGGCAAACAATTGCTTGTTGTTCATATACTATTTCCAAACTTTCACCAAATTAGTTCAGCCTTTGTAATGACGCATATTGCAATTCAGCAAACTGAATAATTTTGACTTAATCAAACAAGAAAGCCATTTGACCCTATATACCTTATCTGAATATTTTGACCGAAAAACAATTCTACCACATTATTTTAAAATCGGAAAAGCAGTTTCAGAGGAGAATATCTTCTAATTGTATTGATTGTATCCTCTTTATGATGCCACCAAGCGCCATTGTGTCTTTTCCAATTTTGAACGATGTTTCAAATTCAATTGTTTAACTTATATTTTCACATTTCCAAATTTTCACACATTTTGCCCCATTGTTTTCAAAGCACACAACACTAAAGTTGTCGTCTTTAAGGTACACAGTTTAAACGATTTGTATACTGGTTAAACAACATGGAAACGCTGTGATCTACCTGAGCAATTGTTGAAAGAGGCGAGTGTAAACAAACACAATTTCGATATACAGATCGCCAAAGAAACATTTGCACTTTTTACAATGCTATATGTTCCATTTTGTCAATTTGTAAAGGGAAATCATCTTTCTCATGCCTACTAGTACCATGATTGATTGATGAAAACTTGTTGTTATCAATACGTCCATGCACGATGTGGCCGGGTTATATATGTCACGAATCAAAAGTAAAACATAACCCAATGAAGATATTGGATGCACACGGTTTACGGTGTATGCAAAACGACTACGATTCAAGAAAACATTTGCAACACCGGACGAAAACTGTGTACGGCCGTCCACTAGTCTTAACTTATTTATAAGCCACGGTATTAAGACGTCACACGAGGCACACACAGACAGCCAGTATTGAAATGTGTATGCTCCAACCAGAAGTATTTACGGTGCTTACTATAATATTTTGGAACAATGTATAGTCAGTCGCAAAGCGACGTAACATCCAGCAAAGATTAAGGTTGTTGTTTTTTCACTGCTTATAATAGTGTTTACATCGAACAAATCAAGTGTATCGCTTGCCCACATACGGACGCTTTCTCACGCCTCTGCAGCAGACGACCCTTGAAGGCATCATTACAAAAGGCGAAATTGCTCGTAAATCTGCTGCAGATTTGTTGTTTGTGGGGAAAAGATGAACCTGGTACATGTATATTGCCATAAATGGTGATGATGTGATAATTCTCATCAAAGTGTAGTCTTTCTGAAACGCATACAATCTTAACGATTTAGTAAAATATCAAAAGAAAATCCTGCAGCCACAACGTTTGCAAAAGTTGTTTGTTGTAGATCCATCAAAATATGTCTGCATGTGGGAAAGGCTTAGAAAGATAGCTCACCTTGAAATACAGCATAAATCTTTCCGATGTTCCTGTTTTTAGATTAAAGACACAGTTTGTGTTTGATTTGTAGGTACTGTTTGACGTAAACATGAGCTGAATCTGATAGAGACCGCCGGATGAAAAATTAAGAAACTGCCCACAATGCACATCCATATAGTCTGAAATACAGAAACATAAGTATTGCCCAGATGAATCGACACGTCAGGGTCGGGCTAGACAAGCTTCTTTATTATGGGGGTTTAACGTAGTTTTCAACATTAGTTCAGTTATTTCTGAACTGATTTATGATTCATGGGTAAACAAACTATTACTAGACTACGAAATGTGTTTTGTCCAGGAGCACTCCGCCGTGCCAGTGAAACTACGCGGCCACGGCGGATTTCTGATAAGATTATATGTTCTATGATTGTTGTATGAGACATACTCTTACGGAGCTCAGTTGGTAGCTACGCGGACTGTCCATGGAATGTGAGTTCAAACCCCCAGCTCGGCCAACATTCTTTCTGGCGTTTGACAAATGTCATTGCGACAAATGTTATTCGGCTTCCACGAATGGTCTAACAGCCTATGTTGAAAATCACCCAGTTGCTTGGAAAGAATGTTGTATGGAGTACTTGTGTGAGAAAGCCGGCAAATACATGGGTACGTGAACTGGCCGCAGTGATAGGACGTTGATGTTGAAAACGGCGTAACACTCCAATCAATCAATCAATAACGTAAACAGTTGGTTAAAATCGCTATGGATTATTACGACCAGTTGTATATACTCTATTCTTAAATAATATGCATGCACTATATTAGTCTCTCTTTCAATAAGACATGAATATTCATTCACAACCATAGCCTAAATTTCAATAAGACATGAATATTCATGCACTATCTTAGCCTCGCTTTCATTAAGAAATGAATATTCATGTGATAACCTTAGCCTCGCGTTCAATAAGACATGAATATGCATGCATTATCTTAGCCTCTCTTTCAATAAAACATGAATACTCGTTATTATTTAAAAGTAGTGAGTCGTGTTTTGTATATTTTCGCGTGACTGACTGAGCTAAAGTAACAGTTAATCGGTACAGGTCATTTAGTTTAGTTTAAACATATTTTATCCGATATAGTAAGGCACAATATAAACTGTACAAACAGTTAGTGCGAAAAAGATTGGAACGAAAGCTCAAAGAGTGCATAGTTCCTCTCCATTAGGTGATTGAACAGTTGTTTACAAAGTGCAATATAAATATACAGAAAGTATTGGGTAACTAGCCATGAATAGAACAATAGAGATACGTATTGCTTACACGAATGATAAATGGAGTGCTTGTAGCTAAATAAATTGTTAATTGTATCATAACAAGACACGACACAATTGTATTGACATAAGCTAATACAGCTTCAAGTCATAAAACACAATTTAACATATATTTACATGACATATCACCTTTCAAATAAACAATATCCAACGAGTCTATGGAAGAAAGATTGAAAATATATAAACATTAAAATACAAAAATATCGGTAAGGTTAGCCTAATCATTTTTTTAATTGTTTATGCAATTTACAATATTTGGCCAAATTAAGCAAAGTGTTCGCACTCTTCCTTTGAAACAGTAAAACCATTGTGTGCATAGAATGACTTATATAAACGTTTACAATTTCGTGAAGTGTTATAATACTTATTTAAACTAATATATAGCAGCACCCCTTGACCTTAGTTCCCAAAAGACATGCAGTGATTAGTTGTCGAGAATCCATCTTGCCTTTGTTTAATATCGTTTAGATATTCATATCGAATTGAAAACGTGGCTAAGGTTCGCATTATGAAAGGAGAATTACAATCCCCTCCGTAACACTTGACCAACCGAATGCTATGATAGTCAGAGATCCGTTTCTAGCCACGCTTTGACGTGTAAAATTATCAGGGAAACATGACCCTCATTCTTGTTAAACAACTCCAACAGTTACTAGTAATTGTTATGTTAACTGTAGGCCATTTTTGGGGTTGTGTGCTTTGACAACATATTGGCTATGAAATGTAACGTCATGAAAATGTGGAAGTAATGCTTTTAATATTTAGTTTTGAGCAATTTTTGTTTTATCCACGATATTTCAAGATTAATCTGATGCTATATATATATCAGAAGCCTCAGCAAACGAAACACTGCGAACCCTCTCTCTTGCAATGTGATCTTGCTTTTTTGTCAATATTATTTGTTTTATTTCTACTGATAGTCGTCCTAGAGGATGTGTCCTTCGCATACATGATATAATTTGAAGATTATTATCAATATATATGCTATCGCGCATTAGTTATTTGCTATAGCTTACTATCGTGTCTAAGTACCCCTCATTGAGACAGGGTTATCACATCTACTCGTTCAACATCATGGTTTGATAACAGGGAGTAGAGATAAATGTTTGACACTTGACATAGCAAAGGTAGTTTGAGCCCTTTCACGGTGAAATGGTACAAATTAGCATCTGTGAACAATTTAATTGATGGACAGATTTTGTTAACGCCGCCTTAACTGTTTTTAGCCACATCACGACGATAAGATCATCCACCGATGTTTTTCCCGGCTTTCTAACATCATTTCTCTACATATCAGTTTGTTCCAAGAAACTCGATACATTTCAACAACTACTGTTAGTCCATTGGTTAGAGACAATTGACGTCGGAAATAATGTTAACCGACCATGGGTTCGAACTCACAACCCCTCAACTGACAGCCCATGTTGATACCAGGGTTTGGCGAATGATTTAAATTCAGATTAGCCTTTGTTACCTTATCAGACCCTACACACTTGACACACTGCGAAGCTACTAGTAGAAACATTGCTAATGATTTCTAAAATGTGCAGCTGTTTATCAGACATTGCGAACTCGCTTGTTGATCGGGATCTACACTGTTAGGAAAGGTCAAGTCGTATCTTCTTGCATTGGCAGGCAAATGTCTACGTTAGGCTAACACATGAAATATAATATTTGATATTTCAGGTTCAAGACAGGGTGATACAAAGTAGCACAACACTATTTTCTTTGATTATAAATCAAGTTAGTATAAGATTCCCTGAAGGATGTAAACATGGTATTTACATTACTGGAAATATACCTGACATTATAAGCTTAATATGTGCAGATGATATTGCAAATTGTTCTGATACTGTGATACACTTGCAAAATCAACTTAATATAGTCATGCAGTTTTGTTATGACACAGGTATGGAAATTCACTTACATAAAACAATAATAAAAGTTTTTTAGATATGGAGGTCATACTTATTCTGAATAGGTATGACCCCAAATTAGACCTCCGTAATCCATTGCTAATAAGAAAATTAGCACACTACGTATACATGCTGCTGAAATAGTTTTAGTTTTAGGTACATTTTCCAGAATGTAATAAATGTATTAATATTATGCTATGTATTATGGGCCGGTGGCCCAAGTTCTTTTGACTAAAGATTTGTCATTTAGTGATCAGTTGTCGAAAATCCATATTACCTTTTAATATTTAAATAGATTTCAAAACGAGGCTAACACTCGCATTATGAAACGAGAATAATAATCGCCTCCGTAAACCTTTTCCAACCCAAAAATCGGATAATCAGAGATCCGTTTTAAACCACGCATTGACGTGAAATTTATCAGGGACACATGATGGCTAAATAACACACACACAGTGTCCAGCCTGAACGCCTGATATTGGCGCAGACGTCAGACCCTACATAGTTGTTAAACAAATCAGACAGCTAATTTTGATGTTAACTGTTTCCATCATATGATATGCTTGGGAGTGTCTGCTTTGAAAACAAATGGGATTATAGTTGTAACATTATGAATATTTGGAAGTAAGCTTTTAAAATATAGTTTTGTGAAATGTTTGTTTTAACCACTGTATGCTGCAATATAACTCAGAAGCCTCTGTAAACGACTCTTGAAACAATATTGTGGGAAAAAGAGAAGTTTTACCTGTTCCTCCTATTCTATCTCTGACCTAATGTTACTAATACTATATACTCTGATTTTCTGTAAGGCATTTGCAACCACGTGCGGTCTGATCTTGCTCTGCACTATTTCCCAATTAGTAATAGAAGTTGTATTTTATTTGGATCCTTAACAAGTATGCGCAGACAAAACAAATTGCCCAGGTGTAAGAATTACGTTAGAATTGGTTTTCATTCGCAGTCGGAATGCAATGTGATCTTGCTTTTTTGCCAATATTGTTTCTTTTTCTTCTTCTAATGGTCGCCAAAGAGGATGTGTCTTTTGCAAACATGATATATATTTAAGATTATGATCAGTAATCAGTATATATGATAGTGTGCACTAGTTGTTTACTATAGCCCACTACATGTACCTTTTCTAAGTATCCGCTCACTGTAGATAGGATTATCAAATTGACCCGTTCAACATCATATTTTGATAAGTTACTGATAAGAGGTGTTGGGGGTTAATCTTTGAGGGGTTAGAGGTAAATCTTTGACATTGACATACCAAAGATAATTAGAGACATCGGTCAGTTATCTCCCTTTAATACTCTCTACATCTAGCTAGGTCCTATCATTTGGTTACCTCTGTTTTTATCATTGGTTTCTTTGCACTGGATGGTGCACTTATAATTGCATTTTCTTGGCCAACTGTTATTAGATTGATTCGTAATTCCACATTTGTTTTCTTTAAACACTGCTATGTAAATTTTCTCTTTTGAATCATCACTTTAATTAACACATTTATGATTAATGTGTACAGAGTAATTGCAATATCTCATTGCGAAATAGCGATAAAGACAAAGAATTCCAACTAAAAGGACCTACCAACTATTTGGTCTTCCTTGGTCTTTATCTGACAAGGGAGATAATATAATTATCACTAATGTCCCTCATTGGAGCTCGTTAATGGGGGCAAAGGTACAAGTTGGCATCTGTGAATAGTGTAAGTTCAGGGACTGATTTTTTTTAACGCCGCTTTCAACAATGTTCAGTCACTTAACGGCGATAACCTCTACTACCGTTGTATTTCCCGGCTTTCTTACACAAGTACTCTACACAACAGTTTTCCAAGAAACTGGATCCTTTTCAACATAGACTGTTAGCCTATTGGTTGAATACGCTTGTTGTATTAAGTTTTGTCAAACGTCGGAAATGATGTTAACCGAGCTGGGTTTCGAACTAGAAACAATTGGATTAACAGCCCATGTGGCTACCGGTGCTCGGCGAATAGTGTAGGTTGAGAACAGCCTGTGCTATGTATCCTTTTCGGGCTCTACAAATTAAGAAGCTTCTATTATAAACCATTCTAAGTGACTTCCGAAAAGTGCAGATCTTGATTTAAAACGGCGCGTTTCTACATTGCGCTCTAGAATGAAATATGAGTTGACATTCCAGGTTCAGAAATTTAGGCCAACCTATACTATTCTATCTCAATTAAACTTTAAAAACATCAACAACACACAATCGTATTTACATTGTGAAAATTAAATGACCGCGGACCTCTGAATATGTCGTCTGCGTGGTTAATTACAGCGTCCGCCTTTGAGAGGGAGACCAGGATTTGATCCCCGATCTGGTCACACCAAAGTCTTTAACAATTGTAGCAATGGCTTCCATCCTTGACGCCCGGGGTTGCTGGGAAAGCATTACGACTGATACATCGGTTTCGGGATGAATAATACCGGTAATTAACTGGTAAATGGCCAAGGGAACGACGTATATAATATAGCTGTACTTTTGTTGAAAACGGCGCATAAAACACTAAAAACAAACGTCTCAATAGGTTATCAGTACAACAGCAGTAAAAATGTAGATACGGTTCCTTCGCAAGTGTTCGAACATATATATATAATCAAGTCGCGCTATTTACGACATTCAATAGAATATCACTTTTCGGTTATACCGATAAATCGTCTACTTCCAAATGTATCTACGAAACGAACCTGCCTATTTTCAAGTGCAGCGGTCGGATTACTATATTCAGGAGTCCGCGGTCAGTTAATGCACACAATACAAATACACAGTACTTAGTATACAGGTATACATACTTACATGTTTGAATGGACGACACTGCGTACTTATCTATTTTCAAGTGGAGAGGTCGGAATACTATATTCAGCAGTCTGCGGTCAATTAATGCAGACAATACAAATATACAGTAAATAGTATACAGGTATATAATATTCTTACATGTTTGAATGGAAGACACCGCGTACCGGCCTATTTTCAATTGAAGCGGTCGGAATACTATATTCAGAAGTCTGAGGTCAATTAATGCAGACAATACAAATAAACAGTAATTAGTATACAGGTATATAATATTATTACATCTTTGAATGGACGACAACGCGTACCGGCCTATTTTCAATTGGAGCGGTCGGAATACTATATTCAGAAGTCTGCGGTCAATTAATGCAGACTATACAAATAAACAGTAATTAGCATACAGGTATATAGTATTATTACATGCTTGAATGGACGACACCGCGTACCGGCCTATTTTCAATTGGAGTTATAGGAATACTATATTCAGGAGTCTGCGGTCAGTTAATGCACACAATACAGATATACAGTACTTAGTATACAGGTATATATACTTACATGTTTGAATGGACGACACTGCGCTGAGGCCAATCAAAAACACAAAAACACTTAATCGAATCATCGTGAAAGTTTTATTTGTTAATAGCCATTCTCTATATAACCGATACAACATTGATATAATGTAAGAATTAACAAATTGGTAAGATGCAAGCTATCTTTATATGTAATTCGGGTTAAACTTTACCGTAATTCGTTATCATCTCGTCGTGTGACAATTTGAAACATATTCTAATTTGACTTCCTGCATTGCTCACCTTTTCTTTTTTATTAATTGTTTTTTATAATTCATGCGTATTCATTCATCATTTTGGGATTGTCGGTATATTTCGTGGGAATAATTTAAAATGATTGTAATTACTTTTATTTACAGCTGGCTTTCCAGCACCATATATATCAAAATACTAGGAGAAAACTAGGAATGAAAATCACAGGAAACTAAGGAAAAATAGGAAGGAAAAGGTTACCTTCGCAGTGTTTTTATCTATTTAATTACCATACTCGAAGGTAATGGGATCATTAAGTTGACAGGTTATTTGTTTGTGCAGTCACTTGAAGGTAAACACTAAAGCATAGGCCAACCTATTCAGCCATCATTTTAGAAGGCTGGACTATGCACCAGTGATACCAGACCACACTTTCAGCAAAGGAGCCTGTCAACTAAACGTCCTCTTGTCTTCTTCTGCAAGAAAATCTACAAAAATACATTTAAAAACTTCCAGTATACTACTCTGCTGATATAAACAAATTGGAAGACTAGGAGCTTTTTTGGAAAAATAGGAAAAAGTATAGGAGCACTTTTAAAAAAGTAAGAAAAATCGGTAAAACCAGGAACGCTGGAGAGCCTGCACCAAGCCATCGATATCTTGGACTCGTAGAATTATTTTGGACAAACGATTTCAATCGGGTCCCCGCTCGGTTATTTTCGAAAATGGACTTTATGCGTCACCGTCTGAGTGATGTAGAGGTAAAGGTCCGCCTAGGGTGCGAGTTTGACACCCTGCCGGGTCATACTAAAGACTTTTTAAAAAATGGAAGTAATGGCTTTCGATTATCGGACCAGTAGTACTGGTAGCTTACCAAGGAAGCACCGTGATGAAACGAATTAATTGTTAAAAGCGACGTAAAGCACCATACAAACGAACAAATTACAATGTGCCAATTTAGTGAAGTTATACGGCTTCTAATCCACTCCGCATGAATTTCATCCTACAGGGGCTCTTTTGGACAATATCTTGTGTATATATGCGAGCTATACCAACCTTAACGTCATCATTGAAAAATACCTTGCATTGTTTCCGTGCGAACAGATCCGAATAGATACTGCTTTACAGAAGATTCTTGAAGCCCAATAATAATTCGCAAACGGCGCAGAGCCAGTTCAGACTCCCCGGATTGGCTGACTGATATGCACACGATTAACGATTCGGCAGTGCGACGATCAATTGTTTTCAGTCATACCATGGATGTCAGTTCACCTACTCGTGTGTTTTCTGGCTTTCGCATACCAGTACCTCACACAGCAGACTTTAAAAACAAATGGCTTTTTTGCAACATAGACTCTTAGCACCTTGGTGGAAGACGAATGGCTCTTGTCACAGTGACTTTTGTTTGTCAAACGTCGGAAAGAATGTCGACCGAGTCGGGGTTTTAACTCGCAACCCCTTGATTGACAGGCCGCGTCGCTACCTACTGAGCTACCGGAGCTCGGCAACCCCGCTCAATTGTAACAGCATCGCTTCCACTATCCATATGTATGGTGCATGCACGAACGTCGTCCGAAGACTTAATCGAATTTCCGAATTTAACCGAAGATCTCCGATTGATACGATTTGAGCCCGTCCATAGGAAAATGTGGCTTTTGTGAGTAGTAGTGTAGATATAGATCTACACTGTTCACATATAACTTCCATAAGCTTGTTAGCAGTTTCTGTCAGTGTTTCATTCTTGGATAATCAAATCTTGAGAACGATTGGAATCTAGATTTATCTAACGCCGAATGGTAGATACCTCTAAGGTACCGTGGTTTGCAGTTTGCAGTTTGAGAAATCATACAACAATTGGCTCCCTGATTATAAACAGAATGAAAGATTAAAGCTGGGAAAATTCGAGATGTCTTTGCTTCACACTAATATAAAAAGTAGTGCTATGTATCAGTCAATAAATCTGCATTTTGAAAAATATTGGGGAATCAAGATATCTGAATTTATAAAATAATTCTGAAAAGGCAGCTTTAGTGGTTGAAGTTATACGTGTACACTTTTCCTAGCACAAATAATGTATACATACATCAAACGTTGTTTACACGTTTCTAATGCTTCAAAACATAATTTTTGTTTACGAAATGTTTTTATCATTTATAAGAATAATCTTTCAATTTTCTATTATTTTGTTGATCATATAGAGAATATTATGTCCCTGACGTAAGATATGAACTTTATCTGACGAGTCTGATAAAGTTCATATCTTACGTCAGGGACGTAATATTCTATTTATCTTGCATGTAAAATAAGGGTTTCAGGTAAATCTACATTGATTTTAACTAGTTTTAATAAATAACATACAAAATTACAAAAGCCCATTCATGAATGACCTCACCTAAAATAGAATGACGTCACGCGCGTGCATAAATCTGCGCCGAATTACATTGTGTACACACGACATACGGAAGCTAAAGAGTTCCGACTTCAACTCCATATTTCTCGATTATTACTACTTAATTTGTATATCTGGTGTGACGTAATACCTTAAAATGCCAATATTAACTCGAACATATTCTTAGTAGAAGTGTAAGTATTGCGGATTGGCCGTCGCTTCAGTACTAAAGTGTCTTACCTATCTATCTATTTGCGTAATACTTAAGACTTTAGTTTATGCTTCGGAAAGCGTGTGTACTCCTTGGCTGTCGCGTTTGGGATGGCAGTAGGACCCGCAAATTGCTGACTGGTTCCCGCGTAATCAAAGCGCCTACAGTACCGAGAGTGAGTGACTGGCCAGACTGGTTTGCATAATCACTACACTCCCCCCGACTTTATTTGAAAGGACCTAACTGTGGAATCCCTTTAGTGATTAGTCGGCGGTACTGCACCAGTGAGTCCTATTGTTTCAAACCTCCTGGGTCTACCCGGAATGATATTATTTATACAAACCCATAACTGTTTCGGACCGGGCATGGCGCCGGGTCCTCCACAGTTTGTCAAGGATCGGGTATCACACCGGATCCTGAACAGGTCGTTGATACAGGCGTCTGGCATTCTTGGTCGTCACCTTCAGTAAGTGGGTCCAGGTGGTACCTCTGGTTTTCGCCACGACGTCTGCTACCATTCCCAGTAAACTTGGAGCTGTGTGGGACCCTCCTCTGAATGGGGAGTAAGGGGCATCTGTCTCCAGTAGTAGTCGTTCCTCCGGGACCAGTGTGAGTGCTTCCAGCTCAGGCCGTCCCATTTGGTCTACTATCCTGGTGAATCCAAAGTAGGTGTTGGGGAAGTGTTCGTACCAGATCTTTACCAGCTCGCCGGAACCATAGAAGCAGTGCAGATGGATGTTCTGCTGTGGAGATAGGATTCCTTGGGCCTGCTTCAATACGTTATGTAGAGGTAGGTCGCTATTGGCTCCACTGGCCCCTCTGCAGTGGATAACCAAGACATGTCTGGGCTTCACCATCTGGAGTATCTTGTCTAGAGTTGAACTTTGTTTGAACCATGTTCCAGATGGGACTGTATAGTCTAGACCGACCTCTCCTATTCCGACTACCCTAGGGTGCTGGCTAAATTCTTCCAATTGGTTTCGAACATCTTCCGACCATTGGTGTACCTTCTTTGGATGTAGTCCCACACATACGCTAACATTCTGACCAATTAGCATGTTGATTTGGTCCTCCTTGGGATAGGTTTCCGGGTCACAGAAGTTTGCGGTGGCGCCGACAACCTTAACTTCGTAGGCGGGGTCAGCGGGAGTTACGTCGCAAATCTCCTGTAACTTGGTGTCCTTTGGAACTCTTATCCTCAAGCTCTTTAAGCAGCTCCGGGTCCTATCCCAATGAAAATGGCTATCAAATGCCTCAGGAAGCGTCTTGGCTATGCTGATCTCTGCGTCCTTCTTCTTACTTGCCGGTGGCAGCGCCGTCTTGTCAGTAGAGAACTGCTCAAGTAACATCTCTCTGTAACGGGGCTCCAATTGGGCTATCAGGAACAGCATAGCTCTCCAATGAAATAGGGCTGCTGGGCTAGACAGGGGCCTCAGGGTGAACCTTTCCGGAATTGGCATCGTTCCTTCCCTGCAGATCTCTGTCATCGCTGAAGATTGCACCTCATTAACTTCCCTATTCTGCTCTATCGTCAGCACTTCGAAGGCGTCCACGTATTTGGCAAGCTGCGAAACAGTGGCACATCCTCCTAGCATCCAGTGGGCTATTAACTTCAATGCTGACAGGCGCTTCCTGGTTACCTCTTCAGACAGTTGAGTCCTTTCGTCAAATAGGCTCGGAAGGTGCTCTCGTAGGGCATGGATCTTCTGTTGGACCACTTCCTCCATGCACCCAGAAACAATACAAGGTTTCGTCCTTCCGTCTGTCTTTCTATCCGCTCTCTTCCCCTCTTTCAAATTTGCAGCGGGGACGCGGCTATTCACGGTCAGCTCCACTCCGTGCATCTCAACTGTCCGGTTGTAGGTCTTGGTCTCTCTCTTCTTCTGTGCTCCCAGCCCAGCACTTGTAGTTGGGCGCTCTGGCTGCACAGAATGGGTTCTCTGTGGCAACGTGGATGATCTACGCCCGCTAGACGATTGGGCCGTCATCGACATAGTCGCAGAAGGCTTTACTCGTTTCGCGGGGCTTCTGTTCAAATCTTTGCTGGGATTTCTGGAGGCAGGACGTTTTCTATCTTCCCGAGGCTGATGTCTTATCTGATCCGTTCGGGAAATTGGCCGTCTCTCAGAGTGACGAGTAGACTTCGTATCGGTCTCCTTTCTAGGACAGGCAGACGATCTTGGGATGAGTCTCTCATCTTTCCTTCTCTCTTGACGGCTTTCCTGCTTCCTCCAACATTCGTCTTTCTTTGGTGGAAACTTGACAGGTGAGTACTTTCTGATTGTAGGCATCACCACTGCCGGCAACAGATCCGATCTCCATGGGCTGGGCCTCATCTCGGGTCTGGTTCGTTCCACCGTCTCCAAATCGCTCCGCAGAAGATCTTCTTCTTCACTTGCTCTGACCGAATCGGACAGGTCATAGCAAGGCTCAAAAGTAGGTTGTTCTTCAGGATGAGTCAATTGGTACTCCGCGACTTGGTCAGCCCAACTCGGCTGTGGCTTTGGACTAGTGGTCAAATCTGTTTTTTCCTCGGGAACATCCGTAGCTGGTTCCTCTGGCTTCACTCCCATGTCCAATACCACTCGCTCTATGTCGGGGTTGGTCTGTAGACGAATATCCCGGCTGGGACCTGAAGATGGCGAACAGTCTTTCTTCGATTTCCTGGATACCCTCAGATGGTAGATATTCATATTTATCCAGTCCAGGGTCTGGAAACCTAGATCAAATGCTTCTTTCGCCACTGTCTTCATCCATTTCACGTTGTCACGTCGTTTGGCTATGGCGACTTGGTCCATCATGGCCTTGTTCTGGCATGCCTGGGTCACCTTGCCTAACATCAGAGCTTCAACGAGTCCTTTGGCAGGCACTAGTCTTTGCTCCTCTGTGGACATCTGTACTTCTCTCATTGAAAGATACTTGGTCGTCATACTGAAAAAGATAAGAAAGAAAACCTATGTATGGTGCTGCCTCTATCTCTTCTTGCAGTCCCACACTTGAACTTGTCGATGTCTAAAGCATCTGTTGCTGTCACATCAACACAGGATCCATGGTACCATTCTTCGCAGTAGTCGCATTGGATCATGAAGCGTCCCTGCCATGGCTTTCTACACATACAGTATTCTTCTTTATCTTCATCATGATCATCCCGTGGTTTTGGGTCTTTGAGCCAAGCTTGTATCCAGGGCGGTATTTGCCTATCTCTACAGGGTTTGATTCGGTCATGGTTGACCACAAACAAGGAATTTCTTAATTTAATTCTAAAAAGACTTGCTGATAGCGGCTTCACAATAACTGCAGGGCCTTTCCAAGCTGAACATAGCTTCCTGCACTTCCCCTTGGGGACTGCAGAATCTAGAATGTAAACTATGTCGCCTTCTTTGTATGTTCTTTCCAGAATCCTCACATCATAACTCTTCTTCATACGCTGTACGGATGTCTTTAAAGTTGCCCTTGCTGTATTATGAGCAGCCTTCATGTTTGAAATCAACTTAACCACGTAATTGTCTGTATCTTCAGGTTGTTTCTCTTGTTGTGGAAACATTAGGTCAGCTGGAGTGTTAACTTCTCTCCCAAGCATCAACATATTTGGGGTATAACCGGTACTTCTATTGACGGCAGCTCTTAATGCCCCCGCTATCTGCTGTAAATAAAGATCCCACTGGTTTTGGGATTTACCAATAAAGCATCTAACGGCATCCATCAGTGTCCGGTTAAAACGCTCCACTTGACCATTCGCTGAAGGCCTGTAAGGTGTGGTTCTTGCTTTATGTATCTGGAATGTTTGACATAAAGCCCCAAACAATTTTGAATCAAAATTCCGCCCCTGGTCGCTGAATATCTGCAACGGGTACCCAAATCTTGCAAAGAACTGGTCTACGGCTGCCTTCGCGGTAACTTCAGCCGTTTGATTTGGTAGAGGAATACACTCAACCCATTTTGAGAATTGGTCCACCATCATCAACACATGTTCATGTCCTCTCGGTGTTTTTGGTAACGGTCCGAGGAAATCTATGTGGACCCTTTCCATTGGCGCACTCGCTTGATATTCCTGCATGGCCCTCTTACCACGACGATCCGACTTCTTGTTTTGATTACTGATGTCACACGTTGTGACGTACTTCATTACGTCCTGTCCCAATCCGTGCCAGTATAATTTGTCCTTAGTTCTAGCCTTTGTCCGTGCAATTCCCTGGTGCCCTGCTGATGGTAAATCATGGTTCACCAAAAGAGCTTTCTCCTTCAGACTGCTGGGCATAACTAACACGGTGTCGTCCAACTGGTCTTTGGTCCTGAACAATACTCCACCAATCATCTTAAACATCTCCTTGTTGAGCCAATATGCTTTTGTTGCAGGACTGGCAAGGAATAATTCCTTCTCTGATGGTAGTTCCTTATTGTTCAACCACTTCAGAATGATGTCCAGATCATCATCTTCTGACTGTTCTTTAGCGACTTCTTCTGTCGTGAAACCCCAATGAGACTGTTTTACTTCTGTACTAACCCTCAAGATATTTGATTGTTCGGAATCCTTTGGCATCAGAACATGCATCCCTTTATCTTGGCAATCAATAGTAATTAGATAGGCGGTCTCATTGTTGCAGCAACATGTACCCATTTCCCATGGGTATACCAAATTTGTCAAATCTGTTATTTCCGCTCCTGTTCCCTCCTCCCTACCAACCATTAGTGCTGTACAATCATTGGTCATTGTTTGTTCCCTGCCGGTGATTTCTTGTAACCTTTCTGACCCCTCTGAGACTTCCAAACGAAGAGCAGTGGCGTGATCAGGTTCTGGATTTACATTCAAGCCATCCGTCTCGTCAGACATCGGCAATACCAACGGCCTGACATCATCAACCTCTCTCGTGAAGTTTCCCCATTGGCGGTTTACTCGTTTACAATAGTCACTTCCCCCACAAGGCAAGTCTTCTACGCGTTCACAGGCACTACATTTAACTCCAGGAGCCGGCCTCCTTGATAGAGCATCTGCATTCCCGTGTTTCGCACCAGCTCGATGTTTCAGGACCATGTTGTACTGTGACAACTCCTCCATCCATCTTGCTAACTGGCCTTGGGGTTCTTTGAATCGCAGTAACCAAGTGAGACTGGAATGATCGGTTCTCACTAAGAATGGTTGGCCTAACAGATAGTGTCGATACTGTCTAGTGAAACGAACTACAGCCAATAGCTCCTTTCTAGTTGTACAGTAACGTCGTTGTTCTTTCGTTAACGCATAACTTCCGTACGCAATGACTTTTTCTTCACCATTTTGCACTTGGATCAGTTCTGCTCCAATAGCTACATCAGACGCATCCGTATCCAAGATAAATGGGTCCTTCTGATTTGGTAAGGCTAGTACTGGAGGTTCCAATAAACTCCTCTTCAACGAACCAAAGGAATCTTCCTGGTCATCGCCCCAACAGAATTTATTCTTTCCTATCACCCGGTATAGTGGTTCAGCTAGTTCGGAAAAACCCTTGATAAACCCTCTGTGATAGTTAGTCAACCCCATGAATCTTTCTACATCTTTGGAACAGGTCGGTTTTGGCCATTCTTTTACCACTTTAACATCTCGATCTGACATGGCCATTTCGTTGCTGCTTACCATTCTTCCAAGGAATTCTACTTTCTTCTGGAAGAATATGCATTTCTTAGGTTTCAACTTGAGCCCATACTGGCGGAATCTCCTCAATGTTTCAGCCAAGTTGTTCAGGTGATCATTGAAGTCTTTTCCCAGTACCAGTATGTCATCTAGGAAGGCTAAGGCAATTTTCCACGTTAACCCTCGTAAGACCAAATTCATCACCCTTGCAA
The DNA here is from genome assembly GCA_031761405.1 of Serripes groenlandicus. Lineage (NCBI taxonomy): Eukaryota > Metazoa > Mollusca > Bivalvia > Cardiida > Cardiidae > Serripes > Serripes groenlandicus. The sequence goes on from JASEVX010000003.1 coordinate 43,761,598, forward strand.
ATGTCGCGGGAGCGTTACACAAACCAAAACCCATCTTTACGTGTTCGTATAATCCATATTTCGTAATAAATGCGGTTTTCTTTCTGTCCTCTTCTTTAATGCTCACTTGCCAGTATGCGGAATTGGCATCCAGCTTTGAGAACCAAACACTCCCTGCTAGCGTATCCAAGCAGTCATCTACCAATGGCAATGGAAAGACGTCCTTGACTGTTACGGAGTTCAAACCTCGGTAATCAATGCACCATCTTACACTACCATCTTGTTTTCGAATGAGCACAGGCGCCGATGCCCAATCAGATATAGACTCTTGTATGACACCCGCATCTAGCATCTTCTTTAGATGTGCTTCCTCCTCCCCAACAAAATGTGCCGGTGTTCGCCGCATCCTTTGTTTAATTGGTCTAGCATCCTGCGTATCAACTTCGTGTTTAATTGTCGTGAATGTTCCAAGATCGAATTCATGTTTGGCAAATACATCTTGAAAATGAATCAATAGGTCCGAAAATTGAGCAGATTCTTCCTTATTCAGGCCTAAGCTAGACTTCTTAAACATCTCTTTCAAGTGCTCTGGCATTTCAGTATGACCGGTTTTCTGAGTCTCAGCATGCATGGTTCTAATCCTTGGTGCTTTTACGGGGCATCCCCCGAGAACCTCAGGAACTGGATAAGCTCTCGCTATATCTTGACCTTTTTTCAGCAGACGATATTTGTTGGATATGTTTACCACAGAAACTATCGGCTCCGATCGTTCTCCTAATAGCACCCTTGGGATTAGTACCTTCAACCCATCAATCGGCTCAATACAATACTGTTCTAGATCTTCATCTATCTTGCACTTCATTCTCAACACAGAATTGGGAGGTACTACACATCTCTTTGCAACGGTGATTCTGGCTATCTTCTGGCCTTGTTCGCTAGTCTGTGCCTTCATCTGTATGATTTGACCATCGAAGATTAATATGCCCTTACGCAAGTCCAACAGAGTTGCATTTTCTTGTAGGATATCTGCACCTAACAGCATGTCTTGTTCAATTGGTGCCACGTGGACATTGTTGTAGTAGGTCTGGTCACCAATCCTCAATCGTACTGGTCCGACTATTAAACCCTGCATCGACATATCTCTTCCCGCCACGGAAAGTGTTACATCCTGAATTTTCTTGGGTTGTTTGGACAGGGTCGAGTATAATTTATCGGAAATTAATGTAACATCCGCACCAGTATCGACTACAGCTGTTATGAGTTTATCCTCTACTTTCATCTCAATTCTATACGGTGAGGATGAATTGAGCTGGCATATTGTTACCTCTTCATGGTCTTCTTTCCCCCCTATTGTCTTCTCTGTGGACGACCGTTTGGGACCAGTCTTGGGTACAATAGGGATTTCTGATGAAGGTCTTCCCCATTCCGTGACGAGCCTCGGTTTACGCAGGTCATCACTCTTTACATGACTCGCAGGACCGACAGTCTTTAAGTCATGCTTTTCCAGCCAAGGAGTTTCTTGGGTTGTAGGGCCTTTAATTCTAGGGGTTTTCGGTTGGCTTATTTCCTTGACCCCCTGGAGTTTAAACCCTTCTTCTTTCCTTGCCAACTACTACTCGGGTTTGGGCAGTCTCGTATGAAGTGTCCGATGTTACCACATCTGAAGCATGGGTCCTTGTCAACGGATTGCTTTGGTTTGACATACCCGTCTCGTTTCGCATTACCTTTCACTGTTCTTTGAAGGTCGACTATTTGGAGTTTCATCCCTTCCAGAGTTTTCTGTAAACTTGCCAATATTTCTGAATTTGGTTGATCTTGGCTTGCTGTAGGTTTATGCTCTGACGAAACTGCATTGACGTAGATGTCATCTTGATCTTTCGGGTTTCGCTTCTTTTTTCCAAACATGCTTGAGTGAACATGTTGAAACTTCAAGATGGCATTGTTACTTCTTCCATGGTATAGGGGTTCTGCATGTAGATGGCGTGTCCCGCATCTTTGTCAAAAAGGCCCTGGCAAAATTTGCAAATGGCTTGTCTATCAGCATAGACCTGTGAACATTCTTTAAATGCCTTTGTTGCCAGCCTTAATACCCTATCATACCAGTCTTCTAACGATTCTTCTTGACGCTGTACAGCATTCTGAAACTTGGCGATCGAAGTTTCAAATGGCTCTCGTCCCCCAAACCTAGACTCCAATTTACTGAGTAGTAAATGGTATCCCATATCTTCCTCCCTCTCAACAAGGGTTTCGTAGTAGTCGGCAGCTTTCCCCGTTAAACACCAACTTAAGCATGTGCGGCTTTCCCTTGACCTCAAATCACACAGATCCACGTATTCTTCAAACATTTTTCTAAAGGCTATCCAACTTCTTTTTCCATCGTAATACATTCCCTTTGGAATGTACGGAAATCTCCCACGAGTCGAGCGTCTTGATTTGTGATGACGGGTCTCGAGCAAGCTCGCAGAAACCGCATCACTACCAGAGTCTGAGCTGTCATCTGAGTCTGTGTTGCGTGATAGCCCATCGAAATCCAGCTTCCGACTGATTTTGTAAATCGAGTCCTTTCGTTTTATTTTGTCATGGTCACTGTGTTCTTGAGGTTGAGCTTTGGATGAACCTCCGATAACTCTATCTGTCTTTGTATGCGACTTTGTTTTGTCTATACCCTTATCTGAAGATCTAGTTATCGAACTTGTTAAGGCCTCTGCAGTATTTAGTAAGCTATTTATTTGGGCTATCTTGGATGCATTGTCTTTACTTGCAGGGGTTTTACGGCCGGCTTGACGCCCAGCAGTTCCCCCTGAATGAGTTATTTCATCCCTAGCTTCATCTTGAAATCTAGTCTTACTTGCTGAATGCTTGACTGGTTTGTTGTTGAGGTCTCTATTTCCTGTAAAGTCCAGATAAGCCAATTCACTGCTAGTGAATGACCGTCTGACCAGGTTCTCCAAAGTCTTCCGCGTAAGGTTTCCCTGCGTTGACCTACTTATTATGATGGCATCAGCGATCTTAGGTCCAACGCCTATTATCCCCTGGAGGTCTTCATGACTTGCAAAGTTCACCGCTATATTGGTTGTCGACATTTTCAAGTTCAAGTGTGGGCTTAAAGTCAGTCTAATCTAAAAACTGTTAATTAATTCTCTGAAAACTATTCAAATTATTCAAATACTTTTGAAAACAATCAAAATATTGTTTAAATTCTCTGAAATCTTTTCCAAAATTCAATTTAACTTTCTGAAAACTTAAGGAAAGTTAGCTATTCACCTATATTTGTGAAAAATCTAATAAAAGTTGCACTTGGCTCAACTGAAATAGCCCAAAAATGCAAAGCTCTTTTTCCCAAAATGTTCTCAGAATTTTTCAGTTTTCTCAAAATCAACGATACTTTTTCCCAACCTAAATCTTGCTATAAAGCTAATAAATGCCTGTAAACAATATATATGCTCAGTATATTACAATTAGAAGGACTTTGGCAAGCTTCACTTTCTTATTCAGCTGTTTTTACCACACAGAATCAAAACGGAAGTCAACTTCCGGTTGCAAAACATGTGCAAAAACAACTCAATTTCTCCGAACAGCAAACAAGTTGCAATGGTCAAATAAGGCTGGAATATTTTGCAATTCAATCAATCCACGCGTATTTGGGGTTTACACTTACTTTGCTTTCTTCTGAAACTGCAATTCTTCCAATTCGTTCACTTGTAGAACACCAACAACGTGCACAATAAATGTTCTTATTACGGCGTTTCTGCGGTAATGTTATTAGTTCACTTCAAATGCACTTTTTAATTGTGGGTTATTAAAACACTTCTGACACCGGTAAAGTGTCTTACCTATCTATCTATTTGCGTAATACTTAAGACTTTAGTTTATGCTTCGGAAAGCGTGTGTACTCCTTGGCTGTCGCGTTTGGAATGGCAGTAGGACCCGCAAATTGCTGACTGGTTCCCGCGTAATCAAAGCACCTACAGTACCGAGAGTGAGTGACTGGCCAGACTGGTTTGCATAATCACTACAGTACACACGATAGGTCAACATGTATGTCAACCGCCGTGTTTTGAAAATGAATAGTTGTGTTGGATCTGAAAGTCAATGTATAAAGTTAGTTCAGGCTAAGGAAGTTCAAGTAACACTCAAAGTTTAAATACAGATGACTATATTCAAGACAAGTGTGATGCTCAGGCTTAGTCGTCGTTTAAATTGGAGACATTCATTTTTGGAAAAGGATACCATCACTGTTGTGGGTAGACATGTCGAAGACACGTTACGAAACTTTTAGTTTTAAGAATCATGTAAACACTAGCTGTACGTAAATGATAAGTTATTAGTCGCCGGGCAGAAGCCCGCGACTTCTATTTTTAATAGCTTTTCGGAAATCACATGGGAGGGCGGCTTATTATTAGAAAGAAACGAATCTAGATGATTTGAACATATTACAATTGTGGTTGTTTACGAACACTAATAAATGACACATCTAAAATGAAATAAATATTCCGATTTTTTAATGTTTGCATTTTTTTTTTATTTCACTCGCATTTAAGTTTTTTGTCTTATTTACGAAGACAAAGGTGGTCCCTTCAAGACGTGAACCAACACCCCCTAATGCAGACTCTTATGTGTCATCATTGAGGTCAATTTCGGATTCTCCTTTTAATAGCAATTTTAACTTACTAAATGTTGTTTTCATGTTCAAAGAGATGTCTTGATTTGTGTAGAAATCATTTAATAATGTTAATCCATGAATATCTAAAGTAGGAACTGTTTCTAAGCTAAATATAGACCCTATTCTGTTGTGTAGTTTCGTGACCTTTAACATCAATTTTCGCGCATGCGCATTTCGATATGAAAAAGCGAGTGATATTATTTTATTTTAGACAAGTACAAGACGAATGTTTGACGCAAAGCGTCAAAGAGAAGCCGCAATATTTCGTTGTACATGTAGAAATAAGAAAAAAAGAACATTTTTAAATCCACAAACAATAGAACAATTTAAACTGTAGACGGTAATGCTGATATATTTCTCCTTTTGAAGACTTTTGTTTTCTTCAAATTACCTCCCTTTAAAGCAATACCAGGATATTTACCTTGTGATTCGAATAAGATTGACAAACATTGAAATTATATGAATGAATACTATTATTTAAATAAGTAACAACAGCAAAATTAAATTTAAGCCAGATAAATGTGTACACATTTCGTTAATTTTTTATAGATACCCTAATGTATAGGTATGTATATAAAATTTATAAGCAAATGTTTTCATTACTACGTTCCTAATGATTGAATAGACTAAGGAAAGTCAAGAATACATAAATAAATCAATGCAGTCTTTTCCGGCGACACTGATGCCTTGCATCAACTTTCTCTTGTTTAACTAGAAGAAACATTTTCTGGATATCTCGCCTAAACGTAAAATGATTTTCTGTCGGAACTGCTGTATGGAAGAGGAATCCGTGGGTAGATGAGGATCGATGTTCGTGAACCCTTTCTCGTGGTAAAACACAGACTGACGATAGAAATTAAACATTTGTCGTTTAACGTGGAGTCATTTAAGTGCATTAAAATGACTTGTGGAAACATAGATATGCTTCTCATTATAGGACATTACTCGCTTCAGATTGTATTTAAACAAGGTTACCTATGAACTGATCACGTGAGAATAAACAGGTCTATGTATGCGACATTTTCAACGAAGAAAGACAGTTCATCAAGTAAGACTGAACATGCAGATCCCGTGTGATTTATATAACGATATTCTTTTCGATTTGTATTTGCATTGTAAAATGTGTTTAAATGTAATTAAAACAATAATAACTTTATTTCTGATTGTTATTTTATGTTTGTTCATTGCTTTGACTGTTATACTATCAACATAATTGAGCCGTTCCACGATAAAAAACAACATTATGGATTCTGCGTAATGTATCAATCCAGATCAGCCTGCGCAGGCTAATCCGGTCCGACACATTCCGTCTCAGGGGGATAGAGGTATTGAGCAATGATTCCTTAAACAGAAAATCCACAGGAGTCGAAACGTGTCTGACCGGGTTAGCCTGCGCGGCATGCTGAGGCTGATCCGGTTCGATAATTTTCTGGTGGAACGGCTCATTTATATTTCAGAAAAAGTAGTTCCAGCGATTACGTCATTTCTAAAAATAAGTAGACTGATAAAGATAAAAGTTTATCATACCAGTAGACATGTAAACAAAAGGTTTATCATACCAGTGTTATACGTCACGTAATCTGCTCATTGCATGATAAAACTTATTAATGTCATGTTTTATTTAAAAAAAATACTTAAATAGCGCCTTTCGTTTTATAACTAACGCAACTCAATATCGTCTTTAGATTGTCTTTTAATATAAATCCTACTTATTCTGAACTCTGGTAGCATTTTCATTAGCCATCAAAACGTGGTTTACTTTTACGATTCTTCATATTATTTTTATGAATGAAACGTGTATGTCTTCATATTGCGTCATCTTATAATTTTATTGTTAATCCGAAGTAATTTGGTGGATAGTTTGTTTTATTAAAAATAATGCCCACGTCTTCGATGTCAACAATTTACAGTTACCTCCAAACTAAAACTTTCTAACATATCGATTCGTGAGTGTTAGGATCGACAACTCTGCGATGTAGAATGTTCTCCCACAGTACTACAGATAAGCAGGGTATGTTGCGTAAAAACGCAACAGAATTGACAAATTAAGCGATTTGTTTTAAAATGATGCGTATTAAAATTAAAAAGCAAATGAAATATGAATAAAGCAATTTTTAAAATTTTAAAATTTGGGTTGCGTATATAATTTACATCGAATTAAATTGACCACTTATCATTGTTTTACTATGCTACATAAATACATACACAGCAGCTGTTACCCGTTCTGAATATATTGATCAATACAGATGCGGAGATCCAGCCTAGTAATGGTGACCAGCCTCGTTCGCACATGCATCATCGTTAGAATTAAGGTAGGGAACCAGTTTTTAAAAAACCCTGTTATTTCCGGTTTCGTTTTTCATTCGTTTTTAGTTGAAACAGAGAAATAAAAGACAAATGGCAAGTCGTGGACGCAACAAAACGGGTAGAAAACAAACAAAAAACGACGTTAATGACATTCTTCAAAGCTGATAACAGCAGAGAAACTATCGCGACGAGTATTCTGAATGAAAGTGTTTATTCTATAATCATGGTAGAACCATAAACGGAATAGATTTGAAAACATCATGGCAAAGGTAGAAATTTCCGTATGAGCAATGTACATTTTGCTGTAATGTTTTTTTAAAGAGATTTGCTGATGAGTATGTATTTGGGAACGCATTAACAAGCATGAATATGAAAAATATAAAGTAAACATGCTGACAAAATATAACTGGAAAAGGAGAAATAGCTCATTCAGAGCAATTACTGTTTTCTTACTATGGTTTTAGTAGTTTAATAATGCTGCAGAGTTTTCAATGTAAATATGGGTTATGTTGGGTCAAAAACTAGGGCACTAAGCCAATTTTAAGGAAAATCTTGTTAAGACTTTGGAAGCTGCACTTTTAGCTTGAGCATGCTGAAACTTTATCAGAATGATTGTATTTATTATATTTAGTTCGAATATGGGTCATGTTTGGTAAAAATTAGGGCACTATGCCAAGGTGTAGGACAATCTTGATTTAACACTAAAGAGACCGCATTTTTGACTTGAGCGGCTTGAAACTTTGTCAGAAAGCTTTTCTTGATGATATACAGACCAAGTTACACATTGGTCATGTTGAGTCAAAAATTAAGTCATTTGGTCAAATTGAATGGGAAATCTTGTTAATGCTCTGGAGGCCATAACTTTAACTTTAGCATGATGAAACTTTACCAGAATGTTTATCTTGATGATATCTTGCCTAAGTTCGAATATGGTCTGGTCAAAAACTAGGTCACTAGGCCAATATTGAGAAACATCTTGTAAACACTCTAGAGACCTCATTTCTCTCAAATGTTCGTTGGGTGACTCTTTACTAAGAGTGTTGACATTAAGTTGATTCTTTAGATACTCTAGACTATAAATAGCTTTGCTACAGGTACTATTTTAACTTTTCTACACTACAGACACATGTTGTCTAATCTTCAACAGACGGATGATATGAGTAATTTCGACAGTTTCCTCAATATTTTCCTCAAACGTCAATACTTTTAGTTTCATTAATACAGATTTACCAATATCTTTAGTTAGACATTTTCAAATCATCTGCTGTAGAGTTTGTCTATGTGATAAATTACCTATCACAAATGTGTTTGGTTATCTAAACTATATCTACCGTTCAAGAGTTTAATTAAAGATCTCTTGAAATAAGGTTTACCTGTCTGAAATAAATGTTTGAACTGTATGCGTTTCTGCTTTTTTGTTTACATTATTTGAAATTATGTTACTTGTGTTGTAACTTTCCAGAAATTGGAACAATTGATCATTTTTTCCCACTCATACCATGGGTACCGTCCCACAGCACTTTCAGTGTTTTGATTACAAATACCATCGTATTGTGTTGAGTACGAGAGTACGTATCTCTACACGCATAACAATAACGTTAACGTCGCGTTTAACGTTTCTTTATACAACGGGTCTATTATCCTGTACAGTTTGTTATGGCCGTAAAATTGTTTAATGCGAATTAATATAAGATTATTTTTGGGAATATGTAAAGAACACAATCCGATGTATGTATAAATTGTGTACCTTAACAATTGCCCACATATAGTTGCATATTGACGACTCTGCTGCAGACGACTTTTGAAAACCTTTTGCCCATGATGAGCAATTTCCACTTTTGCCACAATGTTTCCATTTTCATTCAATTATCACATTATTATTTTAAGGTATTTTCCAGAATTTATCCATGGTGTTTGAAAGTCGGCTGCTGCAGATTTGTTGTATGTGGACAGGGTTAAAGGCTGGGTTTCTGCCAACCAGTTTTGTTTATTTTGAACAACCTTCTTATCACATCTAATATACTTTTATTCAAAAGTAACACAGTAGATTATGACGTAGGTTAAGATATCATCGTTTGAGAATAACGTTAAAGAAGCATGTTCAAGTTATCGTAAAATAATATGCAAAATATATTGGTAAAATTATATGTCAATACTACGTTGTGCCTCCTATAACTTGTTAATAACAACTTTGAAATTGGAGCCACAGCGCATGCCATGACGTATGCTATGATGGCATGGGTTGTGAATACTGTTGGGTCTTTGGGATGGCCTGTTCGCCTGTTCCCATTCCATACACATTCGGGTTGTATTCCGGCGATGGGTTATACTGGTCCAAACGGTGTCGTCATGTTAGTCGAATTATATAGTTTTAACATTGTCAGGACCAGAGCTTTATTGTAAACAGAGGGGTTGATATGTTAACCCTTTCTCACTTTCACCAAATCGGTTATAGACGACGTTAAACACATGTTAACAATAAATATGGAAAATCTCTGTATGTGCATATTTAATAGAGTTGAAAACATTTCTGCTACTCTATTTCCAAAAGACAGATCCATTCCAGGAATTGAGTACAAAGATTTATTATATTATGCACATTTTCCGGTCACGGCAAAAACAAGCAGGCTCTCATGCGCAAACCAAACACGACGGATACAAATTCCATACTTGGCCTAGTGAATATAATAGTTTCGGTTATTGCATCTGTATAGGAAAAGTTTGTGTTGGACGAGTTCCTTCGGTTGAGTTGCCCGAGCTTGTGAGTCCCTAAACAATAGTTTACGCTAATCATTTGAATTGTATAATTTGATATTGGCTATTTAAAATTCGTTATTTAAAAAAATAACAATTGTTTTGAATTGCTTTGATAAACAAACATTAACGATCTATCGCGCAATTATTGTCCTCTCCGATGGTTGCCAAGGTCGTCGAAAATATAAATATACGAACCGCCATTTTTATTTCCTATTTTGTTTCGACTCGAAAATAACCTGTTGCTGTGCAGATAAATCCATATGTATCCATAAGTGTTAAGACCTACCTTTTTTTTCTACGCATGTTGCATCAATAATCCTTACTGTTGTGTTTGTGTAAAGAAACCTGGCAAAGCTGATAGCAGTGTACCCATGTGTTTACTTTGTGATAGTTATAATATATCTATAGGTGCTACCTATTTACGAAAAAAACGCAAGATAATTATAAACAAAAATTTAAGAGCATACTTTGGCCATAAATAAGGATTTATAAGTAATTGACTAGACAATAATAATGTTAATGGCATGTGTCTTGCATTATCAAAACATATTTGCAATTCTTATTGCTGTCATCTATTATTACGAACAGAAAATAATAAAGTAAAGACTTTCAGAAAATCAAGGAATACATTTATAATGAACGCGGTTAAAACATGAGGGCCAAGATGATCCTTAATCGATCACCTGCATTATGGTAAAGAAGCAAATAGATCAGCCATTTTCTGATGCCACCTGGCGACTGCCTTTTTCAAGCAGTGAATATGACTTGAACAAATTATGTAAGGGGTCACATTTCTGCTAAACCCTTTCCCTATTAGAGACGGTTTCTGAGGCCTTTGCAACAGACGATTTAGGGAAAGATTGTCGCTAAAAGAACAATTGCTCCTTATGAGAAAGTTATCCTTTTGCCACAATGTTTGATAAATAGCTCATGTATAGGAATTTGGGGTATTTCATGTTGATACCACTTTTTTGCGGGAAACGACGTCGCTCCATTGACGTTACGCCAAGATGAATTGTTACGGAAATGACGTCACATCCTTCTTTGGCTACGATACAGTCAACATTTAGGTTCAGGCGTAGAAGTCTAATGCTGTCGTTTTTTTTGACGAACGGGAAAACATATTTCTTACAGAGTTCCATTTATTATTACCTTTTCGTACAAATGTTAATTCATCCAAAACACAGCACTTTAATAAATATCGATTTAAAAAAAAAAAATATTAAAAAGACGACAATAATTAAAAAAATCCGTGTTTTTCGTGTCATTTTATACATACCCAAAATATCGATTAAAAAAAAAATATTAAAAAGACGACAATAATTGTTTTTCAATCCGTGTTTCTCGGCTCATTTTATACATACCCAAAATGGCGGCCCCCATGGATTTGGCCAGTTTCATTTCAGAAAGCTTCATGGGTTATTGAAAAAAAAAAAAAAAAAAAAATCTCACACCTGTTAACTATAAGCGAAAAAACCCATTCATGTTTTTTTTTCGTATAACATATATTACAGATGTGAGTAGCTCACGAGATTTGTGATTCCAATTAAAACTATCCCAAGAGATAGGAAACATTTGAAAAAGACTATTGCGTAAAAATACAAGACGTGGATAAAAGCAAACACCAAGAGGGCCATGATTGTCCTCCTTAGTAATGCAATGTGATTCATATTCCAACAACCATACAAACAAACACCAATCAACATGGCTTGAAGTTATCTCATAAAGAGAAATTTATACCAAATTATTTGGAAATTGGCCATATACTTTCGAAGAAGAAGATTTTTGAAGTTTTCACTATTGCCATACAAGGCAAAACAATTCTGACTTTGGCAACTACGTTTTCCACAAATCAAGATGGCTTGAAGGAATCAGACAGGTCACCGAATTCTACACATTTATTTGGAAATCGGCAAGATACTATGGAGAAGAAGCTTTTTAAAATGTTCACAATATCCATATAAGGCAAAACCGCCCCGCTCCTTGGCGGCCATATTTTTCGACTAAACAAGATGGCTTGAAAGAATCTGATATAGCGTCACCTGAGGAACATTCCTACGATATTGTTCGGAAATCGGTAAGATATTTTCGGAGTAGAAGAACTTTAAGAGTTCACTGTAGCCATCTAAGGCAAAACAGCTCCGCCCCCTAGTGGCTACTTTTTTTTGACCAATCAACATGGCTTGAACGAATCTGATAGAGGACCATTTCTACAAACTTTAAGGAAATCGGCCATATTTTTTTGGAGAAGATGTTTACTATAGCCATATAAGTCAAAATGGTCCTGCCACCTGGCGGCAATGTTTTTCGACCAATATACATGGCTTGAAGGAATCTAACAGAAATCTAACCCAAGAAACATTCCTACAATATGTTTTGAAAATTGGCCGACCAGTTTGGGAAAGGGTCACATTTGTGCAAAATTATGTTTTAATTGGGACCAGCGATTTCAGAGATGTTGTTTGGTGGTTAACAATTTTTAAATCATATCAAGGTGACCGAGTTCATCCAGACTATCACAAATAAGTCTTATAAGCGACTGGCTGCTTTCAACGTAAACTGTAAGTAAAATGATGGAAGGCAAATGGCGCCTATAGCATTGACTGCAGTCTAACGTCGGAAACAGTGTTGACCGAGCTGGGGTTCAAACTCATACCCTGGATTGATGCTCATTGCTCATTTTGTCGTTTGAAGCATGATGGTGACGGACAACGATCATACAGCAAACCAAAATTACTGCGGTGAGCACTTCCATTAACAAGGCACATTTTCTAGCCTAGTACTGGTTTATTTACCCACAAGGGATCATGAATAAGTGAACTGTAGCCGTGATATAACTGAAATAATGTTGAAAGCGGCGTAAAACCCCAATAAAACAAACTTCCATTATCAGGAATAGCCTCGGTGGTGTAGTGGTAGTGTCTGCCTCGGGTGCGAGTTCGATCCCCGGCCGGGTCATATCAAAGACTTAAGAAATGGTAGTAATGGCTGCCCTCTTCGGCGCTCAGGGTTGCGGGGTTGCATTACCACTGACTGACTGTTATCAGTAATGAGAATACATGGACCAGTAAAACTGGTAGATTACCGAGGAAACGCTATGATATGACTGAAAACTTGTTGAAAGCGGCGTAAAACACCATACAAATAAATGTCCATGCTATCATTTGAAATAATTCACACAAATTCGTCGACCAGTTCAAACGTTTTATTTTAGAGTAAAAGTTTCACATGTACAATAACACATAACCCGATGAATAAATCACGGTATAAATCGGTCTGAGACATATAATTCCGGAAACATTAACACACTACAGTAGGGTTATATATACGCATAAACAGAACATCCTTAACAATTAAATGGTTTTATGTCAGTCGTCGTCAAATACATCTAATGGAACTCATTTCCTTGTTGTAGCATTCACATTAGGTTCCATTAAATTATAACATGCCATTTTTCTTAATTTGCCATTTAAATGTTTCAAAGTCCCGAAGATATGTGATAAATGACAATGGTTGTAATACTATCTAAATCACAGGAAAGCAATGCATTGACTTCCACTAGATGTATCCTACAACAATAACGACATAAACAGCTGACATTATCATGTGACTTCAATCCTCTCGTGTATTAATCACGTGCAGGCACTATGTCACATGATAAGTCATGTGGACCCTTTGGCACATGTAAGTTAACCCATGGCTTGTTTAACTTGAAGATAAATGGTGTGTGAAGGGTAATATGATGGAACATCAATACCATAACGTGTTTGTTATTAAACAGTTTATATTTAGTGTGTAAGAATGATTAACACTTGCCCATGCGGGATTATGTTTAGATATGCCTAGTATAGGTATTTGAATGCGTAACTAAAACACCACACTTCAAAGTAAACGGTGTGTAGCTCAAAGTAGAACAAGAACTATATTAAACTATGCGTTTTCTCTTTAGGCATTTTCTTTGACCAAAACCATCAGCACTGATTGTAATTCGATTTGTTTCAATTATAATCTTAAAATCTTACATATTAATTTCTTAGAAGAAAAAAGCCGCAAATATGTGGCTTTAGTGTGTTCCAATTGCGAAGTTCTGTTCATAGATGGCGCATTCGTAATTTGGTTCAAAATGTTTACAATTACCGGAGACGTAGATAGATATACGTCCCTGCCCTTACACAGATAGTAATGCACAGTTTGACTACTTCAAAAGCAATGCGCAAATATCATTCGATAGTTCACAAAAGAGGCTCGCACGGTAAAAGAATGTCCATCTTCCAAGTTTCATACACCATTTGTCTACGAGTTATGACGCTAAAACTACTATGGTAAATTTACATGCCTGCGTATTTATTTTGCATAATTGGTATCAAAAAACAGCAAATTATTGCTAAACTTATCCTAAATAACAATATAACAAATATCACTGAGTTGATGGAACAAAGCCTCTAAACTGCCCAATCTTGCTTATTGAAACATTCCATGTTTGTTCACTGACATCACGTATGAGCAAGGACATCGACCCTTTCCCACATACAACATATCTCCTGCAGTTGACTTAGAAGACATAGTGACAAAAACCTGAACAATCACCATAAAGGCAGCTTAATTGTTATAAAAAGTTGAAAACATGGTGGCCAATTTGCTCAAAAGTCTACTGCTGCTATGACGACGAAAAGCGTCTGCAGGTGTGAAAGGCTTTAAGATATCCCTTTCCCAGTTGCAGACTCATTATGTCGCCTCTGCAGCAGTAAACATTTCAAAACAAAGTGGCACTACATTTTCAACTGCATCGAATAAGTGTTCTTTCGTTTGAAGAGGGTTTCCATGTTAAAGACTTATTATGCTCTATCTGCTGCTGATGTGTTGTATGCGGAAAATGGTAATTATATAATGATGAACCAAAGACGCAGCAATACCCTTTCTGTCTATTGAGCTCATACATGTATATGTTGGTATCACAATACAAAGAATTTCATTAAGCATAAGATTCCGGCGTGTTGTCTGATCTTGGTAGACATTGTTTACATGGAAGGCTTTGTTGTTTAATCAATGAAGCCTTCTTTCTATGGCTACTGGCTACGGTTCGATACTACAATGCAGATCTAGACAAATGATCTTTATAGATCACAAAAAGAAATGTACTTCCAATAAAAATTCCCAGGGTTTACAGTTAAGACTGACACACATGCAGGTCTTGCTTAAAAACGTTATTTACAAAAATAATTTAGAATTTCAGAATTATTTACAATCTCAACGTTTTGGATAAAGCCAAGTAAATAGATGATTCCTACGATTTTGTTCACTACCACTACTATATTAATATTTAAGGAATATATGAAAATGTAACACTAAAGCTTGGTGGTCGCATTAAAATATGTACATGTACAAATACATTATGTACCTTAGTTTTCTACATTACATTAATGTAACAGGAAATTCCTAATGCTACTTTACAAAGTAACAAACACGCACCCTGGGAATTTTATCAGACTGTTTGTGATATGTTAACATGTAGATCCGTATGACACTAACAAATCCAGATCATATAAAATGGCTCACTGCAATGACACGACCTTGACATTTGCACACGACCACACTTGTATGTACATTAAGATTATCAATTGGCATAATCCAAATGGAGAATGCCAAATAATCCAAGATACAATATTGTACATGTCAATTCAGCGGCTGCACGGTGAATATGTAACACGAGAGGTCAGTTAACTATATATTTCAATGTAACCTGACCTTGTTATGTATTCACTGTGTGACAGTTGAATTGTACACAAACAATATCACTCATCAAGAAGATTCGGGTTTTGAATAACCCAAAGATAAAACTGACAATGACTTCGTTTCCTGAAACCTTGCTGGGAAAGTTCAGTTCGTAGAACTGATAAATTGATATACAAATAAAACAAAAACTTTCTTCACCACTCCAGGCTGTGTCAAAAACTCAACCTCACTCGTCACTCTCATACATTAAAACAAGAGGACCATCACGGCCCTGTATCCCTCACCTGAATGTCTGGTATCAAACCACAAAAGACCGCACACATCATGACAGATGGTCACCAATGGAATATTCCTTTAAATAAACACCTTTAGTCTCAGAGATTATTTATTTAGAGTTCACAATAAAAGCAAACAAGGGAGAGTAACCCAAGCCTCGCAAGGCAAGTTTTCAAACCAATCATGAATGGCTTGAACAATCTCAGTTCAGGACCACCATTTCTGAGATATTTCGATAAAGGACCAGTTTTAAGCTAAGAGGATAAAGGGAACCGACCCCTGTTTCCAGGAAGCCATGTGGTTCAACCAATAAAGATAACTGAAACATTCTCGGAAGAGGATCATCCCAGGATAATCGGACATGGATATCAGTTTAACAAGACCTACCGATGACTGTCACTAATTGACCCAATCAAAATAGCTTAAATAATCTTAGTAGAGGGTCACTACCAAATTGTATTTAAATAATGTTCAAA
The DNA here is from genome assembly GCA_031761405.1 of Serripes groenlandicus. NCBI lineage: Eukaryota > Metazoa > Mollusca > Bivalvia > Cardiida > Cardiidae > Serripes > Serripes groenlandicus. The sequence goes on from JASEVX010000003.1 coordinate 43,777,789, forward strand.
GTCTATCTCTTTTCATTCCACTTTCTGATCTAATTCTATGTGAAGTTGAAAATTGGTCCAGATGTGTTTTGGAAATTATGTTAAAGAAATTTAAGACAATGATGCCAAACCATACTAGTCAGAGGATGATCACAATAACTCACCATGAATACTTTGTGTTCAGGTTAGCTAAAAACAGTAATGTAAACTGATAATCAATGTAGTAATCATTTCATTAAAAATTTAATTGAATTATCAATAATTATAAGTGAAAAAAAAGAGAAAAAGAACAATGAAACATTAATTCATATTGTGGTTGCTTGTATGTTTAATTTGTTTATCCTTTCCCTGATACTGACGACAATTGACTCATCTGCAGCAAACATCAATTGATCATTAAGTGGACGGACAGCTGTATCAAAAATGTTGATTTTCTTCCTACGTTTCCAAAATATCCGTATACAAATATTATACCAGATAATACAGTTAACCTTTCCCACACATGCGGACACATTTTGACTCATCTACAGCAGTCTACCTATAAAAGCACTATAGCAAAAGGAATAAGTATTCATAATGAGCAATTACTTCTGATACCACAATGAAATTATTATAATTTTATCGAGATTTTCAAAATTATTGTATAGATACTTTCAGTCATCTGCAGTAGGTTTGTTGCAAGGGTTATAAGTGACCTTGTGAAAATAAGTGACCTTGAGAAAATCCAGAATATTTACACATGATAATGACTTACAGCTGTTGCTCCTTTATCATCAATGTTTGTTCACAAATTGTTTGATTCAAAGCCGCCAAATGCCAACTATATCAGGAAAATGTTTATGACACGAAATATGTTATTGATCTTTATAGCAAAAACACGCTAATTTTGTGTAGATCAAGTCGAGAAACAAATGCCTCAAATGATTTGGTGCGGTAGTTAAATTTAACAAATGACAAAACTTAACATATTAAAGTATTTTTTTGCGTAAGACTTTGGGATAGTAGCACTGCAAAATAATCATAGATGAACAAAAACAAATCAACAATCATTAAGTCAACTTTAGCATCTGACACTTGTTAATCAGATATTCCTAAATTTATGAATAAGATGATCAAATGTCAGCATTATATGTCATTACAATGTTGTCTAAAGAAACAGAAAAAAAAATCCTTGTTTGAAATACATGTTTCTGCTGATTATCTGAAATTGTTGGGATATTTGTATCGTTTGGGTTAATATAACAATTCTGCACACAACACATCTCAGACATAAACAAAACAATTACTAATAAACTACAAAATCTAAACATATAAAACAATTCAACAATCGATGATGGAAGGGACATTACAAAGACTGAACTTCAAGCAAGCATAATATATTTTAACTGGTAACTTTTTTTATTCTGAGTGTGAAAAATGTGTGGATTGCGACAAAAAGGTGAAATTTCTCATCAATTTCACCTTATAACAAAATGCTTTTTTTTTTAAAGAAAGTTGTCTACTGCCGATTCGTCTGTATTAGGAAAAGGGTTAACCAGACATAGTCACACCTGCATGAAGTCAAGTCTTTGATAGGAGTTACTGCCTTCTTAATGGACACAGCAATTCTTACATCACTTCTGAATACATAGTTTTATATACAAATTTGTCTCATCCAGTACAGTCATACATTCTCCTTTAATCGCTATGGCAATAGATACATGACAATATTACCTCATTGGTATTTTTTCTTTCTGTCAATATTTTAGCAATTTCAACGAACAACTCTGACCGAAAAACAAACTTGGTTAATTAATGTTATATTCTATTTGTAAGTTTCTTTTCTCATCCTATCAAAATATCATTGACAATTTTGGTGACAACATTCCATCAAAGAATCAGTTACCATAGCAACCAGTATGAACATAGAAGTTAATTACAATGTGAAATACAGCCTCCATTCATTTTACATACATCTTAAGAAATAACAACAAATCATGATACTTTCAACCACTATAACCCTTTCCCACTTGCAGACACAGTTTGACCCATCTGCAGCAGACAACCTGTTTGGAAACATTGTGGCAAAAGGAGAAACTGCTCATTTTGACACAATGTCTTCAACTCTATTCGATGATTATACTCCCTATTTATAGAGACCTTCCCTACCCGTTTCTTGATGTTTCCAAGTCGTCTGCAGCCGATTTGTTGTATGTGGAAGTGGGTTATATTGTGATACAAGACATTTTATTTAACAGGTACAGGTTCTTGATGTGAAATTTATGTCATCTGATGCATGAATATCGGAGTCAATAAGTGTTTTAGAGAAATTTCCCCTATTTCCACACTGTTATCAAAAGTAGATTTGCTGAAGATGGAAAACGGTTAAGGAAATTTATTTCAGACAAAGCAAAGGAACATTCTCTGCTACTTATTTTCAACTAGACAAATTTGAATTTCAATTATTAAACTTATATGCCAATGTCTTGAACCAGTTCAAATTAATCTATTGTGTATGTAAAAATGCAAAAATTATTTCTTCGGCTTTACAAACACACTTTTTTAACATGTTTATACAAATCAATCAACATACTTCAAAACAAAATACAAAATGTATACGGGTCATGGTTAAAAAAAACATCACTCTGGTAAATTTAGTTCATCTTGTTTTTGTTTATATTTTTAAATTATATTCCGATCAACAGCATATCTAGTAAAGCTCTTGATCTATGAATGATCTATGGATGCCCATATTGTTTTCAACATGAGCATACAGTGAGAAAAAAACATCAGCGTTTAAACATTGCAGGAAAGGTTTTAAAATGTTTTTTAATAACTAAAATGATCAATATCAACTGTCGGATTGTAATTTTCTCTTCATCCACAATGTTTTCAACTGTATTATCAATAATTACTCCTTCATTTATGTAGATTTTTCCCATATTCTTGGTACTGAAGTTTCATTGAAATCAAGTCAGAGACAGTGTGCACACAACAATGGGACTGACGGACAGACATGCAACATGGCGACGATTATGCTCCCCCCGAAATTATTGAGGAGCATAAAACTTGTTCTTACAATAAAAAGAACCACCTTCACCTTGAACTTTGTTCAAAACCTGCCATTATAAAACAATATTTGAAGAAAAATACACTGTTCTGCCAAATGTATAGGAAAAACCCATCCGACTATTTACACATTTTTATGTATAATTATTAATAAACATCATCACAAAAACTGGGGAAAACATACATAAAGAAATTTGGTGTGATTCGTTATAAACTGATTCTATAAATCTAAATGTAAAAACAGGACCTGGTCAACAATGGTATCAACAAAAATATATAAATAAGGATTATTCTTCATAAAAAAAAAAAAAAAAACGTTGTCAACTTTTCTTTCTTGCCTATATTTTAAACTAGTCTATAACGGCCATCTTTGTGCCCTGTGAGACCAGACTACGAAATAACACAGATCAGGAACGTGTCACAAGAAAACCAACCTTTTAAATCAAAATTAGAACTCGCTTTGTCTAATTTCAGTCATCACCACCCTTTAATAGCTTTAAAGATGCTTGTAGAAGAAGGAAGCGAATATGAAATATGCTCTTAACCCTTTCCTACATACAGACTCATTTTGATGACTCCATCAAATGTCGTTTGAAAACATTAATGCAGAGGAGAAATTGCTTATTATGGACAATTTCCCCATTTGCCACTATTTTGAATTTATAATTTCTATTCTTCACATGCTTGCTTGTATGTGTTTTCATAGTTGTCTGTTACACATTAGTACATAAGTTTTGGTCAGGCTCTTCACTTGTTACCTAGATTGGTTTTCTTGTGACATGGCCCGGATATTAATAATTATAACACTACATATTGGTTCATTCTAAGAGTAAATCAGGTTTTGTTAGATGAAAATTTAATTAGATTCAGTTGTTTGATTTTATATTTTGCCTCTACAATTTTCTTTCCTGAAAACATTGTGGCTAAAGGAGAAATTGCTCATAATGAGCAATTTCTCTGTTTGCCAGAATGATTTCAATGTTTCATTCATAGAGCTTCCATAAAAGCATACAGGTATTCTAAACTTGTATTTTCTACTTTCTCAAATAACTCAATTAATTTTTCATCTATTTTACTATTGTAAGCTCTAAAGTGGAGAACCATTTCTTTTTAACCCTTTCCCTCATATAGACGCTTTCTGACGCCTCTGCAGCAGACGGCTTTTTGAAAACATAGTGACAAAAGAAGAAATTGCACAAAACGTGCAATTTCTCCTTTTGTCACAATGTTTTCCACTTTTTGTCATAGGTCATCCATTCAATTATAGAGATATTCTATGTTTTACAAAATAAGTTCAAAGTCGTCTGCTGCAGAATTGTCGTATGAGGGAAAGGGTTAAGATATATTTAATTGCATAACATTCAAAATGGATGTTATACCTTGTTACAGACAAGTATAATTATAAGTTCTACACAACCTTTGTTAGAATTTAACCCATTCTTACATACAGATGCTTTCTTTTTAAAAACATTGTGACAAAAAAGAGGAATTGCTCATGATAAGCAATTTCACCTTTTGCAACAATGTATTCATCTCAATTAATTAAAGTAATCAGAAACTGTCTTTATTGGAGATTTTCACATTTTCCCCAAGTTGTCTGGTTCAGATCTGATATGTTTGGGAAAGGGTAAATCATCACACACAGAGCTATGCCTATCTGAACACATTAGAGTCTTGGTAGTCTGGTCTCACAGACAGGCAAACAGACAACCCTGAAAACCTAACCCTATGTAGCTATATAAACCTAAAACACTACCTCTTTTATTGCTTATATTTATTAAATAGTAAAAATACCCGGTTTTTATCATTTAAAAAAAACAACAAGATCATAAATAAGTATCATTTTTAAAAATATATAATGATGATGCCGTATGATGCATGAAATATCAATAATTTACATCAAATGTTTACAATTAAAAATACATAATATATATATATTTATATATAGATAGATAGATAGATATAGATAGATCAATCATACACACAGTACAGTGGCGAACACTCCAAAAAAAAAATAAAAAAAAAAATAATGAGAGCAAAAGGCATCCATGAGTGAAAAGATGGAGACATGGTTTATTTGTGGCAAATGAGAAATTGCCCATAATGAGCAACTTTCCATAACGTTGCTAAGATATTTTCAAAGTCATGAAAGGGTAATAACTACTGCAGAATATTTTAATTCTTACTATTATTATTTCAAACCATGAGGGGTCGATGAACAATAATTATTATATAATAAATATAAAATAATCTTTTCATAGAAATCATTTATAACTTCATTCAGTTAATTAAGATGAAAATATTGAAATGAAATTGTTTCACAAATGCATATTTATAGCATGCAAATTCAATAATAGAATAAAATGTGTGTGGAATTTGTATTTCAGAAATATTTAAATGAAAAATTAACTCGGATCTCTGCATTTTTGTTTGTATAAATGATTTAATTATTGCAGAACTATATTTTATTGAAATATTCAACTGCACAGTATGTACAGACTAATTCTTACTTCAATACCATACGTTAGAAGGCATGAATTTCAGAAAAGCTGTTTTATCCTCCTTACATTTTTCAAGTTTTCTAACTGTAACAGATTCATGCAAAATACATACAACCAGTTGAACGTGTATCTTTGCCGTATCTTCACAAATCGTAACACTAAATTTTAAAGTTTTTAATTTCATAGAAAACAAATTTGACCCACTATTTACAAATAAATGTATCCCAAAACTTATTTGAACACTTTGCAATTATAGAATAATTTGAACAACATTTGAGGCTATTTTACTATTCTACTTAAAACTCAGAAACAAAACACATAACAGAACATGTTAGGGAAGTCAAGGAACAGCCCTGCTGCCTTTTTTGTTTACTGTACTTTTGCAATCTGTTGACCAAAAAGAAACACAGATTCATTAGTGGGTGAGAAGCTGGTTATGTTGACACCACAGTGTTTAATAAAAGACGTACACTACATTTAAAGAGCACTCATTTTGGAACTTAAGTGTGTACTTTGTAAATGCTTGATAGAAGACTAGGGTAAGGGCAGTCAAAAACTTACAAAAGCTAGCATCAAATCATTAAACCCTTTATACATCTGCAACTGAATAATGACATTCGACAAAAAGTGCTATCACAAAAATCAATTTCTCCAAAATATTGCAGATTTTGAGATATTTCACCTTTTGACACAATGTTTTTCAAGAGTCGTCTGCTGCAGATGTGTCAAAATTTGTCTACATGTGGGAAAGGGCTATTTCATTTGATACTTGGTTTTGTTAGTTTGACTTTGAACAGAATATCAGAAAAGAACACACTTGTGTGCAACATGATAAAAAAAAAAACATAATAAGAAATGCAGCTCAAAGTCCTCTTGCAATTCATAAATAACCATGGCAGAAATATTTCCTGCACTGTGTTTGGGATGAATTAAATTCTTTTTACTACACTTTCAAACATAAAAAGTACAATCAAATGAAACAAGACAAAGTAGACATTGAAGAGCTAGCAAAGACATGTAACTTTTAACTCTTTTTATGTTTGAACATGTGTAAAAAGGACGATAATGAGATATGAAGATGCGCTGTATTAAGTTTTTTTGATGATTTGTTATACTGACCAGACCATTTCTTTAGACATTGAAGTTTCGATCACCATTACATGTTTATCTATGCAAGGAGCTATAAAACACCCCACCCCGATATGTCAAATAGTATGGACAATGTCAAAATATGAAGAGTTGAAAATTCCATGAATCTTTTATCATAGTGGAAAGTTTACTTCAATATTTCGAGGGCTTGGCGTGAAACGGTTGTAACTCAAAACCTATTTTGAAAACCTTGGATTAGGGGCAATTTTGACCCTTTTGTAAACAATGCAAATTTAGGTGCCATTGCTCAGAACGAGCAATGGCACCTAAATTTCCATTGTTTACCAAGAAAAATGATATAACGCCTTTAAAAACTTTATGGCGAGGTAAATAACCTTGGTAAAAAAATACCAATTTTAGTTACAACCGTTTCACGCCAAGCCCTCGAAAATTTTGCTTGTATGGTGCTTTATGCTGCTTTAAATAATTTATCAGTTATAGTAATAACTTCAATGTAAAAGAATGGTCTGATAAGTATCAAGAATGATGATAATTTAACAATTTTATCTTAACAATGAAATTCAATCATGCTTCTTTTTTCTCATTCAATACAAATTAATCAAACATTTTCATATTCACACACTTCCACTTATATTCACAGAACAAAACTTATAAAAAAAAAAAAGAAGAGATAATGAGAAAAAGTCTACAATGTTGGAAGAAGTCACATGATCTTTTAAGAAAACCATGTGACCTGTCAAAATGACCAAATATGGCAAAAAGACTGTTTATCACATATTTCTTTTATAGTAAAGAAAAAAAGTTGAAAAAGTTGCATACTGTGATCATCGTTAACCCTTTAACCCACAGACAGACATGTCTTGAAGCATCAGAAGCAGTCAACTTGTGAATACATTGTGGCAAAAGGGAGAATTTGCTCATGATGAGTAATTTCTTCTTTTGCAACAAACCATTTTAACTGTACTCAATCAATTTACTTCAATTTATTTAGACTTTCCATATTTATGCCTATATATTGTCAGAATCGTCTGCTGCAGAATTGTTGTATGTAAGAAAGGGTTCAGCAACAATGAAGAAGAAAAATTAGCAGATGTGACACTAAGGCCGCCAGATAACACATCCATACCAACAAATAAGACAATCTTATTTTACAGATTTGATATCGGAGCGAAATGACACATCTGCATTGGAAGAAATTGGAGCAAAATAAAAACAAAATAAGCTATTTACAGTTTATCTGCCCTTTTCCCAGTTAGTTGACATTGTGAATCTCCGTTTGGAATCTGGAGATGTTATAAATTATAACAGATTGTAATTGAGGTCCTTTTAAAGTATTTGTTGAGATATTGTTTTCTTCTCTTTTTCTCCGTTTGGGAGTGTAAAATTAAGCAGTACTTCATAAGGTAACAGATAATAAATCTTTAACCTATTAAGATTAATTTGGTTATCTTCTTTATATATAGTGGGAATAAAGCTCAATCCTTTCTTACTTATTTTAACATTTTATTGGGAAAAGGGCATAACAAATCCATTCATTTAAACTGATCAATACTTGAGAAAAGCATTTAAAAAATATAGGTAAAGAGGGTAATAAAAAATAAAAACAGGTAAAAATCACAAAATCATGAAAGAATTTCAACAAATATTGTTCAGACATGTATATGTACAAATTTCATAATACACACTCTCTCTATATATAGTTGAAGGAATATAACGTATTGTATAGACTTTATTTAGCTAATACTCGATGAGCATTTTCTAGCTTGCTTCCTAGTATTAAACTCTTCAATAGTATAATTACACTTTTTTATCTCAAAACAGAAGAGCTAACAAGTTAACTAATTTTCGTTGCAATAACACCAGACCTTCAACTTGCATAAGAGAGAAGAGTAAAACGAGGGGTACTCCAGGCAAACCAACCAGTGTAATCATTAGGTACTTGTGCACTCATGCTAAATGATCCAAGTGGTTACTGTTTACCACAAGATCCTTCAAACTTTCTATGGTTAATTGGCGACATGTGTAGAACCAGATCAGTCTGCACAGATGCACTGGTTGATCTGGGTCTACACTGGTTGCCATTGCCTTGTGATTGGTTGGTTTCTTTGCCGGGAGCCCCACTCAAATAATGGGACATTTTGGTCATAACATATTATATAACAATAAAGCCAAGAAAATGGCCATCTTTATGTATATATAACATATGAATATAATAATGAGACTCAATAGGTCTTTTTTTTTTAACTAACACTACAACATTTATACTGACAGACAAAATATATAGAGTTTCCTTGGTTTACTTTTGGCCATCTTTGGTAAGTTCTGTAAGTCAACAGTAAATCCGCACTTTTTAACACTTTTAAATGCGTCCGTTGATGTTTTCCTTTCTTTCTAACTCTACTCTGACAATGCTGTATCATCATCACAATATTCTTATTTCTTGAATCTAAAAAAGAGATAAAAGAAGTTTATAAGACTTGATGCAGGACACAAATTTACAAGAATGTATGTGTATTGGGTGAATGCTGCTTATATTGCTATTTAGGCCTTCCTGCAGTAGAGCTAAAACTTCGGAACACATTGGTTGAGCATCGGCTTCAAAATATTATTTTGTCCCGATTATACAAAACTGGAGTTGCCTTGGTAACCACAGAATATGTACTTATGATGAAAACCTCACCAAATTATACATACAAATCTAACAGATCCAAACAAACTTCATTTTGAAACTTTTTCCGCAATTTTGTGTGGATGTTTTTTCATCTGCTGCAAATTTCCTTGTAAGGAAAATATTGAAATAAAATCCAACAAATGTTGTAACTTAGATGATTATAATTCACAAACCTGTCATTCTGTGTACACTAGTCTAGTGGTATCCATTTTGGAACGTCACCAATTGTGTAGGCTGAAAATAGACAAAAAACTCCATTCATTCCATCTCAAAATATATCCAAGACTTAAACAAATGCAGTAACGGGATTCCACCTTTGGCACCCAGGAGCGCAGGGTTAGCATCATGACTGACATGCTGGTGTCAGGATAAATGGACCAATAGTAATGGTAACTTACCCATAAAATACCAAACAAATAAAACGGACAAAATCAAAACATATTAATATGAAGGTTAATACTTTTCTGAAAGATTTGAAAATTTATCATCAAAACGTCTGTATGTAGGAAAGTGTTAACTAAATATTTGAATATCAAATTAAGATGAAAACCTTACCCTGCCAAAATTTAGACCACTTAAGCCAGGCTGTGGACTGGTTGCCTGTAAGTAGGTAAGTTGGTCCTGCATTGAGATCAAAGGATCAAGGGGACCAGGGCTACTGGCACCCTGCATGAGACGACTGGTCACCGGCGAGGTAGCTTGAGGAATCTGCTGAAGAGCGTTAAGTTGTGCTGTAGAATAAAAAAACAAATAAGATTTTAGTACAATAAAACATGTTCTGCACACATTTCATTTGTGAAATTTTATCACCCTAAGGTTGAATGATGATCAACCTATAATGATATGAAGTCGGTAAAGGGAATTGAAAGCATGGTCTCATTTGATTTTAAATATGCATGTTGACTACTTATAACTGGTAAAGAAATAATGTTCGCTTCTATTGGCATTAAATCTTTCCTATATACAAAAAATCTTCAGCATATGGCTTTGAAAGCATCCGAGGCAAACATATGCTAAAATTACCTAAATGAAAGAAATAATTATTGAACAGAGTTGAAAACATTGTGGCAAAAGGAGAAATTGCTCATTATATCATCCTCTGCAGACGCGACATAAATGCATCTACATATGGAAAGATTTCAACAGTAGCAAAGACTCCCTATGTTAAATTTGGTTTGAGGCTTTTAAATGTCAAAGCTGTAGCTATAATTGTTAAGAAGAAAAAAGTTAACCCATTCCCACATACAGACTCTTCCTGACAACTTTTGAAAACATTGTGGCAAAAGGAAGAATTGCTCAAAAGGGGCAATTTCTCTTTTTGCCATAATATTTTCAACTTCTTTTAATAAATGAACTTTCCCTTATAAAGATATAACATAATCTTGACCAGATGTTTTCAAAGTCGTCTGCTGCAAATTTTGTGTATGTGGGAAAAGGTTAACAAGGATTGCACAGACAACACCAACTACTGCAGGAGCTTTCGAAGGAACATGTGTGCGTATGCCAAAAAGAAAGTGAATGCATGGCACACATTCAACCTAGTAGTGATCCCTATGTGTTACCTTGCCACAAACAATAGACAAATGAATTCTAAAAGCATTATGGAGAAAAAAGATAAATTGTTCATAATGAGTATTTCTCCCCCTTTTCCAACAATATTTTCAACTGTGTAAGAAATTCAATTCCACTTTTGGTGAAATAACTCTTTCACTACTCAAATATTTCAATAGCTGACAGCTATTATACCAGGTAACCAAGTTGACATTTCATCCAATAAACTGCAGGCAACTTACCCCGTTGTGCGTTGGCGATTGCATGCGCCTGCGCCTGGGACTGGGCTGTAAGAAGAGAGTGGTGGTTTTCTGCTGCTCGTTGTAGAGGGGAGGAAGTGATGGGGAGTGGCGATGGTTCACTCCTCTGAATGGTGGGATGCGTTTGGGTCATATCAGCGAAATTGTACAGGGCCGTGGGAGATGTATGTCTCTCAACATTGGTGGTGGGAATTAAGCCATAACTAGGGAAGCCTGAGAAATACAGAAAAAAATTGTTTTAGTTACTTATGACTAATGTATTGAAAAGTCATATATTCCAGATTTCTGTAAAAAATCATGATTGTATTTATTACACTAAAAACATCTTTCAACATTTTCTTAAAGAAAACTTAAAAAAGAATTTTTCTGTATTTTTTGTTAACAATTATGGCTTCCCTTGTTATTGCTCCGCGTCGATCATAAACGGCACACATATAATTTTCCATTCTAAATGTATCAGAACCATTTTTGGTCAGCGGGTAGTTTCTGGTTATCTCTTTAAAACTTATTTTATTGGGGCTTACGGATTGGCTGTACTGTATCTAGCCATAGAAAACAAGAAACAAAAATATCTAGATCTATGTTCTACAAAACTACTACTTGATTGGTTTCTATTTTTTGAGCATCAATGGGTCGAGATGCATTCAAACTTTCCAAAGAAAATACTGGAAACAAATGAACAGAAACATGCATTTGGTTTATAAACTACGTTTTGTCAAGGCAAAAACTACACGCTACAAGCAGACATCGAAAATTTGTGTGCTGTTTATAAAACTATTATCACGACATGCAGAGCAACAATCAAGGGAGACCATTCCACCCACACTTTCTCAAGGGAGACCATTCCCTTTTCTCCTTTCAAGAAACAAATTGTAACCCTGGAAGAGTTCTTGAAAAAGGTACAAAAATGGTACAGTTCAACCTCACTAGAGCAACATCGGGCAAAAGCCCAAAATATTATCTACTTTAGTGAGGCGTGACTCCGTAGAGGCTTATTTACATAAAAAGTTTCCTAGTGGGAAAAAACTAAATAAGTTCCGTTAAAAAGAGGTTTATGCTCCTTCTTGACAGCTTTCCCACGCCTCTGCAGCAGATGAATTTTGAAATCATTGTGGCAAAAGAAGAAATTGCTCATAATGAGCAATTTCTTCATTTTCCACAATGCTTTCAATTTTATTCAATAAATATTGTATTTTCATTGATAAATATGTTTTATCTTTAAGATTTCTTCAAAGTTGTCTGCTGCAAATTTGTTGTATAAGGGGAAAAGCTTTCTGTTTTCACAATAACCTCTTTACATTTTTGGAATACTTTTGGATAATATTGGTACTGTACATGAATAAGGGTTTTTAGTATGGTACACACATTAATACATCCATGACACATTAAAATCTATGTTTATCCCTTTCCCACACACACTCATCCACATTAGCAGCAGATGAATGTTTAAAAAACCATTTTGGCAAAAGGTGAAATTGCTCAAAATGAGCAATCTCTCCCTTTAGCCACCATGTTTCCAACTGTATTTAATTTAATACTTAAAGACTTAAACATCCATAACTTTTGATTATATGTTTTCAAAGCTGCCTGCAGAAGATTTTATTATATGTTGGAAAGGGACAACTAACAGGTAAAAACAAGCATCATCAGATTACATCACTCATCAGAGGTTCATATAAGGAGGTGTATACAGCTCTTTCCCCCCACAATATTTCTTATCATCCAACCAAACCCCACGATGTGGGTACACAAAAGAATCGTCTCAATGAGACAATTCTTTTTAGTACCCACACCATAGGATTATACGGTCAAATTAGGTTTTAAGAACATGCAAAACGCCCCTTATCTTATAATTACTCTGACTCATCAAAGTAAAGTGTCAACTATAAGAATATCAGTGAAACACCTAAATTCTGGCATACATAGCAAATGCATAAGACATATATATATATAACCCATTCCCACTTGCAGAGATGACTTTTGACAACAGTGGTAAATGTAGAAAAGACTCGCAATGAGCTAATCTCATTTTGCCACAATGTTTTCAACTCTATTCTGTGACATTGTTTTCATAAGTTTTATAGAAAGTCGTTTGCTGCAGATTTGTCATGGTGGGAAAGGGTTAACCTTTTCCCGCTTACAGACGCATCTGCAGCAGATGACTTTTGAAAACATTGCGACAAAAGGCGAAATTGCTCATAATGAGCAATATCACCTTTAGTCACAATGTTTTCAACTCTATTTTAAAAATTATGGAGATTTTTCATCTTTTTATCCAGATGTGTTCAAAGTGGTCTGCTGCAGATTTGTCCTGGTGGGAAAGGGTTAAAAAGAAGGTATACGGAGTATCTAAGTACACTTATACTGTTGATCTGGAACTTTACCCCCATCACAAAGGCTCAATGGTCTGTCTTACTCTCCGAAAATACAACAAATCTGCAGCAGACCACTTTGAAATCATCAAATTATATATATAGGTGAACTTCTGTTTATGCAACTTCTAGAAATGAAAAGTCTAATCATTTAAGCCTTTCCCTCTGACGGCTTTTTGAAAACAGTGACAAAACGATCAATTTCTCCTTTTGCCACAATGTTTTCCACTTTAAGTCATAGGTTCATTGGATAACCTATCTTTTGACAAAATATGTTCAAAGTCGTCTGCTGCAGATTTGTCGTATGAGGGAAAGAAAGAAAATAGCTCATCATAACGTTTTCAAAAGTAATTTGCTGTCAGAAAGCTTATCAGCCATTTATCACATTCTCAGAACTTTTATAAACATTTAGACAATAGGAGAAACTGCTCATAATGAGTAATTCTCCTTTAGCCAAAATGTTTTTTAATTGTATTGTACAATTCAATAGTATAAAAGTCATTTTCACAAGTCTTGTCAATATGCTTTCATAGTCATTAGTTGCAGCAGACCTAATATTTGTGCGAGAAGGTTAATATAAATAGAAAATTTGAAATCACTAGCAAATAATAATTTTCTATAAGAACACGTCTATTCCTTATACACATGATATATTTCAGTTTTGACAGCATTTTTAATCCTTTCCCACATCACAGACATACGCATTTTAACAGGACGACTTTTGAAAACATTGTTGCAAAAAAAGAAATTGCCAAACACAGCCATTTTGTCTAGATATTTTTTTTCTTTTCAAGCTTTAATACCCCTGACTAAGGCTATAGGTAAAGAGTCAATTGACAAATAAATATAAAAGGTCAAATAAGTTAACGCTTTCGTCGCAGACGTCTTTTTGAAAACATGGCGACAAAAGAAGAAATTGCTCAAAACGAGCAATTTCTTCTTTTGTCACCATGTTTTCACCTCTATTCAACTATTGTACTTTCATTTAAAGGAAGTTTCAATTTTTATTCAGGTTTTTTGAAAGACGTCCGCTGCAGAGTTGTCGTATGTGGGAAAGGGTTCAGTTAAAAAGAGTGCTAACAAGATATATTTTCAAACATTTAGCTACCTCGAATCTTGGTACGTTTTACATGTAGCTAAAACTTCTAAACTCTTTCCAACGTGCAGACACCTTTTGATGCATCGACAGAAGACAACTTTTGAAATCATTGTGGGAATAAGAAGAAGTTGCTCTTCATGAGTAAATTCCTTTCCCTCATATAGACGCTTTCCGACTACTCTGTAGCAGACGGCTTTTTGAAAAATGGCAACAAAAGAAGAAATTGCTCAAAACGAGCAATTTCTCCTTTTGTCACCATGTTTTCAACTCTATTAAATTATTGTTTTTTCATTAAAAGGGATTTTCTGTGCTTTTGCATAGATGTTTTCAAAGGGTATGCTTTCAATGCCGTCTGCAATAGAGTTGTTGTATGTGAGAAAGAGTTAATGCAAATCATAAGAGAAACAGCAATAGCTTTATATGCCACATAACAAATGATAAATATAACAAAAACAACAACAACAACAAAAGCCAAGTTATACAATTCAGAATTAGTAAAATTAGCTTAACACTTTCCAACCTGCAGATGCCTTTTGCCACAATGTTTTCAACTTTACTCAATGACCGGTATTTCACTTTCATTTACAGAGATTTTCTATATTTTTAACTACATGTTCTCTCTCAATCATGTCCGCTGCAGATGTGTTGTATTTTGGAAAGAGTTAACCCTTTCCACCATACAAATAATCTGCAGCAGATGACTTTGAAAACATATTTTAATTATCTTTATCTTTATGACCCATTTCTCCATTTGCAGCAATGTTTTTAAAGTCATCTGCTGCAGGTGTCAAATAACGTCTCCATGAGGGAAAGGGTTAATTAAATGCAAGCAAAAAACATTGCAAAATAATTATTCAAATTCATATCTGAGTATTACTAGTAGGCAGACATGCTAATCCATGCATTTCTAATACAGCCAATCAAGAATGACCTACTGACTTTGGTCCAATGAAAATGGAGTTTACATAAAATTCACTTTAGGTTTCATTATCAAAACAGGAAGATAAACGCATTTTCTGTTGACAACATTTCTTTGTTTCATCATATTTTGAAATTCTAAGTAAAAATGACACAAAAACAGCAGGAAAATGTAAATTAATCCATTTTTATTACATCTTTGTAATTTTTCTTCATTTGTTCTTGAAAAAAAGATGAAGATAGGCAAACACAAAAACAATCACTTGAATTTATATAAAATGGTTGTAAAAATACAAAAATATCAAAGTTTGACACAGTACCTGATGGGCTTTTTTAAACCCTTTATTTTTCCTTTTACAACAATATTTTCAACTGTATTAACCCTTTCCCCACATATCAAGGAATTGCAGCAGACCACTTTGTTAACATATAAGTCAAAGATTGCGGAAACTCATTATGAGCAATTACACATTTTCCGGCAATATTTACAAAACTTGCGAGCTGAAGAGGCATCAAGAGTAGTCAGCTTCAGGGAAAGGGTTCATGGCGAGATTTCTTATTCACATTTTGTCATGGCACAGTTTGTTTTTAAGAAGCACACTGGATCTAATAAATGTTATGTTTCCTGTTTAACTCAAACCCTTTCAGCACCAAATTGTTTAAAGTAGACAAAAAAAGTCATATTTTGGCAACTAAAATGCAAACAATGCTGATTTCAGGTGAGATGGCTCCTTAGGAGCCTACTCACCTGAATCTGTATTGTTTGCATAAACCTCAATTTTGCCTTTGGCGCTGAATGAGTTAACCCTTTCCCTCATACAACAATTCTGCAGCAGACGACTTTGTATATATTTTCTCAAAAAATAGAAAATCTCTATAATTGAATGGATAACCTATGACTAAAAGTGGAAAACATTGTGACAAAAGGTGAAATTGCACGTTTTGTGCAATTTCTTCTTTTGTTACTATGTTTTCAAAAAGCCGTCTGCTGCAGAGGCATCAGAAAGCGTCTATATGAGGGAAAGAGTTAATGATATTATCTGAAAAACAATGTTCTCTACTCATGGTAAAAGCGAACAATTTCATCTATACCGTCATCATGTTCTGCTTTGTAATCATGTGCATTCCAGTTGAATAAGGTTTTAAATCAAGACATCAGGTAATGTAAAAAGATTTATAAATTACATTTTG
This sequence comes from Serripes groenlandicus, assembly GCA_031761405.1. Taxonomy (NCBI): domain Eukaryota; kingdom Metazoa; phylum Mollusca; class Bivalvia; order Cardiida; family Cardiidae; genus Serripes; species Serripes groenlandicus. The sequence continues at coordinate 43,794,489 of JASEVX010000003.1, forward strand.
TTTTCAAAGCCAGCAATTGTTTGATTTCATTTTTAACCATTTCCCATCTGCAAACTATGTTTTCAAAAAGCTGTCTGCTGCAGAGGCGTCAGAAAGCGTCTATGTGAGGGAAAGGGTTAAATTGATTTCATCATTCAAAAGTTTAAAACAAATTATTATTATTAAATAAAGAGTTAACAGAAACAAAACACATATCAACATATAATTTGGATCCCATGTTATGTATTCACACAAAAGATTTAAAAAAAGTAACAATATTTTGGGGGGAAATGGCAGTCTTGCTTGCAAAAGGAATGCGAAAGTCCAATTGTGTTAAGTTATGGGCTAACAGTCTAATTAATTAGCAAGGGTCAATCCCTACCAACTTGCAGACACAGCATTTGGCACTTGAAAACATGGTGTCAAGAGGGGAAATTGCTCATGATGAGCAATTTCTTCTTTTACAAAAATGTTTTCAACTCTTTTTTAAAAAATAAACTGGACACTGGGAAACCACAGAAACTCGCAATGAGCACTTCCTTCTTGGTCGAACTTAAAAAACAAATTGATACTTGAGGAAAATTTCAGAATAAATATTACACAAATGGTAAATGGATACAGTTTGACAAAATATAAATAGTATAAATAACAGAGGTATTACCATTTTTCCTGATCAAAATACATTTTTAAATCATTCGCAATTAACCCTTTTCTTTTGCCAAAAATGTTTTAAACTAATTGAATAACTATACCCTTTTACCATTGTTGTGCAAATTGTCTTGTCAAGTATTGGCAATAATATTTCTCACAAATTCTTAGACAAATCATTGCAAAGTTATCTGCGGCAGAAATGTTTGTAAGTAGGAGAGGTTCTAGTGATGAAGACATTTCTCTGTTGATGTTTTTTTTCTCAACCATAAATTGATATAATGCTCTTCCCACTACCCTGGTATTGCATTTTGTTCTTCAAGTTTTCCCAAAGCATAATTTCGACTATTAGAAAATCACATCCAGTGATAATGATTATATATAATATGATAATTTAATTTGATCAGGCAAACAGTAATTGATAATTCATCAATTAAAAAATGTATACATGAAATGGGAAGATAATGGATAAAATACATTTTGGCAAAAGGGACTTCAAAAGACATATAAATAACAACACTTAGGACTTGAAAACAATAATAGGTTCATCTCATAAAAGGATTTTGTGCATTTGGCCATCAAAATACATTTAACCTTTCCCAACTAGCGGACACATTTTGATGTGTCTTCAGCAGATGTCTTTTGAAAATATTGTGGCAAAAAGAGAAATTGCTCAAAACTTGCAATTTCCAATTCTATTCAATAAATATACTTTCATTTCTGAAGATATTCCACAGTTTTGCATTGATGTTTTCAAAAGTTGTCTGCAGCAGATTTTTAAGTGGGAAAGGGTTAAATTGGCCACTTTAGGCAAATTGAGACAAAAATACTTTTCCTAAATCTTCTGGACTTGAGTATTTGCAAAGAACAAGTTCAGCAATTAATATTTTATTACTCTTTGGCCAAAACTCTTCAATTTATTTTGTCAAGCAAGAGTTTGTAGGCAATTGTAAGAAAATTTAGCAACTCATTCATTCCTTTTCGATTGGACACATATTAATGTAAGTTGGTTACACATTAATAAACAAATATAGTTTTAAATAAATAATAAATAGTAAATGCAGAATGATTTATATACATTAACAGACTTATATAATATCAGAAAGTTATATATACAAACACTGAATGAAAAATTATATAACACATGTGAAATCTTCTCACAGATAATTCTTTCACACATGCAACAAAATTGAAGCAGACAATTTCTAAAACAATTAGGCAAAAATATGAATAATATATAAAAATGAAAGTATTTTTTATTGATATGACATGGTGGCAAAAGTAGAAATCGATCACAATGTTTTCTCTATTCTTAAAGTGTACTTTCATTTATGGAGACTTCCATATTTTTGCCTGGATATGTGTTTTATTCATCTGCAGCAGATATGTGTTGTATGTGGGAGAGGATCAAGTCTAGCACCCAGTCAAGGTAAAGAATTCCTTGGGTCATTTCATAACATTGATGAAAGACTAGTGTACAGATACAATGCAAGCAGTTTTCCAGATAAATCACGACATTTCCTGGATAAGTTACCAGTTCTACTGTGACATAATGCTAAACCCACACTCCTGAGTGCAAAGGTAGGTAATAAGTCTTTATATCATTTCTTGAAGTATAAATTGTTATGACCCATAAAATAAGGTATTGAGGCATCTGCAACAACACTTGTAAAACAAAATGGAAAAACTAAAACGAGGTCTTGAACCATAATTATGTTTTCTTTATCTAAGCTCAATCCTTAAAATGTTTGTCAATGAGTTTCACTTTCCTATTGATAACCTTGTGTCAAAATATAACACCGAAGAACCCACATACATAATCTTCATCAGATGACATTGCTGTTGTCTGCTGCAGTGGCATCTAAATGCGTCTATATCGAGGGCTTGGCGTGAAATGGTTGTAACTAAAAACCTATTTTGAAAACCCTGGTTTAGGGGCAATTTTGAACCCTTTGTAAACAATGCAAATTTAGGTGCCATTGCTCAGAACGAGCAATGGCACCTAAATTTCCATTGTTTACCAAGAAAAATGATATTACGCTTATAAAGACTTTATGGCGAGGAGATTAACCTTGGTAAAAAAAATACTAATTTTAGTTACAACCGTTTCACGCTAAGCCCTCGATATATGTGGGAAAGGTTCAAGCTCTTTGGATCAATGTAAAAAGGAACTACCGTGACTCTCTGTACTGTATCTGTACCCTATCTATACATCAAATAATATCGTGATATGTTAAAATTGCATATCAATAATTACGAATAAATTAATACAATTAATAAGTTAAAACCTTCACACACGGTATCAGACGTAAACTATCTGTCAACTTTCATCCCAATCTTCACATTTACCGCCCTTTCCCTTATATACAGACACATTCAAAAGCCTCTGCAGCAGACCACCTTTTGAAAACATTGCTACAAAAGGACAAATAGCTCATAATGATCAGATTCTCTTTTTGCAACAATGTTTTCAACGCTTTTCAATAATTTTACTTTTCCTTACAGAGATTTTCTATAATTCATCTAGATGTTTTCGAATATGCCTACTGCTGAATTGTTGTATGTGGGAAAGGGTTACCGGTAAGATAACTGCCATTGTGGGCACCCACTGCATGCATTTTGTTATCATTACAATGATGAAGCCTGGCATCATCAAAGTACTGGAGGTATCCGATGACGGGTAAACTGTATGTTGAAATCCAGGAAGCTAAATTAATCTTTCACTTCTTAAAACACTGTTACAGTCATTGTTAACACTTTCCCCATTGCAGACAGATTATGAAGCAGGCGAATTTTAAAATGATTGTGGCAAAAATAGAAATTGCTCATGATGAGTGATTTCTCCTTCTGCTACAATAATTTAAGTTCTATTCAATAATTATACTTTCATTTATAGAGTATCCATATTTTTGCCTTGAAATTTTCCATGTCGTTTGCTGCAGATTTGTTGTATGTGGGAAAGTGTTAAAACATGTCATAGATCTATGAAACAAAAAAGAAAGATAAAAGGGCACAATTTTAAGGTCCCAATTTCAATACTACCCTTACAGACACAAATCATTTGAGAGGAAAGCTCACATTCCTTTACTCTTTCCAACATGCAGATAGACTTGCAGCAGACGACTTTTGAAAACACTGTGACAAAGGTGAAATTGCTCATGATGAGCAATTTCACCATTTGCCACAACGTTTTCAAATCTATTTAATAATTAAACTGTCAATAATGGAGATTTTTCACATTTTTGAAAAGAAGTTTTCAAAATCGTCTGCTGCAGATTGGTTGTATGTGGGAAAGGGTTTAACATGTGTCAAGCATAGAGGAGGGCTTACAAGCCTAGAATCGATTCTTTAAACCCACATCTCCCTTTTTCTTATGCCATATTGTGTCTGATGTAGTACTAAATATTACTTATTTCTCTTTAACTACTTTGTATTGTATAAGCAGCCCTTTGCCCTTTTCCTGTATAAGAACTTAATTTGGAAATCAATGAAAAAGAACAGAGTCAAGTATGAGAAGAATCATATCAAATGACCTTTGTTCTTTTTTATGTTTCTCCCTTACTTCCAATTTAATTGTTATCTATATAACGCAATAAATATTATACAAATAGGGGAAAATGACTGAAAATACAATAAAAGTTTTAAAATCCATGCAACCTAAAGTGTCACCAAGAGTCACACTATATGTCAAGGTCACACGGTGCTGCCACGCCCCTGTTTTTAAAATGGATACCATTGGCCTAAATCTAAGATTTCCATACCTGGAGGATAATAGTATCCGGCCGGTGCAAATGCTGTTGGCATACCACGCCCATAAGCTGCCTGATATGCAGGTAAAGCTGTTGGTACCAGACCTGAAAAAGATTAAAGACAAAATAAAATAAATGCTTTTTCACTCTGGAAAAAAGGGGTATTACAATTTCACACAGACTACAAGACTTTTAAAACATTCAGTCAAATATATGGAGTCTATAAATTACTCGCAATGAGCAATTTCTCCTTTTGCCACTACGTTTTCAAAAGCAGCCTGCTGCAGAGGCACCAGAAAGCTTCTGTATGTCGGATAGGGTTAATTCTATTCCAGATGACATTCAAAGTATATAGGCAAATACATGTATATGAAAAATCTCTATAATTGAAAATATTAACATTGAATAGTCGGCCTCTCATACCAAAGGTCCAGGGTTTGAATCCTGTTCAGACCTGGTGCAATGTTTGTTCTTTTTCCACAAAAAGCGGCACAAGTACTGGTTAGGTCTCCAGAAAGCAGATACGTATGGAGCGCAATTTGTATAAGTTTGTTTTGCAAACCATGTAAAATTAATATGTTTAAAACTTTAAGACCGTAGCTTGGCCTTGACTCATCAAATGGATACATGTACTTAAAACCCTTTCCCATATACAAAAAATCTGCAGCAAATGACTTTTAAAGCATCCAGACAAATTTAAAGAAAATCTCAATAAATGAATTTATAACTTTTGAAAAGAGTTGTAAAAATTGTTGCTAAAGGATAAATTGCTCATAACAAGCAATTTCGCAGTTTGCCAAAACATTTTCAAACGTCGTCTGCTGCAGAGGCTGCAGAAAGCATCTGTATGTGGGAAAGGGTTAGGACAGAAAATTCAATGTAGAATCGATAACATTAACAGACCCTACTAGCATGGAAATATTTGAGCCGTTCCACGAGAAAACCAACATTACACTGCGCAATGTATGACCCAGATCAGCCTGTTGAGTCCACACAAGCTAATCAGGGCCGACACATTCAGTCTTAGGGGGATAGTGGTATAGAGTTATGATTTCTGAAACAGAAAATCCACAGGATGCGAAAAGTGTCTTGTCAGGGTTAGCCTGCGCGGGATACTTAGGCTGATCTGGATCGATACTTTACGCAGAGTCCACACCTGTACATTATTCACTGTTAGCCATTCAAAATAAATATAAAATACAATTGTCAGCAGAAGACATTAGAAAACAGAGTGGCAAAGAGGAGAAATTTCTAAGGATGAGTAATTTCACCTTTTGCCACTATGTTTACAACTCTATTTAATACCCGTTCTTTTATTTATTTAGAAATCTTTTTAAAGTTTGTCTAGATGTTTTTAAAGTCGTCTGCAGCAGATTCTGATGTATCTGAAAAAGGGGCTATGCATTTTCATGACATTATATTTACCAGTTGTCTGTGGGCTTTGAAAGCTTTAATAATTAAAATTTAAAAAGACTTGAAAACATTTTGATCAATTTCTCCGTTTCTCCACAATACTTTTAAGTCTTCTGCTACAAAAGTGTCAAATGGTGTCTTTATCGGGAAAAGTGTTACAATAATTATGATGAAAGTTTGAAATGGATCGAGATGATTTTTTTCTACAGAATGCCACTCTCCATAAATGGGTGTTATTTTCTACTAAAACTACATCATGCTACAACTAAAATCATCATAATACTACATAAGGTTGCATCTAAGTTTAAGTAAGAAGAATGAATGCAATTAAAGATACATAATTCTCAATGATTTTTATCTCCAGGTATTATGAGATATAATCATACCCTAGACATGTGTCTCCCTGCCAACAAGTCAGTAAATGATAGAAAGAGTGACAGATAGGCGACAGAGAAGTGACCCGTAATATGTGTCTCCCAGCTAAGACAGGCAACACAAAATTGTTTATGTGAATTATCAGATGTTTTGTGGGTTTTGTTTTACTAGAGAAATTGCACAATTAACCCTTTTCCCACATACAGAAGCATAACTATGTAATTCTTTTCTCTCCACATGTTTTTGTAGATGCTTTCAAAGTTGTCTGCTGCAGATGTGTTGTATGTGGGAAAGGTTAAGTCACTCATATCTCTCTTATTTCTAAGCCAATCATCACGATGAAGAGACTATTGTTCCATGGATACAGGTCTTCGGAAGAAAAATAAAGTTCCGAGTGTTTCAAATATTCCTCTTATCTTTAGATCTGAAAATGTGATGTCAAACTTACCTTCAACTTTTAACTTTTCCTAGAAATCATTTTGCTTAATAGGAACCAGTTTCCTTAACCGTGTATGCAATCTGACGCTTCTGCAGCAGACAACTTTTTGAAAATATCATGGCAAAAGGAGAAATACTCATAAAGAGCAATTTCTCCTTTTGTCACAAGGTTTTCAACTCGATTGGATGATTGAACTAACCTTTAACCCTTTCCCTCATACGACAATTCTGCAGCAGACAACTTTGAACGTATTTTGTCAGATGGATAGCCTATGACTAAAAGTGGAAAACATTGTGGCAAAAGGAGAAATTGCACGTTCTGTGCAATTTCTTCTTTTGTCACTATGTTTTCAAAACGCCGTCTGCTTTAACCCTTTCCCTCATATGACAATTCTGCAGCAGACAACTTTGAAAGTATTTTGTCAGATGGATAGCCTATGACTAAAAGTGGAAAACATTGTGGCAAAAGGAGAAATTGCATGTTCTGTGCAATTTCTTCTTTTGTCACTATGTTTTCAAAACGCCGTCTGCTTTAACCCTTTCCCTCATATGACAATTCTGCAGCAGACGACTTTGAACATATTTTGTCAAAACATAGAAAATCTCTCTAATTGAAAGGATAACCTATGACTAAAAGTGGAAACATTGTGGCAAAAGGAGAAATTGCTCGTTTTGAGCAATTTTTTCTTTTGTCACTATGTTTTTAAAAAGCTGTCTGCTGCAGAGACGTCAGAAAGCGTCTATATGAGGGAAAGGGTTAAAGAGAGTTTCCATATGTATGCCAAGATATCAAGTCATCTGCTGCAGATTTGTTGTAAATGGGAAATGGTTAATATCTTCTCTTTAACCCTTTCCCCCATATAGACGCATTCTGACGCCTCTGCAGCAGACAGCTTTTTGAAAACATAGTGACAAAAGAAGAAATTGCACAAAACGTGCAATTTCTCCTTTTGCCACAATGTTTTCCACTTTTTGTCATAGGTTATCCATTCAATTATGGAGATTTTCTATGTTTTGACAAAATATGTTCAAAGTCGTCTGCTGCAGAATTGTCGTATGAGGGAAAGGGAAATAACGGCACATCAAATGCATTTGCATAATTATGTTGCATAATATGTTCAAAGATTGTTTTTATTAATTTAAAGAATGAACAAAATAAAGCAAACCAAACTGTTCTAATAGGCACATTGAAAACAAAGCAACACTATCTACTTGGTTTCTCTAGGGAGCAATAAGGCAGTCATAGTTGACAGTTCAGACTGTCATGAGATAGAGAGAAGTGTGAAGGATACAAGACGATTATGAATTTTAAATGAATGTATACATAAGGTAGTAGATGACAATTTGTACATGAATTTATGAAGTAAATAATAATTTGAACATGATGAAGTATGACATAATAACAAAGTAATTTTGTGAAAACATCAGTACTAAAATTGTTGTTGCCATGGAAACAGCAGCAAGGAGCTATGCTACCTTCACAAGGTATAAGCATGATCAGACACATTTTGATTATAAATGCCATTTTAATGTTGCTATGGAAACTAATGATAATATTACCATAGATACCACCATTACAAGGTTGCCTTGGCAACAGTACCGGGGAAACTGTGAAAATGAAAGGGAGTGCACTTACACAGCTCTGGCATAACGAGGTCATTGGGCAATGGCTCCCAGATAATTTCACCGTCCTCTGTCACTAAGGAAGATTAGAAAAAGGGAAAATAAATGTTTTAGTGGTGGCAGATAGTATATGAAGCACACACAATCAGTTTGAGAGAGAAATGATCAAATTGTATCAATCATCCAGTTTCATTCCAAAAAATCCATCTCCACCCCTTTTTGTTCCAAAGCCTGTATACCCAATTCAACTAAACTCTGTCTCCAATTGGATCTTGGTCTTATACATTAAGAAATTACACTCAACCTCAATGACCTTTACAGAGTTTCTAGTTTCCTCCACAGATATCACTTTTTCTCATTCCTATGCAGCAGACAAAATTTAATGTGGAAAAGCATTATAATGCAAGGGATTTTTCTCTGTGCTAACACATCTTGACATACCACCCTTTCCAACATGTAGACGTTTTCTGAGGCCTGAGACTGCAGCAGACGACTTTTGAAAACATTGTTGCAAAAGGAGAAATTTCTCATAATGAGCCATTTCTCCTTTTCAGTCTTTTGCAACAACATTTTCAACTTAATTCATGGACAACACTTTCATTTTTAGATGTTTTCCATATTTTTGCCAAGATGTTTTCTGTTGTCTGCTGCAGATTTGTTGTATGAGGAAAAGGGTTAAATGCTTCTGCTATGAAGGAACCCTACTGGATGTTCTGTAATTTAATTTTCTTCCTCCTGGAAAACTGACTTAAAAAAGAACTTGCAGACGAAGATAAATTTGCAATTTTCCGATCAAATACAGCTTCCTAATTCAGACTAATTTTGTAAACTAATTTCGAACAAGAAAATATTGTTATCTTAACATGGCATATTCTTGGTGCTTTTTTTTTCTTCTTAAAGAAATCAACAATTACTAAATGCTTTCTCTGATACAGTCAAGGCACTCCTCAATTTTACAGCAGACAACTTTTGGAAACATTGTAGGAAAAGGAAAGAAAGCTCAAACAAAGTGAGCCATGTTTTTTTTTATCTGGTTTCAATGAAAATTTTTTTTACAATTTTTCCAAGTATTTCATTTATATCTTATCATTTCAAATGTGATCTTTATGTCACAAAACCCCATGTGAGGTTATAGTCAAGTAAATGGTTTCATGAATTTCATATCTGGATTAGATTTTTACGACAAAGACATTTTCTTTGATGGTGTCTTGGATGTTTTTCCCCCAGTTATGTTACCATATTAAACTGATTATGGGTCCTTTTAAGGAAAACCACGAACATCATTGAAATCATATCTAGAACAATTGATCCAATAAAAGCTTGCCGTACATCCATAAAGTGCCATTCAGTTTGATCTTTTCATTACATTTAGGATTCTGATATTGCTTCATCCCTTCACTTTGTGACCTTTTTTAAACGAATAGTACCAGATTTATCATTTATCGGGTCTTCTGCTTTGAAAATGTCTGTTTATGAAATTGTAAACTGAGGAAAATTGGAAATCAATTTCTAAATTGACTTGTTGGAAAATGTGATTTTCACTTCAGCTTTACTTGTTGCTTTCCTTTAAACTTTTCCTCCGTACTACAAATCAGCAGCAGACAAAAATGCAATATATGGAAATATCTCTAAAACAAATTTAATCCGTTAAGCAGAAAGCATTGTGATGAAAGGAGCAATTGCTAATAATGAGCATTCTTTAGTTGACCAGTGTTATCAAAAGTCATCTACTACAGATGCATTAAAATGCGTCCGCAAATGGGAAAAGGTTTATTCATTTATTCCCAAGCATGGACAAGTATTAAACTGGTAATGCTGTAAAGAGTAATCTATGTATACAAATTTAGGCCATAAAACTTCCCATCTTGTATAAGTCTTCAGTTTGGTTTCATCGATTCCCCAGTTATTTTGTTTTTATTAGATAATAGATCTGATCGTTTCTCTCAAAAACTGATTTCCAGGGAAACACACACTTCATTGAAACAGTGGTCACATCCTCCATTCTAACATAGATGTCTAAATAATTTACATCAAATATGTTGTTCTTAGATTTTTCAAAATTGAAAAAATTATGTCGGCAGAGAATGGAAAGCCTCAAATAATAAGTTGTATAAGCTGGAACAGAAATGTGAACATGGGAAAAGAAAGATTTCGCAAAAACTATCGACATATCATATGTGTCCCTGCCGGTATTTATCATAACCAGTACTACACCAAACTATCATACTGTATGTTAACCATGGAGCATCTTGTAACAGACTTGAGAGTTATATTTGAATTTTACGCCTTTATCAACAGTTCTCCAGTCAAATTGTGGCTGAAGAACATGATTCCTTGGTGGCAAACTAGTACTAGGCCTTGACCCCAAAGGGCACTCTGACGCTTACAAGTTGGCTATGGCGTTTTTCCTTGTGAAAGAGGCTATACATTGGCTTTTTTCACTCCTGAACTTGTTTTATAGTGTGCATCTGTATATTGCAAATCCAGATAATTTCTACAATAACAGGCAAGATAAGGGAAGTTCACAAACTTAAATTCTTATCATGGACCATAAATGGTTTGTATTGACAATGGAGAATGTTTTCACAATGTTTTAAACATCTAAATCAAACAGCATTCACTGAATGCAGGACAATACGGTAAGGTCCGTCACATTGTTCTTTAACTGTACATGACTATACACGTCAAATTTCAGGCAACTACTATGTTTTATACAACATTCATATTGAAACATTCCACTCAAGAAAAAAAAAAGATAAAAAAACTTGCAGTGCATTGAATTTATAATCCTATCTAACAACAATTTGTTTTGGTTAGAAGAGAGAGATTGTAACTAAATATAGATGGTCAGTCTGTGTGTGCTCATTCAGTTCTACAAAAAGCATTTTGCACACACTCAATTCACTACAATAATCTTGTTTAAAAAAAATCTCATTGATTTTTCTAAATTCTGATGTAGATAATGGATGATGTGATCTAACTGTTTTATAACTTAGTGGCATTTCCCCAAGATTTCATGTGCAGTCACAAAAACGTATGGACTCAGAATTCGATACTCTATAAATACATTAGAACAAACCTTGATGAATTGAAAAGGTAATTTAAAAGTCATAATTTTGCAATAATTTTAAACCGAGAACAGGTAAATAAAGTGAATTTGTTTAATCACAGTATTACTGCATGTAATTACGTTTCATTCTCTTAATTCTTAAATTATTCTACTCTATTTCTTTTACCCTTTCCTGACATATTCTGATGTAATTCTGCAGCAAATGACTTTTAATCATCATATGCTGCAGATGTCATGCGGAAATGGTTAACGCTTTCTGACACCTCTGCAGCAGACAGCTTTTTGAAAACATAGTGACAAAAGAAGAAATTGCTCAAAACAAGCAATTTCTCCTTTGGCCACAATGTTTTCCACTTTAAGTCATAGGTTATCCTTTCAATTAGAGAGATTTTCTATGTTTTGACAAAATATGTTCAAAGTCGTCTGCTGCAGAATTGTCATATGAGGGAAAGGGTTAAAGCAGACGGCGTTTTGAAAACATAGTGACAAAAGAAGAAATTGCACAGAACATGCAATTTCTCCTTTTGCCACAATGTTTTCCACTTTTAGTCATAGGCTATCCATTCAATTATAGAGATTTTCTATGTTTTGACAAATTTGTTCAAAGTCGTCTACAGGAAAGGATTAACACATACTGCTATTTATAGTACACAAATTCTGAGTTCATAGAATAATCTATATAAATATATTATGTAAAACTCTAATAGAAAAACAGACAAAAATACAGGATTCTTCTAGGCAATGTCCAAACCATATACACATATTAATTATGATGAATATACATCTGGTTTCAATATTTAAAAAAAAAAGACAAAAAGGCAGTTATATATAGGAAAAAATGTTCCGTGATTCAAAAAAACACTTAGATAGAACTGTCTGTGTAGAGAAACACCTTTGAAGCATAGAGTGACAGCACAAAATCTATTCCAAGAACGATAAAATAACAATTCTACATGGTTAACTCCCCTTTGCTAATGACCTCTTGCCCTTGCCTTCAGGAGAAAAATCTATCCTAACATCATTTAATGCATCACTTTTTCGACATGTTTATGAAGCTAAAGTGAATTCCATATGCAGTTATGCAAGACTTTCATGTATCAGATATCAATTTGGAAGCAATTTAGTTTTGTGTAAAAATTGGCTTGCTGTCTACACTAGACAGTCATTTGTATAATTATATAAAATTTTGACTTATCTGCAAGATTCAAAGTCAATATAAATGAATTGCCAGAAAATTAGCGATTCCTGGTAAACTGCATGATGAGCTGACAATCCTACCCAGTTTATTGTCAAACATTCAACAATTAGCACAAGGTAAAGCCCTGTCTGATTTGTTTAGTTTGCATCGACTCAAAAGGATCATTTAAGCGGTCAAGAATAAACTTTGTTTAGAACCATATGAAATCCTACAAGAGCATGCATAAGGACAGTAAATCCTAGCAACAAGTGGTGGCAAAAGGTCATATGCAATGGATTACAATTTTATAGGATACCTAGATGTGTTTGACAATATCTGTGATCAAATTCAAATAAACTACACCCCTTTCCACCTGCAGATGCATTTTGAAGCATCTGCAGCAGACGACTTTTGAAAACATTATCGCCGAAAGAAGAAATTGCTCACCATAAGCAATTTCTCCCTTTGCCAAAATATTTTTCCAACGCTATTAAATAATTATGCTTTCATCTGTATATATATTCCAGATTTAAGCCTAGATGTTTTCAAAGTGTGTGTCGTTGTAGTTGGGGAATGGTTAACTATTTTAGAACTCTATAAAAACAAACGTTAAATGTCCTTTTTCAGAAATGTTCAGACTGCTTTTCATTCATTGATCCACAAGTGAAACAACATCAGACCAAAATGTCTGTGCATGGAGGACATGTTCTATCATATTTTGCCGTTATAAAAGATTCTTTCATTGTAGTGAAAAAGTAGAAACTGTTTGTTGGTAGGAATTTAAGGAGTCAGGTATGAACAATGTCAACACATCTAGATATTCAATAGAAATCTACTGTCCCTTTCCCACATGCAAACATATTTTGACCCATCACCAGCAGACAACTCTGGAAAGTATTGTGATTAAAGAGAAATTGCTCATAATGAGCAATTTCTGCTTTTGCCACAATGTTTTCAATACAAAACAACAACTCTTATTTTCATTTTCTGGACGTTTTCAAATTATAAACCTCATTCTTTTTGAAAGTCGTCTGCTGCAGATTCATTGTATGTGGGAAAGGGCTATGGTATTCAAAAATTATTCATCTACACATCTAATCCTGTGATATTTGTTTCTTTCTTTCTTTTGGTTGTTTATTTTGAGGCTCTCTAAGAGAGAACACGGCTATAAATACCTCGAGCTATTCCCCTCCCTCTGGCCAGCTGCTGGGGTAACATCACTTCTTTTGGCTGTGCCTTTTTACATTCAACCTAAGGTAAAAAGCAAATGGAACATCCATTATATTATAACGGGCTCTACTTTTGAAAACATCTAGTATCAAAAATATGGAGAATCCTTATAAATAAAAGTACAAAATAAAATTAAAATTGGATAAAGTTGAAAATATTGTCATAAAAGGAGAAATTGCTTCTTTTCCAGACAATGTTTTCTATAGTCACTTGAAGTAAAAAACTTAAGTTGTCAAGGAAAGTGAGTAAAAAGTTTTCTTATTAGAATTCATAAGGAAAGACAAATGCAAGACATTTGTGTTTTAACTGTTTATTTGATTTGACATGTCTTAAAAGTATATTATTTTAACATATTTGGACTTGAAATGGCTGACTCATTGACTCTCGGGGTTAGCATAAAAACTGACTGGCTGGTGTCAGGATAAATGGACCAAAAGTACTGGTAACTTACCCAGGAAATGCCTAGATAAACTAGAAATATCACTGAAGGTGATGAATACCCCCAGCTGGTCCCTGACAATATACATATGTATGAGAAATTCAAGGGGCCATAACTCATTTAAAAATAATTCCAGTGCAACACGCCGACAATATGCACAACTAGTCTTGGTATCAATCATTCATGTGAAGTTATATTGAATTCTGACCAAGGGTTGCTGAGAAATAGTGTTCACAAGAAATGTCTACAGACCAACAGACGACCGACAAGAGTGACTCCTACATATACTATGTATCTTGGGGTATAACTAGAACTATCATTGAAGATGATAAATACTCCTTAAACAGCATCTTGACCTACACCATAACTTAATAAGTAAAAGGGCCATAACTCTGTAAAATAACATGCAATTATAACCCCTTTAGGATATGCACATCTCCTCTTAGTAAAGAAGCTTCATGTAACATTTTATTGAATTCCACCCAGTGGTTTGTAAGAAATAGGCCGGACAAAATATGGCTTCCGACCGACCGACCGACAGCCAGCCCGACATAGTGACTCCTATATACCCCACTCTTCTTCGAAGGGGATATAATTAACTGAACAAATTGTTGAAAGCAGCATTAAACCCCAAACAATCAATCAATTGTCCAAAATTCTTACGAGCCTTCACAACAAGTTTGATGATGATCTGACAAGAATGTTTCAGGTATACAGAAATTAAAAAGAAGTTATACCATTTTTTTGTTTATTTCATGGAAATGGACTTCGCAAACTCTCTCGACTGTGTCTTCTTCAGCAAATGTGACAAATCCAAAACCTGAAAAACACAAATAAAACAGTCGTTGAAAATCAATTTCCAATTTCCAAGCAAATCTTTAAGTTGTTAAATGCTTCTATATATATAGGCAAGAAATATATACATGTACCAGTAAAACTGCAGCTTCATTAAAAATTAAGGACTGCAAAATTATTCAAATATAAAATCTATAAAATAAACAACAATATAAACCAACAAAAACTATCCTCATAAATAATGAATCAACACTCTGCAATACTAATTACCTTTTTTTAATGAAAATGTTTATACAAAGTTAATTTCGTTTATTGTCTTTAAAGATAAATAGTATGTCACTCAGTTTTTCATTTGCTATTATTTTAACCCTTTCCCACATACAAAAACCATGCAGAAGACGACGTTGAAAACATTTGGACAAAGATTTGACAGGTGAAAGTATAATTATTGAATAACATTGTCCACATTGTGGCAAGCGGAGAAATTGCTTATTATGAGCAATTTCTTCTTTTACCAAAATGTTTTTAGAAGTTGTCTGCATATTATGTATGGACACATTTTGATGTCAGCAGCAGACAGCTTTTAAAAATATTCCCTTAACCCTTTCCCAGCTGCAGCAGACAATATTTGAAAACGTTCAGGCAAAAGGAGAAATTTCTATTTTTTGACAAAACATGTTATTTTTTGACAAAACATGTTCAAAGTCGTCTGCTGCAGAATTGTCGTATGAGGGAAAGGGTTAACCATTGTTTTCATTGGACCATTATGGGGTTGTCTAATACAAATGTGTCATAATGTGGGAAAGGGTTATAGCTTTCATAACTTAGCCTAGATGTTGTTTGCTGCTGACCTGTTGTAAGTTGGAAAGGGTCAACCCTTTGGCTCATATGACAATTCTGCAGCAGACAACTTTGAACATATTTTGTCAAAAAATAGAAAATCTCTATAATTGAATGGATAACCTATGACTAACAGTGGAAAACATTGTGGCTAAAGGAGAAATTGCTTGTTTTGAGCAATTTCTTCTTTTGACACTATGTTTTCAAAAAGCCGTCTGCTGCAGAGGTGTCGGAAAGCATCTATATGAGGGAAAGGGTTAACTTGAATTAAAACTTGGTTTACAATTATACAGTCTGAGAGTAGAAAGTAACTAGTGGTTATAAAATTATGATATGTATGATATTGATATCTACAAAGGAGATGGAAAATAATAATAACAAGATGTCATCTAAAGTGTGTTTAGCTCTCAAAATCTACATCTGTACAGTGTTTATTATAAAGAACTTCCAGTACCATATTCTATGGTTTGGGGGATGAAAACCATCATAAGTGCTAATCTAATCTTTAAGGAATTTCATCTTTTTCATCTATACTATTTAATTTGAAGAAAAGGTGGTGAAAACATTGTGGTAAAAGAGGAGAACTTATGTTCTTGATGAGCACTTTCTCCTTTTGCCACAACGTATTAAAACATCATCTGCAGCAGATCCAGATGCATTTGCATGTCAGAAAGTGTTTGGATTTCCCCTCCCCCCTCCCCAAATTACTCATCTAAAATTTAAACTTGATGCAATCTATAGTCTGCTAGCTTCCAGGTGAAACAAACATTCATTAGGTCCTTAGCGTTATATTGGGTGTACCACAAGTGACCCAGAAAGAACGGGCCACTCTAAACTAAAATCATCCACAAAATTATGTGCACAACATTGCTTATCCCTTTCCCACTTGCAGACACAATTTGATGCATCTGCAGCAGACGACTTCTGAAAACACTGACAAAAAGAAGAAATTATATTGTGCAATTTCTCCATTTGCCAATTATGTTTACAACTATTTTCAATAATGTTTCTTTCATTTATAGACATTGTTATCATTTTGCCTCAATGTTGTCAAAGTGGCCTGCTGCAGATATGTTATATGTGGGAAAGGGTAAGAAGCACTCTAATATTGACAAAGCACTATCAACTGGTTTGTTCTATGGCATGAAGTGGCTTTCCCCCTACTGTAAAATGAACATAAATCCATGTATTTACGGTATCAGAGCTGTATGGAAGGAGAGATTTTCTTGCAAAATAAGTTAACAATTAACAAAATAACTAATCTGAAAGTGTCTAACATGCCAAAATCTTTTACCAAATATGTAAAATGTTTATATTCATGGCTCTTTATTTTTAGAGCATATCCTGCCAAAAAGATTTTTGAATTTTTTTTAATTTTCTATTTTGGTCTATCTTGCAAATATAGTTAAAATAGTAACTTGTTGTTTTAGACACTAGATACATACTATTTGATGAATGTTGAAAGTCTTTATAAAATTGTCAAGTTTTGATTTATATTATCTTTCTTTTACACAGCTGTAATTGTACTATCTTGACCCTTACACTCGCAACTACTGGCAAGGGAAATAACTCCTTTATTAAAGTGACATGTACTTGAGAAAGGGAGACAAAAGAGCAAGGCCCTAAAAAATGAGCAGGGCCTTGAGCGAAGCATGCTGTTGAAGTCGCTACTAGTACATCCATGCTTTAAAGTTTTCACATCGAGTATTAAGGGTGCAGAAATGCTGTTGGTATAAATATCTGTAAACACTAAAGTAAGTGGAGTTATGTACAATAATCTAATATATCAACACAATCCCCTATACCAAGGTGACACTTTACCCTTTCCCACATACAACAAATCTGCAGCAGACGACTTTGAAAACAAGTTGTCAAAAGAATGGAAATTCTGTTTAAACGGAAATATCATGATTGAGTCATTATGAGAATTTTTTCCTTTTGCAACAATGTTCCAAGATGTCGTCTGATGCTGATGAGTGAAATTGCGTCTGCATTTGGGAAAGGATTCAAGCACTTTTAAATGGTCTGCCTTTTCAGAATAATTTGACTTGTTTAAAGTATAAACCTATCTTCATAAGATTGATTCAACATGTACATGATTTGACAACAAATGATTTCCTCACAGTCAACGAGATCTACATTTTACATTCTCTTTTCCTACATTTTCAGTTTGGTAAAAGTCTTAAAAACATAGCAGAAATACCCATTCCTTAATAATGTCCCTCCCATATGGCAATACTGGTATGATGCACACTGATCCTATTCTAGTATTGAACCTTTAATCCAATTGGCTAATTTAGAAACATCTAAACAAAGAAATCTCAGTCTAAAAAAATTACAGCATATATATTTATTTAAAGAAGAAATAGTTAGAAAAAGAGAATGTCTCTTTTATTTTGATCTTATTTTTCCCCCCTCAAAAAGTTGAATATGCTATGGCCGTGTCGAAAGAATTTCTTTTGAGGGAAAAAGTTGCAAAAACAGTTTGATCTACATGTTGAAAAAGAATGACCAAGTCAAAATAATAACCCTTTCCCACATACAACAAATCCTCAGCAGACAAAAAATATGAAAAACCCCTTTCACTGAAAGTGGCACAAGGAGGAATTCCTCATTATAAGGCAATGTTTTTGAAAGACTTCTGCTGCAGAGGCGTCTGTATGTGGGAAACGGATCAGCAGTCCATTACAAGTGAAAGTCCTATAAATAAACAGAAATGAATCAATCAAGCTACCATCGTTGGGTCCTAAAATAGACATAACATTGCCAAGATTTAGGGTGGAAACATAGAAGCACTTTGTTTGAAAAAGGACATATACACTAAGACAGCTAGACTATGTTTTTAGATTGTCCTATCTATAATATCTTGTCTAAACCCACAAATAATTTTTATTTACATTTTTACGAAAGTCAGTTGGTATTCCCCTTTAATTTTCGACCTGGAAAAAAAAATCATCTTGAATATTGGAACACTTATTGGTAGAAAGGGGTATGGAACAATCAAGGAAATTGTCCTATGTTTATTAAATCATTTTCAGTAAAAGAACAGAAAGATAAATTCATTAAAGAAATGAGCTATAATCAAGGGCAATTACCATTACAAGCTTATTAATAATTCAGAACTGAACTCAGTTATTTCCCTTGAACAGTAGTTAAGTTTGTTCAGTGAATGATTGACATCTAGAAAATAAGATATTTCTCTCAGGCTCTCCTCATCCCTTTCCCTAATACAGACAACATTTATTTAACCCTTTCCCTCATATAGATGCTTTCTGACGCCTCTGCAGCAGACGGCTTTTTGAAAACATAGTGACAAAAGAAGAAATTGCTCAAAACGAGC
This sequence comes from Serripes groenlandicus, assembly GCA_031761405.1. Taxonomy (NCBI): domain Eukaryota; kingdom Metazoa; phylum Mollusca; class Bivalvia; order Cardiida; family Cardiidae; genus Serripes; species Serripes groenlandicus. Next base: position 43,813,605 of record JASEVX010000003.1, read on the forward strand.
AATTTCTCCTTTTGCCACAATGTTTTCCACCTTTAGTCATTTAGGTTATCCATGCATGCAATTATAGAGATTTTCTATTTTTTGACAAAATATGTTCAAAGTCATTTGCTTCAGAAATGTCGTATGAGGGAAAGGGTTAATAACATACAGCTAACCTGCAGAAGGAAAAAAATATAAAAACTTTCTAGAAATTTAAGTATATTCATTGAATAGATTTGAATATGGTGCGAGCAATTTACTCCCGTTTGAGTCACAATGTTTTCAAATGTCGCCTGCTGCAAATGTTTCAAAATGTGTTTACATGTTCCCACATACAACAATGTTTTTGAAAATATCTAGGACATCTCTAGAAATGAAGGTATGATTACTGCATACAGGTAAAACATTAGGGCAAATGGACACATCGCTCATCATGAGTAAATTCACCTTCTCCCGCAATGTTTCAATATTCCCATGTTGCAAGCATCAAAGATGTCTGACTATGTGGAAAGGTTTAATTCACTAGAAAACTAACTGTTCTGAGTTACTTTGGGAAGAGGGTAGACCAAAGCTAGATTACTTCATTAGATTAAAATCCCATTAACAATTGTCAATGCTTATCAGCTGTTAACATCATTGATTAGGGCATTTCAGTACAATCCAGAATCTTCCATTTTCTTCTTATAAATGTGTTGTCACATTACAACAGATGTACCAGTTATTTAACGCTTTTGGATTTTGACGTGTCTGCAGCCACCGACCGTCCTCTTATATCATTTATCGCAAGGAGAAATCGCTTATATCGAGCAATTACTAGATTCCACACAATGTATTTAATAATACAATAATGATTATCTAATTTATAAATATAAATTTTCATTGATTTTGTCGATTTTTTCCCTCAATTAATTGTCCACTAAAGATTTGTTGTAAGTAGGAAAGGGGTGCAAACTGATAAGATATTTTCAGATTATTTTGCTTAAAAAACATTTACGGAAAATACTGTAATGTCTCGAAAAGGTTTTCATAAAACGTCCCTACATCAGATGACTTGATAACATTTGAGGAAAAAGAAAAAGAGCAATAACTTCCCAAGATGTTTTCAAAACCGCATAAAATAGTTCCATTTTCTAACTTTAAACAATTTTATCCTCAAAACATTTTGCCACAATATTTTGAAAAGACTAAGTCTGCTGCAGATATGATGCGTCTAGCTGAAGGTGGGAAAGGGATTTAAATGCTTGACTTTTTGAGGGGTTATAAAGTAACATTATCAAGTAAAAGCTAGGTTTACCCTTTCCCACATACAATAAATCTGCAGCAGACAACTTTGAAAACACCCAGGCAAAAATATCGAAAACCTCATGATGGGCAATTTCTTGTTTTGCCAATCATGAGCAATTTCTCCTTTTTTGCTACAATGTTTTCAAATGCCGATGCATTCTGCATGTGAGACAGGGTTGAAGAATTAATTGATATTTGTTCCTGCACGACAGAAGCTTTAGTCCAATTTTAATTGAAATAGTCAGCCTTTCAAAATATTTTACATCAGCGTTTGACATAAGTAAACATACCACACAAAAAACCCTCTATTTAACACAAGGCTGTTAGAATTAATATCTTTGTATTTATGTACAACAAATTAAAAACAAGAGGCCCAAGAGGGCCAGTATCGCTCCACGGCCATAAGGCAAAAATAAAATCTCCAAACAGCCCTGCCCCGTGGTGGCTATTTTTTTTACCAACCACCATGGCTTAAAGGAATCTTGTAGAGTGTCACCAAAGGAATGTTTCTGCAAAATTATTTGAAAATATGCCTGACACTTTCGGAGGAGAAGATTTTTTAAGTTTTCACTATGGTCATATAAGTCAAAATAGCCCCGCCCTCTGGCGGCCATGTTTTTCGACCAATCAACATGGCTTGAAGGAATCTGATAGAGGGTCACCCAATGAACATTTCTACAAAATTATTTGAAAATCGGCTGAACACTTTCGGAGAAGAAGATGTTTTAAGTTTTCACTATAGCTATATAACGCAAAAAAGCCCCGCCCCCTGGCGGCCATGTTTTTCGCCCAATCAACATTTCTTGAAGGAATCTAATTAAGGTTCACACAAGGAACATTTCTACAAAATTATTTGAAAATCGGCCTGACACTTTTGGAGGAGAAGATTTTTTAAGTTTGCTCTTTAGCCATATAGGCAAAATAGCCCCGCCCTGTGACGGCCATGTTTTTTTACCAATCAACATGGCTTGAAGGAATCTGATAGAGGGTCACCCACGGAACATTTCTACATAATTATTTGAAAATCTGCTGAACACTTTTTGAGAAGAAGATTATTTAAGTTTTCACTATAGCTATATAAGGCAAAAAAGCCCCGCCCCCTGGCGGCCATGTTTTTCGCCCAATCAAAATTTCTTGAAGGAATCTAATAAAGGGTCACCCAAGGAACATTTCTACAAAATTATTTGAAAATCAGCCTGACACTTTCGGAGAAGAAGATTTTTTAAGTTCTCACTATTTTTTTCTTTCGGTTGCCATGGAAACCAGAATTTTGAATGGATCAAAAAAAAATGAAGGAATTTAGTAGAGGACATTGAGAGGATGCTTCCCATGAAGTTTCAACCAAATTGGCCAAGTGGTTAGGGAGAAGAAGTCGTTTAAAGGAAAAAGTTAACGCACGCACGCACGCACGGACGCACGACGGACAATTCGCCATGACATAAGCTCGACTGGCTTTCAGCCAGTGGAGCTAACAAGCTTAAATGGATGCCAAAACTATTAACGGCAAATACTTATACAATTATGTGGGCATAATGTCAAGGTCAACTCTTTCATATTAGTGCCATATTATTAATTAATTAAAAGTTTCATGTAAAATGCAGAAATTTGCTAAATGGACATTAAGATTGGAAATTGAATAGGTTTGCCTATGTTAATTAACCCTTTTCCAAGATTTGGAAAATTTTCAGGTAAAAACAAGGAAAATCTCTTGAAATGAATGCATGATAATTGCTTTTAGATGGATTAATTGATTGATTGAAAAGAGTTGAACGCAAATTTCAACAGTTTTTAGTCATAGAAAAATGAACAAATATTTTCTGACTCGATCATGTACTACTATGTATTGACCCTTTCCCTCATAAAGACGCTTTCTGACGCCTCTGCTGAAGACGGCAGTTTGAAAACATAGTGACAAAAGAAGAAATTGCACAAAACGTGCAATTTCTCCTTTTGCCACAATGTTTTCCACTTTTTGTTATAGGTTATACATTTAATTATGGAGATTTTCAATTTTTTGACAAAATATGTTCAAAGTCGTCTGCTGCAGAATTGTCGTATGAGGGAAAGGGTTAACCCCTAGAAAAAGGAACAAATATTTTCTTTTGCCACACTGTTTTCAAAAGTTGTGTCTTATGATACACATGGGAAAGTGTATGTTGAAGATCACATATTTCTATTCCAGAGGATCTATCGTTCAGAAAATGAGTAATTGGGAAAATAAAAGTGTGGTTGCTAAAGACAGGGATGAGCAATTTCTCCTTTGGCCACAATGTTTTCAACTTTATTTAACAATTAAGCTATCTTTTATCGACATTTTTCAGGCTTTTGTCACAATGTTTTCAAAGTCATCTGCTGCAGATTGGCTGTAAGAGGGAAAGGGTTAAATCATTCTGGCTTTTCATGAAACAAGTTTCAGTGTCTATTGAATGGAGGCACGTCTGTTACATAAATTTCAGCATATCAAAAACCTTTTGTAAACAATCAAGACTTGTTCCCAATACCTATGCAGATAAGTGCTGGTAAATTAAGCGTTAAATTTGCATACTCTTCTGTGTTGTCTCTCCGATCAACCACAAGTTGTTTTTGTTTCACATTTGAGAAAAAGAAAAAACCTGCTCATTATATAATCACTACAAAAATATGTAACCGAGTTAAAATATGCATATAAGTATGCCTGTGTGAACGTTTTAAATCCTTTCTCACATGCAGATGCGTTTCCACCAATCTCAGCAAGCAAACAACTTTTGAAAGCATTGTTGCAAATAGTAAAATGGCTCATTATGAACCATATATCTCTGTTTGCCACAATTTGTCAACTCTTTTCAATAATATCTTTTCATTCATAGAGATTTCCCCGTAGATGTTTTCAAAGTCTTCCGTTGCAGACTTGTCGTATGGTGGCAATAAGTGAAAATAGGTATTCCTGATCACAAGGAACAGAGAAAAGCTTGGATGCATGATCACACTATGACTGGTACTGCAATCTATTTCGACTGTTACATAATTATTTACATTTTTCCCACATGTCGAATGAACTAGGAAACAGTTAATTTAACTAATTATATCAACAGAACAGTTTTAACGGATCACTTCAACTTCATTATGTGGAAATGGTTTCAAACTGGTATTTTACATTCTCCTTACCTTTTCAGAAAACAAACTTATCACTTTCCCCTCATACAACAAATTTGCAGCAGACGACTTTGAACATAGTTTGTCAAAAAATGGAAAATCTCTATAATTGAATGGATGTTACCTATGACTAAAAGTGGAAAACATTGTGGCAAAAGGAGAATTTGCTCATTTTGAGCAACTTCTTCTTTTGTCACTATGTTTTCAAAAAGCTGTCTGCTGCAGAGTGTCAGAAAGCGTCTATATGAGGGAAAGGGTCCAGGTATTTTTTACAAAATATAAAGGAGTTATTAGAAAAACAGTCTTTTCAATTACCTGCAAAACGTGAAAGGTGCGTCCTTTTCATTCTTGATTCGTACAGCAGGGATTTTATTATCATCGTTAAATGTTAATCATAAAGTTTACCTAAAGTTCTAAAAACTATTAATAGCTAAAATGACAATCAAGTCATTAATTGAGCAGAAAAACAAATTTAAGACCTCAAATCAGATTCACATAATTGCATTCTGATCTTGAACAAACCTTCCGAATCTGTTGCGAACACCTCCGGACTCAGTTCAAACATTGATAAACCTTTACCATTCACACACACAACAAATCTGCAGCAGACAACTTTGAAAACATCTAGGTAGCAAAACAGAAAATCGGCATAAAAGAAAGTATAATCATTCATTGGAGTTAAAATGATTGTAGCACGTTTTAACCAACGCAACTCTGCAAGTGGGAAAGGGTTAAATACATAAGAAAGAAAATTCTGTGTTATTCTGGGTTCAGGAGAAAATTAAGCCATGTCACACGAAAAAAGCCATTCAGAGGTTTTTACTTTAGTGGCAACAGCCATCAATTATTGCGAAAGTATGATGATGAAGTAGATTTTTGTTCCTCAATGGCATCCAAGGTTATGATACAGGATACCAAGCAGAGAGGATCATGATCCGACTTTACAATGGCGCAGTCTGAGCAGATCTTCCCTGCTTGCAAACTCTACAAAGTCGGTTAACGCGTCCCATTTTATGCATTGATCCTTGAAATCGGTAATTAGTGGGTTATTTGAGCAAACATAGAAAGTGTTACAAAATATTTTGATATCTAATACCCCTTTTATTGTCTTCTGAACACATAAAGCACAGAAAACCTGGGAGTTGATCTGGTGCAGTACACTCCACACGAATCTCACCTGTCCATCGTTGATTTATATTCATATAATTATTTAAAAATTGAAACCTTCCCCACATTACAAATGCTTTCCGACACCATTGTAGCAGACGACTTTTGAAAACATTGCTGCAAATGTGAGGTAAACAAGGTTTAATAACTTTGTTTTAAAACTGGCTTATCAGCAAAAATACAAAGATATGTATGGCACTTGGTGAATTTACACATGCAATTTCAGGCTTAACACTTTCCCACATACAACAAATCTGCAGCAGATGACTTTAAAAACATCTAGGCAAATATTTTCTTTTCAAATTTAACAAAGCACGGATATATACAGGAAAGACTGCGATGCTTATCTTTTGCCACAATGTCTTCAAAATTTATCTGCAAGTGGGTCAATGAGCCAGAAGTGCCTGAAACACAAAATTATCCAGGACTCAAGACAACAACTATGCAATGTTGGATCAATGAATGAAAACTTATTAACCATCTAGGCAAACAATGGAAGATCTCTATAAATATAGAAAAATCATTGAATTAAGTTGAAAACATTGTGACAAAAGGAGAAATTGCTCACTACAAACAACTTCTCCTTTTACGACAATGTTTCAAAAGTTATCTGCTTCAGGGGTGTTAAAAATTGTCAATATTGTAGGAAAGGGTTAAATCTAACAATACTATGTGGGGGCAGAATCCCAAACCTAACCATTTCCGAGTACAATAGACTACAGCAGATATAATCCAATAGTATCGAGAAACATGGCAAATTCCAAGACGAAAACGCGTTAATTTTCAGAGCTTAAGTCAGTACCTTTACATTACTGGCTGTCGTAATTGAATCAAGAACCAGTCTATTGTTAGGCGGGCTGGTGTTTCCGTTATTGAATGTCAGTCTTGACGACATAAACCGCTCATTTTCCAGAATTTAAGACGCGAACATCGAACCAGTCCCACCTCAATGAATATAAATTGTTGGACAAGTACATAACCCCTGTGAAATGTGAACCTTGAATCAAGTTTGACCATGGTTAAACATGGTCAAAACATGGTTGTCTATGTTGTTCGTTCAGACTTTGACTCTGGTCGATTATAACCATGATTGACCATGATTTGACTATGGTCTGACTGTGGTAAATGACCATGTTTTCCAGACCATGAAACAAGGTCAATCTTAAACAGTAAAAACACATTTGGTAATAAATGTTGCATTGCACAAATAGTGTCTGTTTCTTACTTAAAATACAACAATTTGAAACTCTAAGCAGTTTAGCATGCAACACCGTGAGTACGGTGTACACCTTATGTATTGTCCATGACTGACTATGATTCATGATCAAGAGTCTTTGTTTGAATATGATTCATGGTCAACAGTAATTACTAGACCCTGAATCACAGTCAAGCATAAATATTTCACATACTTAATGTGCATTGCAAAGAATAAAGAGATGTCAGAACGACATTTAATATTCTTAATGTGTTCTGTATCTGCTGTTACACTGCAAGAACTTTATAACAATTTGTTTTAAATATTAATGGTTTTATTTGGACTAAACAAAGTTTTGATAAATTGCCAAGTTAAACAAATATATCACTACAACATTTATTAAGGACACTTATAGAACACTTCTAGAACCATTTTTTTTAATAATTGCAACAACAACAACAGGAAGTTGAGATTTTAAATTTTCAAAATGGATGACAATGTGACATGTTAAAATTCTGGCAATGTTTTCACAAAACACTCTGTTATAATGGATTTTCATCAAATATTATGTACATAGTGATTTGTAAATAACTTTTGTTCTCATTCTAATGATAGAAGCAGATAGAAAAAACATAAAATGAAGATTTACAAGCACAGAATGGATTCAGAAATGGCAATGTATTCAATTTGATTTGGAAACACTTGACAGGTAAAACTTATATTAATGAATGTTTATTCAGTGTTATCATCTTTAGTGATATTTTACTCTTGTAATATGATTATTTTCTAGAACACTTTTAGACCTAGGCAGTTCCAGGCCCTGGCATTTTCAAATAATTTTGTAATTTATTACAAAGTCTCGGATAACCCTTTTTACGACTTAAAAAAAAAAAATTTAATTGCCATGAACAAGGTTTTAATTTTGTGTACATGTTATTTAATGAAACAAAATACCATGTTTTGTTCAATAAAGACCTGTAAAAGGGCTACTGAATTAATTTGGTATTATGAAACATGAATCGTGGTAATCAGGGCAGCAACAGATGACTAATTCTATAAAACATGTCAGTCTTAGGCAATGTTATTTTGAAATGCAATGAAACATGATTTATCATGATCTTTTAAAGAACATGGTCAAACCATGGTTGAACTTGCCACAAGGCTGCATTGAAGTGGACTATGAAACATGTTTGACCATGGTAATATAAAGGACCACGAAACCTGATTTATCCTGGTCTTAAGATCATGGTCAAACCATGGTTGACCATGGTACTAGGGCGGCCATATACCACGTGGCCTATGAATCATGTTTTACCATGGTATTTTTTTATGACCATGGACCAAGGTTAACCATGGTCTTTAAAAGAACATGGTTGACCATGGTCCCCAGGGTGGCCATATACCACGGCATGAAACATGGTCGACCATGGATTATACATGGTCATTTCGTGGTCAACCATGTTTTTAAAACATGGTCGACCTTGTTTAAAACATGGTCGACCTTGTTTAAAACATGGTCGACCATGTTTTGACCGCGTTCATTTCACAGGGGAAGGGCCCATCCGTGCGAAAAAGGTACATTTAGTTTACTTGCTCTTATGAACAGTGTAGATCCAAACTAGCATCTGTACAGTCTGATCAAGATCTGCACTGTTCACATGTTACTTACATACACATATTACAATCTTATGTCAACTCATGTTAACATTTCTGAGAAGTCAATGGGCAGATCTGGACCTCCACTGTTTGGAAATTCCAACTTGTACCTTTTCATATGGACGGGCTCATATATAGATCTTAGATTCCTGTAGCAGAGCCACAGCCCAGGCAGTAACGATGATTATATATCCTCAATACAGATTACATGGTACCGTTCGTAGACACCAGATGGCAGGGCAAATCTTACAATGAACGCTGCAAAAGCCGTCATTTTTTTGTCATTCAATGGCCAGTGGTGCACTGGTATAAAGTCAAACCTGTGTTTAACCCTTTCCCTCATATAGACGCTTTCTGACGCCTCTGCAGCAGACGGCTTTTTGAAAACATAGTGACAAAAGAAGAAATTGCACAAAACGTGCAATTTCTCCTTTTGCCACAATGTTTTCCACTTTGAGTCATAGGTTATCCATTCAATTATAGAGATTTTCTATCTTTTGACAAAATATGTTCAGTCGTCTGCTGCAGATTTGTCGTATGAGGGAAAGGGTTAAAAACCACCCATGTGAAGTAAACAATCTGGTCTTTGTTCAGCCATGTGAAGTGAACAATCTGGTCTTTGTTCACAGGTTTACTTTTATTACAGGGTAATTTATAGAGAAAATTAGTAATTGGGAAACTAATCAAGTATGGTCGCTATAGAAAGGGAATTGCTTTTCCAAGGGGGTCTTTAGCACAGGTTTGACTGTATTTTGGAAATGGAAGCTCATATAGAACACTTGCTTTCTGATGCCTCTGCAGATGGAGATATTGATCATTATGAGCAATTGCTCTGTTTGCCACATTGTTTTAACCCTTTCCCTCATACGACAATTCGGCAGCAGACGACTTTGAACATATTTTATCAAAACATAGAAAATCTCCATAATTGAATGGATAACCTATGACAAAAAGTGGAAAACATTGTGGCAAAAGGAGAAATTGCACGTTCTGTGCAATTTCTTCCTTTTGTCACTATGTTTTCAAAAAGCAGTCTGCTGCAGAGGCGTCAGAAAGCGTCTATATGAGGGAAAGGGTTAAATCTACTCAATAATTTCTTCCTCAAAGAAAAAAAAAAAAATCCAACCCGCAACATCCATGAAAAATTGCCATTTCCGATCAGAAAGTCAATAACTCATTTCAGGCAAAATCCCCCCGCCAAACAGCAAGCAGAAACACACAACAGAAAAACGAAAAACCACAAAGACAATATGAGAATTAGCTTGCAAGACATAATTGGGTTGGAAAGCGAATCACCAGAAATGAAAGGAATATTAGCGCAAATGCGACAGTATCCTCACATTCGATCAATATTTACAAACCAACTGCGTAACCATTTATAGCGACTAGGGATAAAGGAAATGACATCGTGTCACTGTTGACTGAATGATCTGGTTACCCTTTCCCACATACATGCGCTTTCTGATGCCTCTGCAGCAGATGACTTTTGAAAACATCATAACAAAAGGAGAAAATGCTCAAACCAAGCAATTTCACCTTTTGTCACAATATTTTCAACTGAGGCTTTCAAACTTTCAATTATAGAGATTTTCCAAATTTTAGCCTAGATGATTTCAAAGTCATCTGCTGCAGATTTGTTGTATGTGGGAAAGGGTTAACCCTTTCCCTCATACGACAATTCTGCAGCAGACGACTTTGAACGTATTTTGTCAAAACATAGAAAATCTCCACAATTTAATGGTTATAACCTATGACGAAAAGTGGAAAACATTGTGGCAAAAGGAGAAATTGCACGTTTTGTGCAATTTCTTCTTTTGTCACTATGTTTTCAAAAAGCAGTCTGCTGCAGAGGCGTCAGAACTAAGCGTCTATATGAGTGAGCCCTTGTTGGCCCATTCCCACATACAACAACTGTATGTAGAAGAAAACTGAAAAACATCTAGGGATATGTATGGAAAATCCAAAAGCGATGAAAGTTAAATTTCAGAATAGATTTGAAACCATTGTTGCAATTAGGAGAAAGATCTCGTTATGAGCAATTTCTACCTAAGCCATATATTTTTTTTTTTCAAATTTACCTCCTACAGATGTGTCAAAATGTGATTGCAAGTGAGGAAAGGATATGTCTCAAATTATTGCAGTTAACAGGATTCCTGGTAATGATTACTTTTCCTACCATGGTTTTCGATTGATTCATAGGGGTTTTAAACCCCGTTTTCAAATGTATCAATCACATCATAGCGGCCTGTTCACCTACTCATGTGTTTCCTCAGGCTTTCCCACACAAGCACTCCACACAACCGACTTTCAAAGCAACTGGCTGCTTTTCCACACAGACTACTAGCCCATTGGTGGAAGACAAATGACGCTAATGTCACTCACAGTGACTTTTTACAAAACATCTGAAAAAACTCACAACCAATGGAATGACAGCCTGTGTCACTACTGGGGCTTCATTGGCATCATGGTTTTGGAACTGGTATGAAAAATATTGAACACACACAAACATACACTAAGTTAAAGGGATAGGTTGGCATTTTCCCTGCTAAATACCATTTCTACCATGTTATATGGCTGTCTAAAACAGTTGAAAATAAGGTGGCAAAAGGAGAAATAATTATTGTTCTTTCTTCATTTTAATGCCATAAAGTTTTCAATGCCATCTGCTTCAAGATGTGCCTGAGCGTGATCTGGGCTGGGTTAATATCTGGGAAACCAGTATTACATGTAATGAGGAACATTCAGTGTAAGACTTTCCTAATGAGCTTTAATATAAACCCTTTCCCTCATAAAACAAATCTACAGCAGACGACTTTGAAAACAACTATTCAAAAATAAATAAAATCCCTTCAGATGAAAATAAGGTTGAACAGTTGAAGATATTGGAATAAAAGGAGTAACTGCTCATCAGGAGCAATTTTTACTTAGTAACTTGTGCCACAATGTTTAAAAAAGTTGTCTGCTGCAGATGCGTCAGAATGCGCCTACATGTGGGAAAGGGTTAATATCTTACCTATACCAATGAGTGTCATTTTAACTATATTTAAGTTAATCCGCCATAATCCTTCATTGGGGAGCTATTTCCATAGCAACCCATCAAAACAGAAGTATCTTATTAAATTTTTATCAGAAGCAGATAACTTCTAACCAAAGGTAATTAACGACATACAGATATTTTCCAGTTTTCCCAGATTAAAACTTTGTCCCTCTTGTAATTGAAAGTTACTTATATATGCCTTTTGCTAGGTAATAGCTTAGAGACAAAAATGCTAACATTGTAGAACAATTTTGTTTGTGTGATGTTTTAAGCAGCCTTCAACAATTTTTCAGTTAAATCAATTTTATCATCGGGAAGTTACAAGTACTTCACACCTCCAGTTGCTCTACTGGTCCATTTATCTTTACAGCAGTGAGTGACATAGTAATGATAACCCAACAACCCTGAATGCCAAGGACTGAAGGAGAGCAAAACCAAAACATAAGAGCAAATCTTTTTTTAATGTATGACATTGGACAGATCTTGTGCATTAGAAATATATTAGTAACCACAATTATCTGTTTTCATCTATTGACAAAATCAATTTTATTTAAACTAAAATTGGTAAAGTTAATTATTTTTTAGCAATGATAGAGGAATACCATCTATTCAAGAACAAGAGACAATTGGAAGGACACATCTAGGTGCCAACACACCTCAAATCTGCAGCAGACAACTCAATATAATACAATATGTTTTCAAATGTCATCTGCTGAAGATGTGTCAAAATGCATCTCCAAGAGGAAAAGGGTTGAGACAATTCTGATCCATTTTATTGAATGCCATTCAGAGAGAAATCCTTTACACTAAATGAGTTGTTCCCAATGTTTAGAAGATGGCATTACTTTCAAAATATTGAATGGAAGCCATTCTTTTTGTCAGAAAAATTACTGCTCTATCGAAATATTATTCAAAATATTTTCAACACATCTCATGCAAACAAAATTGTGGCGTTTTTTCTCCGCACATTTTTCAATACCTTGAATATAGACATGTCCATTTAAAATATTGAAGTCTATGAAGGAGTTAAGCTAATGGTCATTGACAGATGACACGACTGACAAATGACCACTTTTCTCAATACCAACTCTACCATTATCATCAAAGTGCACTAAAAAACAGAGAAGAAAAATCTCATCAAGCACCTAATTGATGCTGATTACTGGGACAATCTCCTCCAAGACATTGATCATTACTGTCAGAACCAATCAAAATTGAGAGCACCTGCAGCAGACCAAATGAAATGTCAAAATTATTCAGGGAAAGACAACTAAAGCAATGATTGATGGATTTCTACTTTCTGACATCCTTTTACTTTACAATCTACTCCTTCATACTCTTAATTTTCTTGACCATTTCCAAACTGCCTACCGATTTTGATGCATCTGCAGCAGATGAAGTTTGTAAAAACAAACATTGGAACAAACGGAGAAATTGCCAATTTTGCCACAATGTTTATACTTATTATGCAACATTTAACCCTTTCCCTCATACGACAATTCTGCAGCAGACGACTTTGAACATATTTTGTCAAAACATAGAATATCTCTATTATTAAATTGAATGGATAACCTATGACAAAAAGTGGAAAACATTGTGGCAAAAGGAGAAATTGCACGTTTTGTGCAATTTCTTCTTTTGTCACTATGTTTTCAAAAGCTGTCTGCTGCAGAGGCGTCAGAAAGCGTCTATATGAGGGGAAAGGGTTAAACCTTCATTTATAGATATTGCCCATATTTTTGTCTAATGTTTTCAATGGAATCTGCAAAAGATGCTTCAATATTCTCCAATTCAATTATTGCACCATGATCAAAAGTTACCTCTTTATTGAAGTAATCGCATGTTCACCTATGTCTGTACAGTTCATGCATAAAAATGTGATTTGCACATGTAGGCAAATCTCATACTCCAGAGTTGGTTAAATGCTTTCATCATAGTTTTCGAGATACATGCACTTTATGGCTGTCCCTATCTTCAGGTTTCACGAAATCCTTTGAAATCAATCAGTCCGAAAGCTTATTTTTTACCTATTTCCTCCTTTATTCAACCAAATACTGCAAGACAATTTGTCAGTCGGATCTGAAGGACTGACAACTTTCACCAAGACTGCTATACTATTTAATCAGCTGTACCAATTGTACAGAAGAAATCACTTTCCTCAAGGTCAAACACAAAGGTCAAGGTCAGTCTAATGATTTTTCATTGCTGGTAGTCATTATAAAGCAAGTGATTTAATTGGCAGGTGCTAGAATCCTTCACTGTTACACTGAACTTAAACCATGAGGATAGAGTTAATTTAGTCCCTGATGCAAAGGACTTTTGACCTCTCTGTAGCAAATCAATTTTTAAAATATTCTGGGGGAAAAAGAGACATTGCATAAAATTACATTTCACCATCTGTCTTACAAAGTTTATACTAAGATTATAAAGATTCCAAAATGTTGCAATTACTTTTTACAACAACAAACTCTTGGAATGGCATTTCGACATCAATATTTATCATATAGTTATAATCACTAGTCTGTCATTGTACTACCTAATTTGGGGAATTACAGGTTATAATTTAACTTTGTATATACCATTTTGTACAGAACAAATTGAACCTTTCTATTTCCTAAGCATTTTAAGTTTTAAACATGAGAGAAAGTGTTAACCCCAGGGAAAGTTATTTTTATCAAAGGGCTGTCCAAACTGATGATCAATTACTCCCAAATTGATGATAAAGGTGAGTTTTTACCCTTTTCCGCATGAACACGCATCTGCAGCAGTCAACTTATAAAAACATTCTGGCAAAAGGATGAATTGCATGTTCCAAAATATTTGCTACTCTAGTAGTAGATCAGTTCATTAATATCTCATATATAGATATTTTCCATACCAAAATCTTTTCAGTCGTCTGCTGTCAATTTTTGTTGTATGTGGGAAAGGGTAAAGTGCCAGTTGGTTTACAGGAGTCGATCTTTTCTTATCATACTGATTTATTTGTAGGGCTTTTCTTTTACCACATGTGAACTTTCTGACGCCTCTGCAGTAGAAGACTTTTGAAAACATTGTGGCAAATGACGACATTTCTCATAATTAGCAATACCGCCCATTTGCCACCACAGTGTTTTCAACTATTTTTAGAAGTTATTATACTTTCAATTTTAGTGGTTTTCCATATTTTTGCCGAGATGTTTTCAAAGTCATCTGCTGCAGATTTGTGTGCAGGAAAGGATTGAAGCTCACCCTCATGAAACAGAAAGTCTGAAGTTTGTCTGAATTAAGCTGAATTAAGCTGAATCAATGCTGAATTCAGTCTAACGGCAAAATTGGTGACTGAATCATTGCTGAACAACCAAATCTAGCATCTGAATGATGTCTGAATAAAAGCTGAACAGTGCTGACAAGATCCAGACCTGTTTCAGCTTCATAGAATATGTCTGAAAAAGTACTGAAAAGAAACTGACATGTTCAGACCAAAAGTTCAGTCTTCTTTCAGCTTCAGCGAATGTCTGAAGAAATACTGAAAAGAAACTGACATGTTCAGACCAAAAGTTCAGTCTTCTTTCAGCTTCAGCGAATGTCTGAAGAAATACTGAAAAAAAGATGCAGCCAGTTTCGTTTCTGATTTATTCAGACTTTTTTAAAAATCACTTAAACTGAAACTTGTCTGAGATGTTTCTGCCATATTCAAGACTCATTTTCTGCATGTTCAGGAAGTGATAACACTAAAAAATGTCAAAAACACAGTAAAACAAGTGTGACTTAAAACAAGGAAGCTCACCAGGTCCTTTAATGTTCACTACAACTAAATTTAGACAGACATTCTAAAATAATTGATCAGAACAGACAATATATGGGCATCATACTTCCATATAATGACCATTATCAATGTGTAAAGTTTGAATGAATTACATTCACTTCTTTTGTAGTTATGTTCCAGATAAAGTATGAGCAATGGGTAGAAAATATTTAATAAACAAATCATACAACATGTCATGACAAATGTTATTAAAATGTCTGAAAAAATTCAGACTTTAAAGTATCATACTGGAGTTTTTAAAAATACTGAACAATTCAGACTTTTAAAATGACAAGTATTTTAGAGTTCTGTACACATTACTTTTAGGTGTGTTTAAGTAATGCAGCTGTTCAGTGACATTATAGTATACTGCAATCACAACAGTCGAATTCAACTAGGTGATCATGAACAACTCCAACAATGTAAAATCATTACTCACAGAATTGATACTGCAAGTTTCAATGAAAAAAAACCTACATGATTTATTCTTTTACATTTTATCTCATACAAACTCATAAATGCATAACCTCGAAAGATGCTAGATCAGTGCATGTATGTATGTATGTTATGAAAATTATTCCAGCATACCACATCGGGATTTCCAAAGATTTTTATCATTCTTCTAATAGCTCGAAAAATATGCACTAATATTTATTCAAATAATCGAAACTTACTATTTAATTTGAACTGGAATGTCACAGGTAATTTCAACTTTTTAATATCATGCAAGAAAAAGTTCATTCCATGCTTTCTGTTCAGAATGAAACAGAAATGAAAGAATCACCTGCGAAAAATGTTTAAGAATTTTCTTTAGTTCTAGAATTATTCTAGAACTTCATGAATTCTTCAAGAATCACCCTACACATTCAAGAACACAGGTTCTAGAATATCTATTCTTAACAATGAAAATTTTGGAACTTTGCTAAAATTCTAGAATCAGGATTCTGTGGACCCGTTTAGGTTCTTGAATAATTATTCTACTACTGACAAAATTTTACAACATCGTCCATAAAAATTGCCTTAAAGAATCAGAATTCTTCAATGGATAAACTTTTAGAATAGTTCCAAGTTCTTGTATAATTATTCATATTTATAAATAAAGATTTTTTACGGAAAAAAATTGTGGCAAAAGGAGAAATTGCTTGTTTTGAGTAATTTCTTCTATTGTCACAATGTTTTCAAAAGTAGTTTGCCAAACTAACTTCAAATCCAACTGCATATATCTTATATAATAAGTGACAATATTCTTTATAAAATACTTAATTGAAAACATTTCACCTGTATCACACAATACTGTACGACAGATCCTTTTTCCATTCGCTTATATATACAATTTCGAACATAATTATGGTTCTCCCATGTAGCAATATTCTGTATGCTTTTTTTACAATCTTCAACCCTGTGTGCACCAATTATGCTTAATACGTAATCTGCTTCTGCCTTTGAATTCATCTAGGCAAAATCTCTTTAAAAAAAGATTTTATTACGGAAAAAAGTGGAAAACATTGTGGCAAAAGGAGAAATTGCTTGTTTTCAGCAATTTCATCTGTTGTCACAATGGTTTAAAAAGTAGTCTGCTGCAGAGGCGTCAGAAAGCGTCTATACAAGAGAAAGGGTTTAACATTACATGACTGTATCATATAAACATAATAAAATGTATCATCTCCTGATTTACTTGGAAACTGACTGACCATACATATTTGGAACATGACTTACATAATATTATTTAGCCTCAGACTGACCACTTTGTATTACAAAAAATTTGTCTGATCAAATTTATATCCACAACTTTAAAGTCATGCCCCAGTTGCTTGGGAAGATTGTTGTGTGGAGTACTGGTGTGAGAAAACCAGGAAATGCATGAGTAGGTGAACTAGCCACCGTGATATAACTGAGAAATTGTTGAAAACGGCGTTAAACCCCAATCAATCAATCAATCAATTTAAAGTCATGCCCAAATTGTACACTGAACATCATCAAAAGGATGAACAGGTTCTATCAAACTAACCACAAATCCAACTGCATATATATCTTATCAGTGACAATATTCTTTATAAAATACTTAGTTGAACACTGAAAAACATCAACATCATCTGGGTGTGTTTCGAAACAGATGTTACAGTAGTGAAAAATGTTATACTTTGATTTATCAACTTCAGTAAATATTTTCTTCAGTGTTAAGTCAGTCAACATTTTATTGTTTGGGCATAGTGCTTTCACTTAGCTTAAAAGTGATTCAGATGGACTTTTGGATAAATTGTATTGAAGAATATAATAGTATGATGCAATTCCAAATGAGTATAAAGTTCATGGTCATCTTTAGTTTTGTTTTCACTGTTTCTTGTTCATTATCACTAGAAGTTTATTCAATGGAGCTGCTTTCAGGTCGATCAGTTTCATCTGAACTGTCTGTATAAAGGTCTGTATAAGAATATTCCTGTATTGTGTCAGTGATATCATGCTGGTGTTCTATATATCTGCCTGTTCTGAAGGTTCTACAGACACAGAATCTGAGACTTCACCTTGTAGAGTGACAGGTTCACAATTGGCAGGCTCCAATCCATAAGGTGTTGCATTTTCATTTCTCTGGCAGATTAATGGTGTTCCAATTGGCTCAGAAGAGGTATTATCAGGTTTTCTATGTTTGGGGTTTAAATCTGTATCAACATTACTGCATCCTCTTTTTCTCATGAGTGCTGTACAGAATCATCATATATGTACAATTTCTTCTAAGGTTTAACAGGACCTAAAATAGAAAAAAATCCAAACAAATTGTGAAGTCTTCTACAATCAGAATAAGAATTATGAATTGTGTAAATGATTGTTTTAATGGTAAATAAATTGTGTTGTATCTTCTATCACCTAGGTTATATCAGGTGAATCTGTCTCATGAATTATGTTCTGGATAAATATTAATTCACAGACAGACAGACAGACAGACAGACAGACAGACGAAGCAGCGACTGACTATATGCTCCCCTGATTTTGTTTTGGGGAGCATAACAAAGGGGAAAGCTAGAGTTTTTTAATTTGTCATTGCACTTCCTCTCAATGGGATCTATCATTGTTTGAAATATCAATTCAATCTGTTTCATACTTTTCGAGTTAAGTTCCGGACAAGCTTTGTTCATAAAATAAAGGTAGAAAATTAAACAAGAGGGCTATGATGGCCCTATATCGCTCAACTGATTTAATAGAACTTCAAAAGTTTTCAAAGTGTTTTACCCTATAATAGGAAAGCAAGCTCCGCCCCCTGGTGGCCATGTTTTCAACAGATCAGAATCATTAGAACAATCTTAGTTCTTACAAGGGGTTACCCAAGGAACATTTGTACCAAATTATCTTTAAATCGGGCCAGTACTTTTGAACAAGAAGATTTTTAAAGTTGTTAACAATGCACATATAAGGAAAACAAGCTCCACCCCCTGGCGGCCATGTTTTTCAACGGATCTGAAATATTTCAACAATCTTGGTAGAGGGTGCCCAAGGAATGTTTGTGCAAAATAATTTTCAAATCGGGCCAGCACTTTTGGACAAGAAGATTTTTTAAGATTTGGCAATTTTCCCCTTTTCTGATGCCGCAGCAACCAAAGTTCTACTTGGAATTAAATTCTTTGAACAACTTTGAAGGGGACCACCTAAGGACCATTCCTGTGAAGTTATTTTGAAATCTGTCCATTGGTTTAGTAGGAGAAGTCATTTGTAGGAAATTGTTGACAGGACGACGACGCCGGACGGTGAGTGATCACAAAAGCTCACCTTGCACTTCATGCTTAGGTGAGCTAAAAAATTGGCCATGATAGAGTTATGGTGCTTTGTCACTGCACTTCCTCTCAACGACCTCTAACAATATGTGAAGTACCAAGTCAATCCCTACAATACTTTCATCTGGACAAGCATATGTCTTTATGGAGATAATTAAACAAGAGGGGCCAGGCCATGATGGCCCTGGATCGCTCACCTGATTTAATTGAACTTCAATAGTTTTCAAAATTTAATCTTGATACATATAAGCAAAATGAGCCACGCCTGATGGTGGCCATGTTTATCAACGTATCGGAATAATTTTAACAATCTTAGAAGAAGATCACCAAAGGAACATTTGTGCCTAATTATTTTCAAATCGGGTAAATTTTTCACTCCTTTTATGCAAAAGCTACCAGAAATAAAGTTCTGTGTTTTGTTTGCATAAATCCTATTAATTATTGAATGGGGACCATGTCTCCATCAGAATGTTCACCCTTTCTCAATTATAGACGCTTTCTGACAACGTTGTGGCAAAAGAACAAATTGCTCATAATTAGCAATTTCTCTTTCTGCCATAATGTTTTCAATTCCTTTCAATAATTATCCTTCAATTCAGAGATTTGTTCACATTTTTGCCTAGATTTTTTTGTAAGTTGCCTGCCACAGATTGGTTGTATCTGGGAAACGGTTAATTTGCCTCTGTGATCTAAAGTATTAAAATGGTAATAGATAAAATATGAATTTTACTTACTTAAATCATCATTTCATGTAATAAATGCAGAATGATGTGAAAGTACTCTTTGCTTTGAGGACAGAACTTTTCCCACACATTTTGCAACTGAACTTCGTGTTCTCAGTTTGTTAAAATAGGTCTGCTTTTGGCATCTGCCGGTATTCCAGAGTTACCTTTAAATCAAAATATACCATAAATACTTGTAATACAATTGGGGTCACTGTCACATATTTATTTATGTGGTACATTACATTTACAAAATATGCATCCGAGGGTCATGTTGATCCTAAATTAATCTAACAGGTCACCTGACAGACAATCTTCAAAGTAATTTTGTTTAAAGCCATCAAGAGCTAGAGACAGTTAACATAAGAGACTAATGCTTTTAACCCTTTCCCACATACAACAAATCTGCAGAAGACGACTTTGAAATAAAATTTACCTTAATTAATCTCTCAAAATATATTTAATTATTGAAAAGAGTTGATAACATTGTGGCGAAGGGAGAAATTGATTATTATGAGGAATTTCTTCTTTCCCCACATTGTTTTCAATAGTCGCCTGCTTCAGAGGTGTAAGAAAGTGTTTATATGAGGGAAAGGTTAAACAAATTCAGAACATACTTGGTCCTGGAGGATTTACGGAGACTTCATACCACACATAGATTGATTGATTATATAACCACCTTGGATTTTGCTTTTATGAAAACAACTATTTATTTCAAGAACCTACTCTATTCCATATTTCTCTAAATGAAAATTATTATTGAAAATAATTGAAAACATTGTTGAAATGAGAATTTGTTATGATGAGTGATTTCTATTTTCACCCACTGTTTTCAATGTGTCTGCATGTGGGTAAGGGATAAGTAATTTCAACATGTTACATTGTGTTAGAAATTAAATAATATTGTGGAGATTTGGGAAATTTTCAACTTATTATGAGTCATTTCTGCTTTTCCTACACTGATTTAAAGGTCTGCATACATTAGATTTATTTGCTATGAGCATTTTGCTTTTTATCATCAAATCTTTTTGCAGAAATAGTTATGTTCGTTGTTCAATAAAAGTATGATGATCTGATGTTGATACCCTCGCATTCGGCAATAATGCCATTTGGATATATACATACGATACATTATAAACAGGGACGTCTACGTCCGTGTTATAAATAAAGATGTCAATATTTTTCACACCATTTAAGCCCTATCGTCACCCCATCAGAGCATACTTAAGACCTGCAAAAAATACCTCAATATTGCCGAGTGCGAGGGTAAACAACGCCAACAAACAACAACACTAAATAGTGTTTATTATGTGGTTCGTAACTTTGGAGGTCAGTGTGGTATTCGACATTTTAACTCGCTTATTCGAAGAGAAAGAATGCTATTGCACTTAACTGTATCACAACGTGATCAGGTGAGCTTAGCATGTTTTTATTCTTCACAAACAAATTCGGACCATTGTCGTTTAAGCTTTATTCGATTATTTATCCACATCCAAAACATTTATTTTTACTCTGACAGCCATTTTGTTTTGTAAATCGATATTTGATTGGCAGGCAGTATCCATATGAACCAATCAGAAAACGTGTTTCAAAAGGAAATAAAGTGAAAGTGACTTGAAATATTTAAACAGAGACCTAAAATAACTGCATTCCGAATACAGGAAAACATTATCTGGTCTTACCTTCAAAAACAAAACAAACACATACCATCGCTCTCACGTCAATCGGCTCCACGGTCAATGTCTGCGACAATTTTTAGAATAATTGTGACCGAGGCCCTCCGAATAGGCAGCGCGCGCATCTCGTGGTGACGTCACTCGGTATTCCGGAAACGACCGACTAAAGCCGATCCCACCTACGCTTACAACATGTTGGACATGTTTCCAGGACATGTTACAATAACAACGTACATTAATAAATACAGTTTCAAACAATTTGATAAAACGAATAAGAACAACGCATTAGTATACTTGCACATTACCCACATATAAGCAAACACATGTAAATACCGAGCTATCACGGATTTGGCCGACTAGGTACGATATTATATTCGGAACAAATCGGGGTTTTCCGTAACGATTTCCGTGGTCGACGCGGAGTGATGTCATAAACCATTTCAAAATGGCGCAAAAATCGTCTGTAAACACGCATGCAGTTCTCCATCTGAAACATATCCAGGAGCCGAAGATTTTTTTTTATGAAGTTCGTGACCGTGGAGTTGCCATTTTTCCCGGATGTTTAGGCCAATAGACGTTTGAAATCCTTGCTCTCGGAGGTGAGTGGGTGGGGGTTTTCAGCATTTTTGTTTTCTGTTGTCAGTCACATGCCATAATAATAACTTGGGGTCGAGGTTTTTAATGATGATAGTTACACTCTGTAGGCAATATTTTTTCTTCCAATTGGATGATTTGAACCTCTGCAGATTTACACAACAAGTAATTCGCTGGAAAAACAAGAAAATAAAGAAACTTGCGCGACCTTTATTTGGTAATTTGAATTACCGGTAATGTTAAAAACTCAAAGGTTAATAAATGTTTAATAAATTCTGTGGCAAATTATGTAGAAAATCAAATAGAACTATTAATTATGGCCTCTTCAAAGGAGGGGGTATATTGCTTTTCACATGTCTTGGTCAAAATTGGACTTTTGATTATTTTCCCATATCAACAACCTTGTGACCACTCTACACTGAACATCCTTCGACCGATCTTAACCAAACTTGGTATACAGTTAGAATATGGCAAGGTCTAGAAGCCTATTTATTTCCAAGGTTAAAGGTCAAGGTCAAAATTGGACTGACTATTTTCCCCCTTATCAACAACCTTGTGACCACTCTACACTGAACATCCTTTGACCAATCTTAACCAAACTTGGTATACAGTTAGTATATGGCAAGGTCTAGAAGCCAATTTATTTTCTAGGTTAAAGGTCAAGGTCGAAATTAGACTGACTTTTCCATATCAACAATCTTGTGACCACTCTACACTGAACATCCGTTGACCGATCTTAACCAAACTTGGTATACAGTTAGAATATGGCAAGGTCTAGAAGCCTATTTATTTTCAAGGTCATAAGTTGGTCAAGGTCAAAATTAGACTGACTATTCCATATCAACAACCTTAAGCTTGTTACCACTCTACACTGAACATCCTTCGACCGATCTTAACCAAACTTGATATACAATTAGTATATGGCAAAGTCTAGAAGCTATTTATTTTCAAGGTTAAAGGTCAAGGTCAAAATTGGACTGCCTATTTTCCCATATCAACAACCTTGTGACCACTCTACATTGATCATCTCTTTGCAGATAATAACCAAACCTGCCATACAGATAGTATATGGCAAGGTCTAGACTCCTATTTACTTTTAAGGTCATAGGTTAAAGGTCAAGATTGGACTTGACTATTTTCCCATATCAACAACCTTGTGACCACTACACTGAACATCCTTCGACCGATCTTAACCAAACTAGTATACAGTTAGTAGATGTCAAAGTCTAGAAGTCTATTTATTTTCAAGGTTAAAGGTCAAGGTCAAAAATTGGACTGATTATTTTCCCATATCAACAACCTTGTGACCACTCTACACTGAACATCCTTCGACCGATCTTAAACAAACTTGGTATACAGTTAGTATATGGCAAGGTCTAGAAGCTATTTATTTTCCAGATCATATGTTAAAGGTCAAGGTTAAAATTGGACTTTAACTATTTTCCCATATCAACAACCTTGTGACCACTCTACATTGATCATCTCTTCGCAGATCATAACCAAATTTGCCATTCAGATACAAATTACACTTAGTTCTGTGGTACATAACATTGATAACAATTTAATAAAGGTAAGGACAAATAAAATTAGTTTTCTGGTACATAACATTAATATCCAGGTCATTGGCCATATTTTTAAATTGAATACCGAGGGAATGCATCCGCTTTGCGGTGCCCTTGTTAGTTTCGTTATTTGATGACCATACACTTGACATACTACTTGAAACAGGCTGGTTATTCAGCTTGTTCTTTCTCCAACCTCTAGAGTTATGGGATACATATGATGGTGTTATGGATTGTATGAATAATGATTACATGTATGTCAATTGTTTCTTGTTCTTGTAGACCAGTGCTGATAAAAATTCAGATCCAGAACTGTTTGTTGGTAGCTGGTTGGTAGTATGCTCTTTGCTGCAAGGGACTAATGCTTCTACTGCTGGTAAGAATTGAGTGTTTCTGTCAACTGTGAATGGTCTTTTTTTAATTTCCAAAATTCTGTTGTTTGTAAAGGCACAAATGTTTGTTTTAATTTGCTGGTTTTAACTTAAAGTAATGTAAAAGATTTGAATTTGGTTTTAGCTCCACTGGTTGAAAGCCAGTTGAGCTTATGTCATGGCGAATTGTCCGTCATGCGTCAGAGCTCTAGATATGTTTTATTTTGCATGTTTTAAAATCCTTATTTGACCATCTAACACTATGTTATGGGTATTCAAAAGAATCGTCTATGGGAGCTTGCCTGGTAGGTGTACTTGTTTCTCTTGAAATACATACAACTTTATCTCACAAGTTGAAAGTGGCGAGATCTAATAGCAGCCCTTGATGCACTGCCTGGTCAATCTAGAAGTAGTGGGTTCAATCCATGACTTCGGTCAAGACACTATTTACTGCTAGAAATTAACCCTTTACCACATAAAACAAATCTGCAGCAGAGCTCTAGATATGTTTTATTTTGCATGTTTTAAAATCCTTATTTGACCATCTAACACTATGTTTATATGGGTATTCAAAAGAATCGTCTATGGGAGCTTGTCTGGTAGGTGTACTTGTTTCTCTTGAAATACATTCAACTTTATCTCACAAGTTGAAAGTGGCGAGATCTAATAGCAGCCCTTGATGCACTGCCTGGTCAATCTAGAAGTAGTGGGTTCAATCCATGACTTCGGTCAAGACACTATTTACTGCTAGAAATTAACCCTTTACCACATAAAATAAATCTGCAGCAGAGCTCTAGATATGTTTTATTTTGCATGTTTTAAAATCCTTATTTGACCATCTAACACTATGTTATGGGTATTCAAAAGAATCGTCTATGGGAGCTTGCCTGGTAGGTGTACTTGTTTCTCTTGAAATACATACAACTTTATCTCACAAGTTGAAAGTGGCGAGATCTAATAGCAGCCCTTGATGCACTGCCTGGTCAATCTAGAAGTAGTGGGTTCAATCCATGACTTCGGTCAAGACACTATTTACTGCTAGAAATTAACCCTTTACCACATACAACAAATCTGCAGCAGACGACTTCGAAAACATCTAGGCAAACACATTGAAAATTTCTATAAATGAAAGTTTAATTGTTGGATAGGATTGAAAACATTGTGGCGAAAGGAGAAATTGCTAGAGGTATCAGAAAGTGTCTATATATGGGAAAGGGTTAATGACATGAATTAAACCATGTTGACCATACAATGGAAAAAGCAGATAATTTATAAATATTGTATTTAATAAATATTTCAGGTACACAAAACTCTTGAAGATCTGGCGATGAAATTTGAAGAGTATGGGAGTTTCGTAGATTTAATAAGAAAATGGAAAATACACCTAGTAATCAATCTGAAACACAGGGGGAACTAGTAACAATTATTAATTAACAAAAAGGACCCTATGAAGTTGTTAAAGCAGGACTAACAAAACTGTTCACAGAAGATTAAATAAACCCCCATAGTGCAACGGGGAAAAAGGCAAAAAAACAAAACCGCTAAACCTAAATTTGATCCCAAACATTTCAATATGATGAGCAGACTGGTGGAAAAACGTTTTAACGTATCTCCCTCAAATGTTGTGCTGAAGACTCGGGCGGTTAAACGAAAATTCAAAGAAAATGAACACTAACCAGTGAAAGGAATTGAGAATTCTTTATGAAGTTTTTTCAAATTGTTCAGTGAATAGTACAGTCAAAGATCATGTGGATTGAATGTTTACAATATCAATGCACATCTTGTTTATTATGTCAGTCTGCGAAATTAGCAATGGTCCGTGGCCAGTAACTTTTGGTTTGGACCAGTGAAAAAGTTCCTCAGTTTCAAGAAAATTCTAAAAAAATAATTATAGAATTTACTTCTAGAATATTCAAGAAATGTTAAATCATCACCAGGCCGCTTCTTGAATTGTTATTCAAGAATTATTAACCCTTTCCCTAATAAAGACGCTTTCTGACGCCTCTGCAGCAGACAGCTTTTTGAAAACATAGTGACAAAAGAAGAAATTGCACAAAACATGCAATTTCTCCTTTTGCCACAATGTTTTCCACTTTTAGTCATAAGTTTATATATCCATTCAATTATGGAGATTTTCCATGTTTTGACAAAACATGTTCAAAGTTGTGTGCTGCAGAATTGTCGTATGAGGGAAAGGGTTAAATGAACTATTCAAGAACTTTGATTCTAGAATTATTTCAGAATTTTTATTCTAGAATAATTCCATATCATTCCTGGATAATTCTAGAACAATTCTTGAATTTCATTTCAAGAAGCGGCCATTTAATGTTTCTTGAATATTCTAGAACTACATTCTAGAAAAATTCTTGAATAATTTGTAGAAATGTTCCTTAAGTGACCCCCTATCAGATAACTTCAAGCCATGTTGATTGATCGAACGACATGGCCGCTAGGGGGCAGGCTGTTTTGCGTTTTATTAGTCGCCGGGCAGAAGCCCGCGACTTCTATTTTTAATAGCTTTTCGGAAATCACATGGGAGGAGGGATAATTATTGGAAAGAAACACATTAAGATGTTTTGAACATATTACAATTGTGTTTGTTTAAAAACACTAAGTAATGACACATCTAAAATGGAATAAACATTTCGATGTTTTAGGTATTTTTAGTTTCATTTTGTTGACTTGCATTTAAGTGTTTTTGTCTTATTTACGAAGACAAATGTGGTCCCTGCTAGACTTGCAACCAACTGCTATATGTCAATATTGAGATATATTGAAATAAAAATCACGTCAAATTCTACTTTCAATAGTAATGCTAACTTACTGAATGTTATTTTCATGTTCAAAAATATGTCTTGATTTGTGAAGAATTCATTTGATAATGTTAACTCGTGTATATCTAAAATATGAACTGTTTCTAACCTAGAACTGTTGATTACGTCACTACCGAGTACCGCCCGCATAGATTTGTAAATTTTGCACACGCTACTATATACTACTGTACTTACTGTGTGTGCGATAACCAATGAAAAGCTGGATTTGCACGCGATACATTTTACAACAAAAACGTGCGTCGCTTACACTCATACGATGGGCTGAATATGCACAATGACACACACACACTTGTATAGTTTCCCATGAACATAAACTGGTAACAGAAACAAAAATAAGAAATAATTTGTGAAAATATGTCTCAAATATAAGCCTGTTTATCGGTCGTGAACGTCGAAACGCCTTTTTCTCAGTTTGTGACCTAGTTTCATATTGCCAAAATGTAAACAAAGCGAAGTGACCGGAAGTAAAATGTAAACTTAGAAAAGTGACTAGGTTATGCAGACAAAAAATGTCGCACGACAAATTTATTTTTCTTAAACGTCACGAAACGAATGCATGGGTCGAATGTAGGAGAAAGAAAGATAATATAGAAATGCTTTTCTCTCTCGAATGCAGTGGAATAAAACATGCACTAAAGCTTTGCCTGATTTTTTATTCACTTTCTTCGATGTCTGACACTACGACTCGATGAAGCCGACGGGGGTCGAGAAGTCGGAGGGTCGAGAAGTCTGGCTACCCCTGACACGAGGGTAAACATTTCGAAAGAATGCTCAAACACCTTATTACAGATAGATAGCTAATATTACACACTTAAAAATATTACACACTTAAATGATTAAATATATGTGATATTAAATGTTGAAACAAATTAAGAGAAGAACAAACTCTGATAAACAATAGATTTAGAAATAAAGAAAATCTGCTCTTTCGCACCCAATTAATTTCATACTTGCCACATATATTGTATGCATCAACGATTTAGATAAACAATTTAGCTGTTATATTGTTACAAGTGTGGTCTACTTGTGAAATAATTAGTATTAAAAAGGAGGAAGTTCATGTCTTCAGCAATTTAACCGTTTTCTCAATGTTTTAAGCGATTAAAGGTTTTCATTGTTGCTTCAGACATGGAAAGGGTTTAATAGCTTTTTATTGCATGTAGATTTAAAACCCAAAATGTATTAATTTGTTTGTTTTTTTGACAAATACAAAACATCCAAAATCCTGACCAAAAGAAATCCTGAAATGTGTAGATCTATGTGGAATTTCAAAAATCCTGGAATTAATCCTTATGAAAACATTATGTGTATGTTTAGACTAATGAAAGTCAAGACTACATGTGTGTTAAAAAATAAATCAATGCAGTCTTTTCCGGCGACATTGATGCCTTGCATCAACTTTCTCTTGTGGCTATAGTGATTAAATGTTTGCCTCTTGTATGAAGTATAAAGATACATATCAATGAAATTTGTGTATGTTAAAAACAAATTAAAACCAGTTGTTGCAGCAGTTGAGTTATGATTTTGAATAGTTTCAGATCCACTTTTTTAGCAAACAACTAGTAAGTGAAGGTTAATATTTACATCATTGTATAAAAATGTTTTAAAGATGATTTGACTATGTTGTAGTTTGATACATATAATATGATTAAACCAGATCATATAATGTGATGAAACTGCTATTGTTGTTTTTAGTGTCCAGTGTAATGGTAGGACAGGCTGACAGACTATGAATGAAAAATTCAGACATTACTCGGGAATGGTTGTAAAAAGGTTTCACGAAAAATCTGAAATGCAACTGAATATTGTCTGTCGATTCTATGCGCAATGTTCTGAATATAGTCTTAGTAACTTGTCTGAACAATGTCTGAATATTATAGTCCTAGCAACTTGTTTCTCAGACAGTATTCAGAGAAATATTCAGACAATGTTCAGAGAAGTTACTAGGACTATAATATTCAGATTTTATTTCTGAATATTGTCTGAACTGTCTGAATTATGTCTGGATTGTTCCATTTTAAGCCATTTTTCAGCAGCTCAGCCATTATTCAGAAATAAAAATCTGAATATTATAGTCCTAGTAACTTCTCTGAACATTGTCTGAATATTTCTCTGAATAATGTCTGAGAAACTTGTCTGAACAACCTTCTGAATATTGTCTGAGCTGTCTGAATTATGTCTGGATTGTTCCATTTTAAGCCATTTTTCAGCACCTCAGCCATTATTCAGATATAAAAATCTGAATAAAAAGACTCTTAACAAGGCTGATTTATTCTGAACAGACATGATTCAGCTTTTGCAGTTTCAGGTTATCAGCACACATTCAGCAATAATTCAGAAGGTATTCAGACAAGTTTTCAGCAAAATTCAGCTTAATTCAGATGAAATTCAGACCATACTTTTCATGAGGGTATTGATCATTCTAACATTGAAATCTGACCCAAACTGTTTTGCCAAAGTTTGGGAATTATACTAGATCTTTTCCTTGACTTTTAAGTCTTTCGAAAATATTGTGACTGAGGTGAAATATTTCTCAAGACGAGTAAGTTCTCCTTTTACTACAATGTTTTCAACTCAATTCAATTATGACACTTTTATTTTTGATAGTTTCCATGTATTTTTGTTTTTTTCGCCTGCAATTATCTTGTTCTGGTTGGTGCAGGTTAATGTCAATGCATCTGCAGCAGACTACATTTGAAAACATTGTGACCGAGAAGAAATATAGCTCAAGATGTCAGTAAAGTCTCCTTCTTAAGTTCTTCTGCAATGTTTTCAGCTCCATTTGATAATGAGTTTCTCTATTTTTAGAGATTGTCAAAATCTTGCCTTGTAACAAAATTGTCATCTGCTGCCTATTTGATGTATGTTGGGAAAGATTGAGTTTATAATATTAAAAAGTTACAAGAGTAGTACATTGCATGAATTATTCAGGCCATCTTACGGTAAAATGTGAGTATATGGTAACATTTCTTAATTAGAAAATGCAATGTATAAAACAGTTTGTAGATTAATATGTCAATCAAGACTCGAGCATTGACAGGCAGGCCCTACTAAAATACAGCACACTTAATTAAAATTTGGATTAACCCTTTCCCTCATACAACTTTGAACATATTTTGTCAAAAAATAGAAAATCTCTATAATTGAATAGATTACCTATGACTTAAAGTGGAAAACATTGTGTCAAAAGGAGAAATTGCTTGTTTTGAGCAATTTCTTCTTTTGTCACTATGTTTTCAAAAAGCTGTCTGCTGCAGGGGCGTCAGAAAGCGTCTATATGAGATAAAGGGTTAACACGTTACCTCATTCAGATGAATTATCCCTTTCCCTCATATAGACGCTTTCCGACGCCTCTGAAGCAGACGGCGTTTTGAAAACATAGTGACAAAAGAAGAAATTGCACAAAACGTGCCTTTTGCCTTTATCTAGAGCTGTGTAAAATTGGCATCAGGGCCGAAGATTTTTATAATCGGAAAACCACATTCCAAGGGTAAACAGCGCCCCACCGTATAACACACAGAGGGAAAACCTCTGTGTCAGAAAATAGATCACTTACAGTTGGAATGGTAAGCAGACGAATATTGCTCTCAACTTTTATTTCTCGATAATTACAGACAATTACGAAAAAATCCCAGAATGCACAGACCAACCCTTCCCGTAAATACCCATCAACACATACAGACATAGCTGTGCATGAAGCACTCAGAGCATCATGGGAGAAAAACATCCTTTGAAACGAAATCATGAATGAGTTCCACATTGTACTTATTTCTTTTCCTTTTTGACTGACTAGCACTGAGGAATTCTCTCCCCCTTTCCCCGATTCAGACATTATCTGATGCCTTTTTCGCAATAGAGGATTTCTGAAATCATTGTGAATTGATTGATTGGGGTTTAACGCCGTTGTTAATAATTCTCAGTTATATCACGGCGGCCAGTTCACCTACTCATGCATTTCCTGGTTTTCTCACACCAGTGAAATCATTGTGAAACCAGAGTACCAAAACGTCAAAATTATATATATTGAAGAGTAACCGTTTCCCACATGCAGAATGATGCATTTTGGGGCACATCTGCAGCAGCCACTTTTAAAATCCATGTGGCGAAAGGAGGAATTTGAATGTTTATTCAGTAATTATACTTTCATTTATTAAGTGTTTCCAAAGTTTTGCATACATGTTTTCTAAGTTGTCTGCTGCAGATTGTTGTTGCATATGGAAAAGGGTTAACCACTTTGTGTTCATGCAGTTAAAAGTCACATGTTTTTGCTTTCATACTGTTATCAATTTGTATATATGTTTCTTCAATCCCATCCTATTTTTCTATCACCTTGCCATCTTTATAGCATCACCATTTATTTTTAATGGCAGGAGATAAGAAAAAAATATTTCAAGTTTGAGTTTCATCCCTTAATAACCCTTTCCCACATCAATTAAATATCCAGCAGATAACTTTTAGGAAAAAGTGCAGGCAAAATTATTGAAAAATGTGTACAAATAAAAGCTTTATTATTCAATAGAGTTTGAAAACATTGTGACAAAAGGAGATATATTGCTCAATTCTTCTTTTGCCACTTTGTTATCAAGTCTTCTGCAAGTGGGAAAGGGTTAATTGTGAACCTTCTTAAATTTGAACTTCTTCTGCAAACAGGTATTGAACTCATATAATTCATGCAATTATTGCAATTTAATAAATGTTTCAAACAGCTTAGCGTTGACAAACATTTATTTTTTTATGGCAACTAGCTCAACTCAAATATCTTTCAAAATGCATTCAGGAATTTCATTAACCCTTTCCCTAATATAGACAATTTCTGACGCCTCTGCAGCAGACGGCTTTTTGAAAACAGTGACAAAAGAAGAAATTGCACAAAACGTGCAATTTCTCCCTTTTGCCACAATGTTTTCCACTTTTTGTCATAGGTTATCCATTCAATTATAGAGATTTTCCATTATTTGACAAAATATGTTCAAAGTCGTCTGCTGCAGAAATGTCGTATGCGGGAAAGGGTTAATCATTCATAAAAGTTTAATATTTGCTAGCAACAAGGGTGACCAGAATTAAACCTTGCACCTGTTTCTCCCTTTGATCAAGGCAATGAAAACAGATGCAATACCATGTGGTAAACCCAGCCTACATGGGCTGATAAGTAATAATTACATCTTTTCTTTATTCACAAGACTAGCAAAATTATCAAGAGATCAACATTTCTATTTTAATATGCTAGAGCCACATGAAAATCTATAAATAAAGGAATTTCGCTTAATATACAAAAACTATTACAGCTCACATTACTGAAAACCTGTTTCAACAGTTCCAAGGGTCATGTCAGAACTGCTAATGTTGAACAAATTCTTGTATTGCCACCATATTCCTTTAATCCTTTCCATTTGCATATCACATTTTTGCGCATCTGGGTAAGTTACCAGCTCTTCTGGTCTATTTTTCCTGAAACCCATTACTACCACTTTCGAAGTCGTTGGTTACGACCAGGTTCGGGATCAAACCCCCAACCTCTCAGATTGAAGTCAGCGCTCTTTCACTGAGACAGTAAGCAACGATATTGAATATGTTATCACCTTGGCCCACTATTGACTAATTCTATCAAATTTCCAAAGGCCAATTACTATAATTCTATAAAGCTTTCATGGAAGCCAAAAAGTGAAAAGTGACACAAATAATTTCATAACAGTAGAGGGGGTATTCCATGGCCTCATCTCCATAATTCATGACACAGGACCAAGAAAAGGTTTCACAATTACTTTCTCACAGACAGTTTTGCAATGATTTATCTGTCTGATAGAGCACCCCAGGCAAAGTGAGGATACCTGCATACTGGTCCACCCTTATACCCCCATAAAACAAATCTGCAGTAGCAGATTTTGAAAACAATTTGGAAAATCTATATAAAAGAGACCATAATAATTCAATTGAGTGTAAAAGTAGAAGGAATGAGCAATTTCTTCTTTTGACACAATGTATTCAAAAGTTGGTTTCTGCATTTGACCCTCTGCAGCAGATTAGACCTTTGAAAACAGTGTGGCAAAAGGATAAATTTGAGTATAATTTATTCTTTTTCTCCACAAGCATCATTTGATACCCACCAACGGGCCAACAGTCTATCTGGAAAAGCAGCCAGTTGCTTGGAGAGACTGTTGTGGTGAGTACTGGTGTGATTTGATCTGCGTTAAACCCCTTACAATCAATCCGTTTTCTACAGCATTCTTATGTCATTCCTTCAAATGCCTTCTGCTATGCCTCAACAACAACTAGCTGTTTTTTTCTTTCCGGTACACAAAAGCCGTGAATTGTCATTTACCATAATTATGCGAAGCTTATATAATACATATTTTTTCTATGGCTTGCCTATTGATTCCCTGACACCCTATTTTACAGACTGTCTAGTAGAACTAATCTTGAAACCAGTCATAGACATTGGAAACAAGCTTAACCCTTTCCATATATACAACAAATCTGAGCAGACGACTTAGAAAACGTTTTGGCAAAACAAAGAACAATGGCAAATGGAAGTCTAGTATTTGAGTGCAGATGAAATTGTGATGATGAACCATTATCTCCCTTTGCCACAAAATTTTGAACCTTTTCTGCTGCAGACACATCAGAAAGAGTCTGTGTGAGGGAAAGAGTTAATCCCTTGGAGGAATACATATTGTTACTGTCAAATGACTTATGTCATGCAAGGGAACTACTGCTCATATTTAGCAATTTCTCCTTTTGCCAGAATGTTTTCAATTTTATTCAATAAATGTTCTTCATTGATAAAGAGTTTCCAAATGTTCAAAGTGGTTTTGCTTAAGGTTTGTTGTATGTTAGAAGGGGAGTAAATAGATCCTTAAAACTGCATGCTTACTTTTTTACTAATAGTAAAACAAATATTATTTATGTCTTGTTAGTAACTAGTTGGGGCATCTGCAGCACGCACCTTCTCGGCACATTGTGGCAAATGTTGTCATATGCATTCAATGGCTGGCGATATACATTCATTTATAGATTTCTTTCTTATTTTTGTCTTGATTTTTTAACCCTTTCCTGCATACGACAATTCTGCAGCAGACAACTTTGAAAACATACTTGAAAACATTTTAGAACTCCCTTTTTATGAAAGTACAATAATTTAATAGAGTTGAAAACATGGTGACAAAAGGAGAAATTGCTCATTTTGAGCAATTTCTTCTTTTGTCGCCATGTTTTCAAAAAGCTGTCTGTTGCAGAGGCGTCAGAAAGTGTCTATATGAAGGAAAGGGTTAAGGCAGTTCTGCTGCAGATTTTTTGTACTTGTTGGGAAAGGGTTAACGAAGTTATTTTGTCTGAATCATCTGGGAAAAAGATAACCGGCAGTCTGGATCAGATATTTAACCAACTTCATGATCCGCGAATAAGACTTTTAAGGTTTTTCCATGCAACTCACTTTTTTACACTGCTATATATATGCTGCAATGTTTTCTAACAATTCACAATTGACAATTTTCAATATGGTTAAACTTAGGAAATTTTCTGCTGCCATGATTCCAAGAAATCCATAAGGCTTAAGCAATTGTGCATATAAGATTATTTAAGTTATGACACATTTCTGCCAAATCATCTTGAAATCAAGTTTCAGGGGATTTTCTTTCTTATATTTTTTTTTGTAACACAGGCAACCACAGTTCTAAATATAATTTTATTCTTTGAACAATTTTGAAAGAAGACCACCAAGGGTTATTATGACTGAAGCAGCAATCCCAGTATACCCCTGACAAACCTATCATAACCCTTTCCCACCATACAACAAATCTGCAGCAGATGAAATTGATAACATATATATCTGGGCAAAAATATGGAAAATCTCGATAAATGAAAGTTTAATTATTCAAAAGGAGAAAATATTGTGGCAAAAGGGGAGATTACTCATTGCAAGCAACATTTCTCCTTTAACCCTTTCCCCCATATAGATGCTTTCTGACGCATCTGCATCAGAGGGCTTTTTGAAAACATAGTGACAAAAGAAGAAATATGCTCAAAACGAGCAATTTCTCCATTTGCCACCATGTTTTCCGCTTTTAGTCATATTTTATCCATTCAATAATAGAGATTTTCTATTTTTTGACAAAATGTGTTCAAAGTCGTCTGCTGCAGAATTGTCGTATGAGGGAAAGGGTTCAAGTTTTCAAATATCGTCTACATGTGGGATTGGTATCATGTTAGTCAAAGGAATCCATTCTGTTTCTTGACTGTGACTGGTATAATGCAACATTGTTTCTATTTTCATACTGAAAATAACAGGTGTTACAGAAACCATCCAAGATTCCTTTAGATTAACAGGACATTTTTCCTATCTGTTGAAAAGGAATAACTCCAAGAAACACTTCCCATAACCCTTTCTCACATACCCAATTTGAAACAGATGACTTTGAAAACATCCAGGCAAAAGCATGGTAAATCCCCAATTAACCCTTTCCCTCATACGACAATTTTGCAGCAGACGACTTTGAACGTATTTTGTCAAAACATAGAAAATCTCCATAATTGAATGGATAACCTATGACGAAAAGTGGAAAACATTTGTGGCAAAAGGAGAAATTGCACGTTTTGTGCAATTTCTTCTTTTGTCACTATGTTTTCAAAAAGCTGTCTGCTGCAGAGGCGTCCGAAAGCGTTTATATGAGGGAAAGGGTTAATGAAGGTATTATTACTGAAAAAAGTTGAAAACGTTGTGGTAAAAGGAGAAATTGCTCGTTTTTCTTCATTTGTCATTTTGTTTTCAAAAGTCGTCTGTTGCAGAGGCGTCAGAATGCATCTTCACGTAAGAAAGGGTTAATAAGTGTTTTTGTAAGAAGGCGTCGACCAATTTCCACCATAAAATCAACATATGCAGTATAGACAGACACAAAATCATATTCCTTTCCCACATGCAGAGGCACCGACACTAAATGTGCAGCAGACTTCTGTCGAAAACACATAGCGGCAATTATAGAAATTTCTCCATCTGCCGCAATGTTTTTAACACATGTTGGAAAGTTAACCCTTTCCCTCCTTTAGACGCATCTGCAGGAGACGACTTTTGAAAACATCGTGACAAAAGGAGAATGCTCAAAACAAGTAATTTCTCCTTTTGTCACTATGTTTTCAACTCTTTTCAATAATAAAACTTTCATTTCCAGAGATGTTTTATATATTTAACCCTTTCCCTCATATAGACGCTTTCTGATGCCTCTGCAGCAGACGGCTTTTTGAAAACATAGTGACAAAAGAAGAAATTGCTCAAAACGAGCAATTTCTCCTTTTGCCACAATGTTTTTCACTTTAATTCATAGGTTATCAATTCAATTATAGAGATTTTCTATCTTTTGACAAAATATGTTTAAAGTCGTCTGCTGCAGAATTGTCAAATGAGGGAAAGGGTTCATAGCCAACATGTTGTCAATGTCGTCTGCTGTGGATTTATTTTCAACACAATTGTTGGAAAAAGTTAAAAGGAGATTCATACTCTGAAAATGGCATAACAGAACATATTGTTAAATTCTTCAATCCCACATACTACAAATCTGCATGCAGCAGTGAGATGCCTTTGAAAAGATTTAAACATGCTAAAAGTACTAAAATCTCTATAAATGAAAGTATTATTATTTAAAAGAGTTGAAAACAGTGTGGCAAATGAGGAATTTTCAAAATGATGTCATTGCTTCAGATGCGTCTTCAAGTGGGCAAGGGTTTAATTTGTCTTATTGGAATTTTACCGAGTTTTAAACACTATTTCAGTTATATCATGGCAATATGTCACTTATTCATGATCTCTTGGTAAACAAACCAGTACATAGGCTAGGAAATGTGCCTTGCCAAAGGGCACTCCACCATGACCAACGTACCGTAACTGCGGATCAAACCTAGAACTGGGAAAGGGTCAAACGGAGACCTTTCTATAGATGGCATATATATAAGAAATGGTAAGCACACAATCATCATGTCTAGTGACTATCATTATCACTGATGCTCCATCAAGATTGTTTTACTGGGGTTTATGGCGTTTTCAAAATTATTTATTTTATATCACAGCGACAGTTCACGTATCCATGATCGCTGGGAAAACAAACCAGTACTATATATGCTAGGAAATGTGCCTCAACATGACCGCCTTGCCCGACTAGGGATTGAACCAGGGATACCCGGGTTCATTATCTTTCACGCTAACCACTTGACCACAGTGGATTTCGCAGAAAGAGACAAAAGGAGACCGCTCTATAAATGGCATATATCAGAAATAGCGCACGTCTTAACCCTTTCCCGCATACAACAATTCTGCAGCAGACAACTTTGAACGTATTTTGTCAAAACATAGAAAATCTCCATAATTGAATGGATAACCCATGTCAAAAAGTGGAAAACATTGTGGCAAAAGGAGAAATTGCAAATTTTGTGCAATTTCTTCTTTTGTCACTATGTTTTCAAAAAGCTGTCTGCTGCAGAGGCGTCAGAAAGCGTCTATATGAGGGAAAGGGTTAAACTCTATCACTGATGCTCCTGTAATGAAGGCATGGGAAGTTGTAACAAAGAAGCACCCTTTATAGTTTAGGTTCAATGTCTCATAAAAACAGCTGTTGTGTAAAAAGAATCCTTGTAGGTGTACATGCCCTGTCTTGTCTCTTATCCCTTTCCAACCTGTAGATGCATTTCGTGACGCATCTGCAGCAGACGACTTTTGAAAATTGTGACTAAAGGAGAAATTTCTTTCTCCTTTTTGCCACAATATTTCTAACTATATCTAATAATTTTTAACTTGGATATATGGAGATCTTATTCTCGTTTTTGCCAATAATTGTTTTATGAGCCATCTGCTGCAGATTTGTTGTATGTGGGAAAGGGCTGCCAATATGATGAGAAATCATCTGGCTGGCTAATTAATGGTAAGAAGGGATGGGGGGGCTGGTTTGGAAGAGTTCATTTATCATCATGTCAAACAATACTAGAACAATGGTATAGCTTAGAGCTTAAACTCCTAATTTCTTTTCAATTCATTGATTTTTGTCTTCCCCTCCCATCCTGAGAATAACCTACAGATACAAGAGAATTTCAGATTTCACAAAATTATTTCCAACGAAAGTTTAACACTGAACTGATACCCATGGCTTTTAATGGAAAACATGGTCAGAAAAGGAGAAATTGCTCTTTTAACCCTTTCCCTCATATAGACGCTTTTCGACGCCTCTGCAGCAGACGGCTTTTTGAAAACTGACAAAAGAAGAAATTGCACAAAACGTGCAATTTCTCCTTTTGCCACAATGTTTTCCACTTTTTGTCATAGGTTGTCCATTCAGTTATGGAGATTTTGTATGTTTTGATAAAATACATTCAAAGTCGTCTGCTGAAGAATTGTCGTATTGAGGGAAAGGGTTAATAAAATTAAAGAAATCTTGGAACATTTTGCTAAACTGATGGTTTCAGACGCATGCATGTGGTATATCAATAAACTTACATCCTTACACAGGCTAAATGTGGGTTTTTTTCTATTCAATTTCATCCCCCACATTTTTTAACTCCCCCAATCTACAGCAGAAATCTTTAAAAATAAAAAAATCGACATTGCTGTTTCCTTTTTCACCCAAACTTCTAGTTCCCATGGTAACCCAAATTTCATTGTATATAATCCATAAACATCTACGGTGTTGGCCAGATTGGAGAATCCCAGTAACTATGTATCAAACCCGTATCGATTTACTGTCTGATATTATTAGGCACTTGGTCTGATTGAAAGCTCTATAAAGTGGCAAACATGATTCTGCAGCGTTTCCCAATCCTGGGATCCTTAATTCCTAAGATGGGATGGTACACGCAACATTTCGCGCAAATTGTCATAAAAAGATTCATTTTTATTCCTTATGCAAATTTCGTAATGGTCGATGAACGTGTAAGTCTGGCGTGACCTCAAATACTTATGTTCTCTTAGCACACAAAAGATGTCACTTAACCCTTTCCCACATACGAGTATTATGCAGCAGACGACTTTGAACATATCTTGTCAAAAAAATGGAAAATCTTTTTAATTGAATGGATAACCTATGACTAAAAGTGGAAAACATTGTGTCAAAAGGAGAAATTGCTCGTTTTGAGCAATTTCTTCTTTTGTCACTATGTTTTCAAAAAGCCGTCTGCTGCAGGTGTCAAAAAGCGTCTATATGGGGAAAAGCGTTAACCCTTTCCCACATCTAGACGCTTTCAAATGCCATTCTGCAGCAGACGACCTTTGAAAACATTGAGACAAAAGTAGAAATTGCTCAAAGTCGTCTGCTGTAAATTTGTCCTATGTGGGAAAGGGTTTACTCTTTTTCCCACATACAGCACATCCGCAGCAGACAACTTTGAAATCATCACGGCAAAAGCATAGGAAGCATATAACAGAACAATTATTGAATACAGTTGAAAACATCGAGGCAAACAGAGAATTGTTTGTCTTGAGCAAATTTCCTTTTGCCACAATGTTTTCGAAAGTCATCTGCTGCAGTATTAGGCTTCAGAAGGAAAGCGTCTGTATGTGGGAAAGGGTTTTATATAAATCTCATGTCTACTGAACTTACTATACAACTGGGTTTGGCAGCATCTTTAACCCTTTCCCTCATACGACAATTCTGCAGCAGACGACTTTGAACATATTTTGTCGAAAAATGAATGAATGAATGTATATTGTTTTACGGCGCATCGACAGCTAAGGTCATTTAGCCCGCATTTAAATTTAATTATTCATGATCCCTGGGTAAACAAACCAGTACTAGGCTAGAAAATGTGCCTTGCCTAAGGGCACTCCATCATGACCGTAGTGCCATGACTGGGGATCAAACCCGGGACACCCGGTTTCGAAATCCCCGACGCTAACCACTCGACCACAGCGGATTCCTTTTGTCAAAGAAAAGAAAATCTCTATGATTGAATGGATGTATATAACCTCATAATGACTAAAAGTGGAAATCATTGTGGCAAAAGGAGAAATTGCTCGTTTTATCGCTATTTTTTCAAAAAGCTGCTGCAAAGGCGTCAGAAAGCGTCTATATGAGGGAAATGGTTAAACTGTGATCCAAGTTTGTACATTAAAAGGCAATACATTTAAGTGATATCTTTTACCCTTTCCCTCCTACAACAAATCTGCAGTAGATGGCTTTGAAAACATAAGTCCATTTTTATGTTTTCACCTCTTTTTCAATAATAATACTGACAAATTAGGAAAACATTGTGGAAAGTAGGAATTGCAATAATGAGCATTTTTTTTCTATTGCCCTAAAAACATGTTTTCAACTTTATTATGCTTTCATTTATAAATGATTTTTGTCTAGATTGTATTCAATGACGTCTGCTGACAAGATGTATCATAGGTAAGGTTAAATAATGGAATGGGGTTACTGTAAGAATCAAAGGCTCAACAGTTTATTCCCATATTGTTTATCCATTTCTCCATGTCTTCAGCTGTGTTTATGCTCCTTTGTTTACACAAGAATTTTCCTAGTAAAACAGAATTTACAAGACTTTCTTAACCATGTTTTAACTGTTTACCCTGAGGTATAATACTTTTTGGAGTCCAACTATATCCATTTTGTAAACATCTGATGGAAAAACCTGTTTGAACAATTTCAAAATTGGAAGCAATGTTCAGCGGCAGAAACAAAAACATTGTGGGATTATACTTCCAATTTTGCTTTTAAAAAAAAGAAAATTAAAAGTTTTGAATATAAGTATTATTCACCCTTTCAGATATACAAGTAGTCTGTCTGCAGCAGACAATTTACATTGAGCTAAATTGCTATCTCCATTTTTTCCACAATGTTTTCAACAGTTCTCTGATGCAGAATGCATCAAATTGCATGTAGGGGTTTTCCCATGTGAAACATATCTGTTGCACACAACATTGAAAACATATCAGCAGAAAACATGAACATTTTCCATAAATAAGAGTTGTATTATTAAATGGAGTTGGAAATATTTTGGCAAAAGTAGAAATTTGCTCAAAATGACCAATTTCTACTTTTGCCAAAATGTTTTCAGAGGTCTTCTGCTCCAGTGAGAGGTGTGTCAAAATAAGCCTCTACATGTGGGCAAGCAAGGGCTATTATAGCCTAATAATCTGGCTCAATTTTTCAGACATAAGACCAATATGATAGTGAACCCAGTAACCAGTGCTCAATCCTTTTCCCACACAAAGAAGACTTCTGATGCATTAGCAGCAGACGACTTTTGAAAACATTGTGACAAAAGAAGAAATTGCTCAAAACAAGCAATTTCTCCTTTTGTCACAATGTTTTCAACTTTTTTCAGAAATGACAAAATATGTTCAAAGTCATCTGCTGCAGGTTTGTTGTATAAGGGAAAGGGATAAGACCAATATGATAGTAAATCCAGTTCTCCTGTATAATAATCAACCTGGAAACCATCATGGAAATTTTTACAAAAAGGGAACCGACATCTCCAGAGTGCTTCAGTCAGTGCTTCCTGTTCATAAATCTTTACAAATTGGGGGGTCATCAGAAAAGGTGATGTTACCCGTTTAACCCCTTTCCAACATACAAAAAGACAACTTAACAAACATCATGGTATTATTATGGACAAAATTTCTTTGAATGAAATTATAATAAATGAAAAATTTGATAAAATAAGGATCTTTCAAGTTCCTTTTATTGGGGTTTTATGCCGTTTTCAACATTATTTCAGTTAAATCACTTATTCGTGATCCCTGGGTAAACAAACCAGTACAAGGCTAGAAAATGTGCCTTGCCCAAGGGCACTTCAGGGCACTCCACTATCGTGCCGCGACTGGGGATCGAACCCGGGATCTTTCAAGAGTCAAGAGTCGACTTTGAACATATTTTGTCAAAAAATAGAAAATCTCTATAATTGAATGGATATTACCTATGACTAAAAGTGGAAAACATTGTGGCATTAAAAGAGATATTGCTTGTTTTGAGCGATTTCTTTTTTTGTCACTATCACAGTTTTCAAAAAGCTGTCTGCTGCAGAGGCGTCAGAAAGCGTCTATATGAGGGAAAGGGCTAATACAATCTTCAGATCTTAGACTAAACCAACTGACAATTTGAAGTCTTGAACCTGACCAGAGGTTACTAGTAGGATTTACCCTTTCCCACATACAGACACATTTTGCTACAATGTTCCTCTGCAGCAGACACATTTTGAAAACATTTTGACAAAAGGATAAATTGCTCATAATAGACAATTTCTCATTTGGTCACGATGTTTTCAACTTTATTCAATTACTGTGCTTTGATTTATAGAGTTACCATGGTTTTGACTCAATGTTTTCAAAGTCGTCAGCCTACTATTTGGCGTATGTGGGAAAGGGATTAAGAAAAATCCAAGCAAGTTGAACCAGGTCCATATGTGTTTCTCCTTCAACCTTGCATTAATTAACCACAATTTTCCTTTCAATTTCAAAGAAAAAAGGATGCTTTTTTTTGTTATACAAATGTTCATTTCCCGGAAGTAAAACTCGTTCATGTTTTGAAATTGAAAACAAAACATCCCGTTCTTCTTCAGAGAAACTAAATTCTACAGATTCCAGTGTAAGATTTATAGGTTCTTCACCATTTATCTCATACAAACGCTTTCTGTGGCCTCTGTATCAGACGATTTTTAGTCATAATGCTAACCCCGCAACCCTGACCGCCAAGGACAGGGCAGCCATTACTTTCTTTTTTAAAGTATTTGGTATGACCTGCCGGGGATCGAAGCAGTGACCTCCCTCATCCGAGGTGGACACTCCACCACTACACCACTGAAGCAGACACTTCTAAATGTATCTCCCCAGGAAAGCAATTACTTTTTTTAGCAAGTGTTGGTGAGAATAAATACTCTCCTTTTACGGAAACCCATAATTACCTCGTATATTTCGAGAAAATAAACTGTCTGCTTGGATCTCATGACTTGGACTGGTTAGTGGTTTTAACAGACGAGTTTTTTTAAATTTAGTCAAGAGTTAAGTTTTGACCGAGAAATTTCTTGAATTATTGAAGTAGATGAATGTTAAAGGCTTAA
The DNA here is from genome assembly GCA_031761405.1 of Serripes groenlandicus. Classification (NCBI taxonomy): domain Eukaryota; kingdom Metazoa; phylum Mollusca; class Bivalvia; order Cardiida; family Cardiidae; genus Serripes; species Serripes groenlandicus. The sequence continues at coordinate 43,856,388 of JASEVX010000003.1, forward strand.
CCCTTTCCCTCATACTACAATTCTGTAGCAGACGACTTTGAACATATTTTGTCAAAAATTAGAAAATCGCTATAATTGAATGGATAACCTATGAATTAAAGTGGAAAACATTGTGGCAAAAGGAGAAATTGCTTGTTTTGAGCAATTTTTCTTTTGTCACTATGTTTTCAAAAAGCTGTATGCTGCAGACGCATCAGATAGCGTCTATGAGGTAAAGGGTTCAAATTAACATAAAATATCCTCATATATATATCACCCACTTTGACGCCTCAGCAGCAGACGACTTTTGAAATCATCTTCTTTTGCCCCAACTTGTTCTCAACCTTATTAAATATATGGATCATTGTATTCTCCACATTTTTGACTAGAAGTGTTCAAAGTCAGCTGCTCCAGATTTGTTGTATGTTGGAATTAGGGATATTATATCGTGTAAACCGGTGTTATCTGCATTTTAACGTATTGTGTATGACCAATGTTGGAAAAAGTAAACCCTTTCCACCATGCAGACCCTTTCAGAAACCTCTTCTCAAGACTACTTTTTGACAAACGTTGTGTTAAAATTATTTATAATGAGCAATTTCTTCTTTTGCCACAATGTTTTAAAATCGTCTGCTGCACTGTTGCATCAAAACGTATCCGACAGTTACTAAGTTGAAAAGTACTGTTTTCACAATGAAAAATACCTCTTAATTGTCACTAGGGTATGAAAACCTAATCCACTAAGGAGATCATTATTTAGGAGGGAATTCTAGAATGGAGGTGTCAGTAGTTCAAATAATTCAAGAATTTTTCAATTATAAAAAATTTCTGATCACTAGGCGATAAATTGTCTGATAGTTTAAACAGAGAGCGACAAAAGCAATGATGAAAATTACAAATCAATTCTATTTTGGCAGAAAACGTGGAATTCGGCTATCTTTAACCCCATGCTTTCACATGTTTTTTTTATATTTCCAGCGCCAACTATTAAGGCTTTGGGATATTTTACGGGCTGTGAACAGAGAAAAATTCTTGGCAAATCATTAAACAATTGAGGTGTTTTTGTCCTTGTGAAATGATGACTTTGGTAGCTGCCTTATTACACCACCTAATCCAACATACAGTAAAATCTGCAGCAGACGACTTAACCCTTTCCCTCATATAGACGCTTTCTGACGCCTCTGCTGCGCAGACGGCTTTTTGAAAACTTAGCGACAAAAGAAGAAATTGCACAAAACGTGCAATTTCTCCTTTTGCCACAATGTTTTCCACTTTTTGTCATAGGTTATCCATTCAATTATGGAGATTTCCTATGTTTTGACAAAATACGTTCAAAGTCGTCTGCTGCAGAATTGTCGTATGAGGGAAAGGGTTAAAAAACATCTAGGCAAAAATATGGAAAATATGGAATATTAAAAGTAATAATAATCATTGAATTGAGTTGAAAACAATTTGGCAAAAGGAGACATCGCTCATTACGATCAATATTCCAGATGTTATAATATCTTTCTGCAGGCGTTTCCAAAGCAGACAACTGTAAATCTACCATATCCGGTAAACAATTAACCCGTTCTTACATACAACAAATATGCAGCAGACAACTTTGAACATGATGTTGTCAAAAAAATAGAAAATCTCTTTAATCGAATGAATTGAATGACTAAAAGTGGAAAACATTGTGGCAAAAGGGGGAATTGCTTGTTTTGAGCAATTTCTTATTTGTCTCTATGTTTTCAAAAAACTGTCTGCTGCAGAGGCGTCAGAAAGCAACTTAAATTATGAGGGCAAGGGTTAACTCCTTCTCGCATACAAAAAATATACAGCAGACGAATATGAAAACAAAATTTAGCCAAAAATATGTTGACTCCCTATAATAAGTGAAAAAAAAAAAAAGATATTCCTTATTTGTTGCATTGTTTTCGAAATCAGTCTGCTGCAGAGGCGTCAGAAAGCATAATTTTGTATATGGGAAAGGATTTAAACAGAGACTTATTTTGTTTCTTAATTGCTAATTTTGGCCATTATACTTATAAACTCATTATACATTATAAAGGGAAAGGTTCAAAATTATGTATGTCACAAATGTTGATAATTAAGCTGCAGTAAAATACTCCTTTCCTTGCAATATCTCCTTCAGAACTAAACCAAACCTTATGTTGTGGGTACTGACAAATGAATCGTCTTGTGAGAGGATTTTGTTGAGTACCCACAACAATAGGTTTTAGGGTGATCACAACTAAGGATTTTAGAGCATGATGTACACACCTTTTATCAAGAGGTCTGTGTCAAATCTGATATTTTCCACCTACATCCTGCATACACAGAATTTCAATTACCATCTTCTTAATAAAGCTGTTACTGAATTTTTTAGATAATTGATCTTTCCAGTTCTGATAAAAACTGATTTATGTTGGTTGGTATGATAAGCTTTCAATGATGACCTTTTATGTCATTATTTAGACTCTTAGCTTTTTTTCTGTGTAACCCTTTCCCACTGTATACCATAAAATGACAACAGATGCATTTTAAGAGCATTGAAAAGCATATTTATTGATGACAGTTGAACATATTGTATACTGACTTTCTGTCAGATTTTTTTTGTTTACATTTTTGGCCACTACAATGTTTTCAAAAGTTGATGACATGTTGAAATATGTACGTAAGTGGGAAATGGTTTATTAGAAAAAAAAAAAAAAAAAGTAAAAAAAGTCAATATAAATTCTACCAATATTTCTAGTACTCATGTACTTACCTCTGTGTCTGTTGGTGGTTTTGTCGAACATCAGCATAGCATCTTCTATCTGTAAATACAGAAATGAAAAAGAATAAGAATCCAATCAACTAATATTTTGTTTTCAATATGTTTTACTTAATCCTTTCTCCTTTAACCCATTACTTCACATGACTATATTCATAGGTCGTCTGCTTTACAATCATCAGACGAACAATTTCACCAATCTAGAAAACTGAAAGACTTATATTGATAAAGAGTTGAAAATATTACAATAAAAAGGTAAAATTGCTTGTTTTGAGCAATTTCACTTTCTATTGGAATGTTTTCAAAAGTCGTCTGCAACAGCAGGCGTCAAATGTCGTCTGTGTGAAGTAATGGGTTAGTGAATTGTTTTGGCGTCTGATTCAAGCATATGAGGAAAATCATTTAACCCTTTCCCTCATACAGATAACCTGCAGCAGATGACTTTGAAACTATCTAGACGAAACTACGAGATAATATCTCTATAAATTAAAGTATTAATATTGGTTATAAGACTTGAGAACATTATGGCAAATGGGGCAGTTGCTAAATATGAGCAATTTCTCCTTTTGCAACAATGTTTTAAACTGTCTTCTGCTGCAGAGGCGTAGAAATACATCTGTTGAAAGGGTAAAAGAGATCATAATAAAACACTCAGGATTTTATTTTGACAAGAAGGATCACACTCAATACAGTATTTGATTCTTCAAACCTTCCCATAGCCCTTTCCATCATATAGACACTTTCTGACACCTCTGCAGCAGACAGCTTTTTGAAAACATAGTGACGAAAGAAGCAATTGCAAAAAAAACCATGTTTTATTCAATTATAGAGATTTTCTATTTTTTTGACAAAATATGTTCAAAGTCGTCCGCTGCAGAATTGTCGTATGAGGGAAAGGGATAGTTGGAACTTGTGTCAACTGCTCTGCAGACAAATTATTCTCAACCCTTTCCCACATACATCAAATCTACAGCAGACATCTTTAAAAACAGTCGTCTGCTGCAGTAATCTTTTGAAAATGAGCAATTTCTCATTTGGCCCCAATGTTTAAAACTCTTTTTAATAAGCACACACTTTAATTGTCGAGATTGTTCATTGTTTGTTTGTTTGGAGTTTAACGCCGCTTTCAACAGCTTTGGTCATATCACGGCGGTCAGTGCACCTACCCATGTTTTCCTGGCTTTCCCACACCAGTACTTACACAACATTCTTTCGAAGCCACCGAGATTGTTCATATGTATGCCGAGAGAGTCACCTGATGCAGAGGTGCTGTATGAGGGAAAGGGTTAAAATAGTTACACCTTTTCACATACTGCAGTAGACTTTTGAAAACATTGTTGCAAAAGCAGAGAAATTCCTAAATCATTTCCCCATTGCCACAATTAAATTGTTTTCAAAAGTGGTCTAGCTACTACTACATGTGCATCCAAACGCGTCTGCATGCAGACAAGGGTTTAAAGACGACAAGATTGAACAGCAGATCTCGACAAAGCCGACAGATCTCAAAGCCACGGCTTCAGAAATGACAATAGAATACTTTGATGAGGTACAATCCGAATGACCCTATCTCTAGGCTGCATTAAGAAAATCACTAAACCAGAACAAGACCCAAGTCAACTGCTGTCAAATGTGTTGAGATCAATGTGTTCTGTCTTTATGCAGGAAATTGCACTCAAATGTGACATATGCACCTTGTTTGCATTTAGGCTAAATAAACCCTTTCCTATATATAATTAAGCAGCACTGACAACGATGAAAGCATCTTGGTAAAAATAAAGAAAATCTTTACAAATGAATTTAAATTTATTGAATGGAGTCGATTGAAAACATTGAAACAAAAGGATTATTTAAATTTGCTTTTTTTTTTCGCAGCAAAGTTTCAGAAGTCCTCTGCTACAGAGGCATAATAACGTGTCTACATTTGAGAAAGGATAAATTCTATTTTAAAATGGATCTCAATTAAACCTTTTTTTACCAATATACAACAAATTTGTAGCAAACGACTTTTAAAACATTCAATTAAACATATGGAAACGCTCCTTAATGAAAGAACACTTATAGAACAAAGTTGAAAACATTGTGGCAAAAGGTGAAATGGGTCATTATGAGCTTTAACAGCCTTGCAATTATATATTGATTGATCATTAATACACATTCCAATTTTACCTTGAAGGATGACAATAGCTTTACTCTCTAGGTTGATAATTAACCCTTTATCACATACAACAAATCTGTAGCAGACGACTTTAAAATGATCTTGTCAAAAATATGGAAAATCTTTATAAATTATTAGTGAATAGTCTCAGTTGAAATCATCATGGCCAATGGAGAAAATGCTCATAATGAGCAATTTCTCCTTTTGCTACAAGGATTTCAAAAGTCGTCTGCTGCAGAGGTATATGAGAAAGTGCCTATATGTGGGAAAGGGTTTCTGATTTTCCCTTGAATGACCGAGTGCGTCTCTTACACACACTGCTGAGACAGACAAAAAAAAAAAATGAAAATATTCAGCAAAGAGAAGGAATTGATTAAGATGAAGAACTGCCAAATGTTTGTTTAAATGGAAATAATGTTAATCAGGTGCTTTCCCACAAAAAGACACATTTTAATGCCTTTGCAGCAGAAGACTTTTGACGAAACTTTAATTTCGTTATGTTCATGCACCTTTATGCCAATGTCTTCAACTTTATGCAATAATTTGTTCTTTAAGTTATAGCGTTTTCATAATGTTTTCAAAGTCGTCTGCTGCAGATTTATTTGATGTGGGAAACAGTTGCTGTAAGCATTAATTGGTCCATTAATATAGGAAAGACTGTGCATTGGACACAAATAGCAAAAATATCTTTCTTAAAATAAGTAGAAAGTATTCTAAATATAGACAATAATTACAGGTGGCACTCTCACAATACCAGTTAATGCTTTCCCACATACAATAAATCTAGCTACAGCAGACAACTTAGAAATCATGAAGTCCAAAATATAGAAAATCTCTATAAATGATAGAATGGTTATTGAGTTGAGTCGAGTCGAAATTATTATGGCAAACAGAGAAATTGCTCGTAATGAGCAATTTCTCCTTTTGCCACAATGATTTCAAAAGATGTCTGAGGCAGGTGTCAGAAAGCGTCTATATATAATATGTGAGAAATGGTAAACTTGTAAATAAAACAGCATTATAACATGCTCATCCTTCAACTATCTATCCAAGAAATGGCACGCAGACAACTTTAAAAATAAGTTCCCGCAAAAATATGGTAAATCTCTTAAAATGAAAGTATAAATATTAAATGGAGTTGAAAACATTGCGACAAATGGGTAAGTTGCTCATTGTGAAAAGTCGTCTGCTGCAGAGGCATCAGAAAGCGTACTCAACACATTTTGAGCAATTTCTCACAATATTTTCTTACTCTATATTCAATAATTAAACCATGATTTAATTGTACTACCATTTTTAAAGTCATTGGTATGACTCGGCCTGGGATCGAACCCGCGACCTCCCACACCCGAGGCATACACTCTACCACTACACCACAGAGACGGCAGGTAAAAGGTAAAGGGCGAACATGTATTTTATTGTAATTAACAAGTTTCAGGAAGTATTTTTCTACTGACATAACATGGACCTTTCAATGTAGTCACAACTTCACTTATTTTTGAACTGTGCCAACATGCCTTAACAGCATTGTATAGCATGCACGGCTCTCCATAATTAACTCCTTAACTCAATTCATTTTGTGTTTGCCTTCTTGCTTTGGACCAAAGAAAATATAAGCATTGAAATGATCAAACACAAATTTAATTGACTTACCCTTTCCCACCTTTGAAAATTGTGACGAAAGGAGAGATTGCTCAAAGTGATAAGCTACATGTATTTCTACTTTTGCTAAAAGTTTTCAATGTTTGCAACTGAACCTTTTTCCCTCAAACGACAAATCTGCAGCAGACGACTTTAAACATATTTTGTCAAAAAATAGAAAATCTCGATAATTGAATGGATAACCTATGACTAAAAGTGGAAAACATTGTGGCAAAGGAGAAATTGTTCGTTTTGCTATGTTTTCAATTGCAGAGGCGTCAGAAAGCGTCTATATAAAGGAAAGGGTTAAAAACATTTATGAAAATTAGCATTTAAAAAAACTGTATGTATGTATGTCTTTGAGAAAAGGAGAAATTGCCCATTACATTTGTATAATTACGTAATTTCCCTTTATACCAGTATTAATTTCAAATCATCTTCTGCAAAGGGATCAACAGTCTGAGTCATCTGTATGAGGGAGAGTTTCACTTAGCTATGTAACACAACGGCATAAACAGAATCAGTTCACTCACTGGCAGAGATCTAAATAAGGAGCGTTTTTCAGGCTCTAGAAAATCCTTATTTCAGACCTCCAAAACCTATGTTGTGGGTACAATCGTATCAGTGAGACAATTCTTTTGAGTATCCAGAACAAACTTTTAAATGAGTGATTAGACAGATTTCATATAAGAAAGACCTATTTACTCCTCCTTATCTAGTCCCCTGAGAATGAAAGCAAATAACAAGAAAGTCGTTCCCCTCAAAGTGAAATCTTGACTAAGATAGTTGCTTGGCACTCAGGTAACAACAATAAAACCTGAAGTTATCCAAAATGAAATCTGAAGTTCAACCCTTTACATGTTTGACTCCAATGGATACAAAATGCAGTTCAAATTTGTGATCTTGGTATGCATTGTGTTTTACGCTGATTTAAACTTTTTTCCAGTGAATATATCACTGTGGTTCTTTCCTGCGGGACGCAGTACTACTGCATGGTCCTTTTATCCTCACACCAACAAGACCATGGTATCCCTTTCCCTCATATGACAATTCTGCAGCAGACGACTTTGAACGTATTTTGTCAAAACATAAAAAATCTCCATAATTGAATGGATAACCTGATAAAAAGTGGAAAACATTGTGGCAAAAGGAGAAATTGCACGTTTTGTGCAATTTCTTCTTTTGTCACTATGTTTTCAAAAAGCTATATGAGGGAAAGGGTTATATAAATTGGGTCTACCTTGCGGGCAATCATGCTTTGATTGGCAATTAATCAGTTACAGATTAGTTTGGCACTTATATGATTTTGATGATAAAAGGACGGAATAATAATGTCACCAAGGTAAATTGCGAGATCTATTAGGTAGTTCAGACAGTATTTTCGTAAAATGCGTTAAGACAGAAATAATCGAACAACTATAGCCTTCAAGAGCCCTCACGGGGAACCAAGATTTATTTCTTTCACACATGCAGACACGTTTTGATGCATCTGCAGTAAGACAACTTTGATAAAAGTCTCTATAAACTGAAGAGTTAGTATTGAATTGAGTTCTTACATTGTGGTTAAAACTTAAATGGGACGTGATTTCTCCTTCAACTGCAATGTTATTAACAGTCGTCTGCTGCCGATGCATCAAAATGATACAGCATGACTGTGGTGGGATTAAAGGCTTAGAATTCCATTAAAATTCTCAGAAACAAAGCAGATCTCTTTACCTTTAACCGTTTCCCTCATATAGATGCTTTCTCAATCCGACGTCTCTGCAGCCGACAAAAAAATGCTCAAAACAAGCAATTCCTCCTTTTGACACAATGTTTTCAACTCTTTTCAATACGTATGTCTTCATTTAGGGAGATTTTCTATAATATTGTATTTAAAAACATCTAATGATTAAACTGTCATTTATGAATAGAGTTTAAAATGTTTTTTGCCAAAATGTTTTCAGTTGTCTGCTGCAGATTGGAAGCATGTGTGAAAGGGTTAAAAATGTTTTGAGCGTGGGCGTCATGGATATCCAAAATGCTGGGACATGTTACTGCCATGCTGGCTGGTTAAATGAAATCAAACAATTAATCGAGCATAACTGACAATTACCATCATATTTTGCTTCATAGAAATTCAATACAAATTGCTTTTGTTTGCCATACATCATTCTTCATGTTTGATCTATCACATTGATAGAATCCCTATACCTTCTATCGGCGGTCTATATATAGATGTACAATCTGATATTACTACACAGTATCTCTCTTATTACTTAATAATAAATCAAATGCTATGTTGTGGGTACTCAAGGGTCTTCTCCGTGAAACAAATCCATTTGAGTTCCACAACAAAAGGTTTTATTAGGATTTCAGAACATGAAAGACAATTCTTGTCTAGAGCTTTGCTTCCCTAATGTTCACAGTATTGATTGCTTGTTGTTTTACAAAAAATGTCAGTTATCCCTTTCCCACATACGACAATTCTGCAGCAGACGACTTTGAACATTTCTTGTCAAAATATAGAAAATCTCTATAATTGAATGGATAACCTATGACAAAAAGTGGAAAACATTGTGGCAAAAGGAGAAATTGCACGTTTTGTGCAATTTCTTCTTTTGTCACTATGTTTTCAAAAAGCCGTCTTCTGCAGATGCGTCAGAAAGTGTCTATATGAGGGAAAGGGTTAAATCACAGCGTTTCATAGGTAATTTACGAGAACTGCTGGTCCATCTATCCTGACACCAGCCAGTCAGTCAGTCAGTCGTAATGCTAACCCAGCAACCTTGAGCCCCAAGGAGAGCAGCCATAACATTGATTCTTATAGTCTTGGTATGACCAGCTGGGGATCGAACCCGAGCGACCTCCTGTACATGAGGCGGATGCTCTACCACTACACCAACCTTAATTGTTCACAGCAAGCTAGCTGTTTAAGCCACAATATATAGCTCAGTCTGTAACAACAAAGGCAATCACCAATCCAGGGGTCGAGGGTTCAAATCCCAGCTCAGCCATTCATTAACCAAGCATCATTCGTATTCAAACAATGGGCTTATTTAATAATCTATAAGTGGGAAGGTTGACAGCAATGCCTGGACAGAATGTTTTGTATAGAGTTCTGGTGTGAGAACACAAGAAAACATGGAGCTAAGGTTAACTGGCTTCTTTGGTATTTAACTCCAATCAATCAATCAATAAATCAATCGCTGTTAGCCAATTTTAATTGCTTTCTAGGCAGCAGGAGTCTTTTGCACACTTTGAAGGAAAAGAAAAATTGCTTAAAATGAGTACATGTCCATCTATTTTATCATTTCAAAAATTGTTTTAAATTTTATACCAAAATTACACTTAAATTTCGCAGATACTTTCAGAGCAGGAAACATTGAAACATTAAATCAGGTAAGCAATTACAATACATTTTTGTAATAGTTCATAATAATCAGAAAAGTCACACAGTGAAATGAAACACTTAACTCAGTTTCACACATGCTAATTGCATTGTCAAATCTGGACAGACAACTTAAGAAAAACATAGTGGCAGTATGAAAATTAATAATTATTCTTATATCTTGCCACAATGTTTTCAACTCTTTTAAATAATTATACTTTAATTTATGGAGAATTTCCATATTCTATTATTGCCTTGGTGTTTTCAATGTCGTATGCTGCCTATTTGTTGTAAGCGGGAATGAGGTAAGATTTAAAATGACTCATTCTATTTAACCCTTTACCTCATATAGACCCTTTCTGACACCTCTGCAGCAGACGGCTTTTTGAAAACATAGTGGACAAAAGAAGAAATTGCACAAAACGTGCAATTTCTTCTTTTGCCACAATTGATGTTTTCCACTTTTAGTCATAGGAATTATCCATTCAATTATAGAGATTTTCTATGTTATGACAAAATAATTTCAGTCTTCTGCTGCAGAAATGTCCTATGAGGTAAAGGGTTAACATCTATATCAGTGGTGTTATGCTCAATTTCACATTTCTTTTTGCATCATATATTTTATATTTGTTTCCCATAAAATGTATTAACCCTTTACAACATAGAGGCATTATTTGACGCAATTTTGAAGCAGACATTTTTTTTTTTTCCAAACCTACCGTAGTTGGAAAAGGAGAAGTTCCTGCAGATTTGAGATACGTGAGAAAGGGTAAAAGAGGCAGAAATGACATAGCAAAGGGTGTAAATATACAAGAAAAAAAAGTTTCATCAATCACCCATGATCACAAAATTGTAATGAAATTGTGGTTTTTTTCCCCCATTTTCATCAGTGGTCGATGATTAGCCTAAAACCTCGAGCAATAAAAATTCTTCTTGGTCCTTCGACTATGATTGTCCATCTATAATCAATGGTTTATAGTAGAATAGCAATGCAAGACTGGTGTAACAACATCTCAATTTAAGATTCAGTAGCAGTCATTTTGCGTGATTTAAAATGACATTTATATAAAAGGCAAGTAATATACCATTTTCTTGAATTTAGTACTGGATTTTTTGGAGACCATAACAGAACAGTTGGTCGTCTGCTTTTGAAAGCATTTTAGAAACCTATTGCAACATAAACCCTTGCACACTTGCAGACGCATTCCGATGCATTTACAGCAGACGACTTTTGAAAACATTGTGGCAAAACAGGTGAAATTGCATGCTCATGTTTTCAACTTTATTTAGCAATTAAGCTATCTTTTATGAAAAAAAATCAGGTTTTTGTCACAATGCTTTTAAAGTCATCTGCTGCAGAAATGTTGTATGTGGGAAAGGGTTAAGAACAATTTCTCTAATTCTCACAATTATCTTAAATGGAAAATCTCTGTTAATTAAGGTTTAGTTATTGTAAAGCGAGTTGAAAACATTATGGCAAAATAAGAAATTGCTCACGACCTGAATGTCAACAACTCATAGAATTTAAAATGCTGATAAAAAGTTTGAAATATTAACCCCTTAAAAAATGATCGTACACAAATTTTGATTGAATTGAAAAAAAAAATGTAAGGGAGAAAAAAATACTTTCTGAGAAATTTTCCCTTTTCCAGACTTTTTATTTCTAAAATCATTATATTGGTTTCAGAGGCACTTCATGTTGCCAAGATCAGCATCAGGGTTCAATTTTTTTTTAAATTTAAATATGATAAAATTCACTCATTTATTAATCAGTCCATGAATACTGACATTACCTTCTATAATAGGAAATTGGTTAAATGCAATTAGGTCTAATCTCAGAATATTAGACATTTTAATCATTCTATGCAAATCAATAACGATCAAAGCTATTTCAAGTCACAGAGAGTGTAATGGCCTTTTTATAGCCCCCATATAGAAAATAAAGCATTCATTTAACCCCTTTCCCATTTACAATAAATCTGCAGCAAGTCATGCATCTGCAAGACGAAAGGGTTAATATTTAACCCTTTCCCTCATATAGACGCTTTCTGACGCCTCTGCAGCAAACGGATTTTTGAAAACATTGTGACAAAAGAAGAAATTGCACAAAACGTGCAATTTCTCCTTTTGCCACAATGTTTTCCACTTTTTGTCATAGGTTATCCATTCAATTATGGAGATTTTCTATGTTTTGACAAAATACGATCAAAGTCGTCTGCTGCAGAATTGTCGTATGAGGGAAAGGGTTAAGGTGTACAGTCCACCCTGTGTATAAAGACAATCTGGTCTTTGTTAACAGGTGGTCTTTGATTGCAGGGTTTGGGATATTAAACATATGGTTGCTATAGACAGGGAATTGCTAAATAAAGATGGTCTTTATCACAGGTTTGTCTGAATTTCAAAAACAAATTGACCACAGATAAGTGAGTACATTGTAATAGCCCTTTTCGTTATACAGATTCTGATGTGTTATGACTTTATAAAGGAGAAATTGCTCAAAACAAGATATACCACTGCTGGCACTGTACTCAAAAATAGCTAGCTAGGTGTACATAGTACGAGTCCTAGCTTTGTTGAGTCCATTGTTGTATTATATACCTTCGAACAATATTTGCAGATGAAACAAAATGCACATGCATGTGGGACATTGGTAAAAGTACAGATATTGTAACCATCAATTTCCATATTTTGCCAACATACTTTCAAAGGTTTTCTCTATTTTTTGACAAAATATGTTCAAAGTCGTCTGCTGCAGAATTGTCGTATGAGGGAAAGGGTTAAATACCAATCAAAGCTGTAACTGCATCAATGCCAGCCAGGAAATCAATTTCTGATATCTCGAGCCATCATAATTTAACAGAATCAATCAATAGAGAATGCTATCCCTTCCCCTCATATAGACGCTTTCGGACGCCTCTGCAGCAGACGGCTATTTGAAAACATAGTGACAAAAGAAGACATTGCACAAAACGAGCAATTTCTCCTTTTGCCACAATGTTTTCCACTTTTAGTCATAGGTTATCCATTCAATTATAGAGATTTTCTATTTTTTGACAAAATATGTTCAAAGTCGTCTGCTGCAAAAATGTCATATGACATATTTTCGCACCTGCAGATGTAATTTGACGCATAAAATTGCAGCAGACAACACTTGAAAACGCTTTAGCAAAGGAAGAAACTGCTTAATTGTAATGAGCAATTTCTTGCTTTTTGCCACAAAAGTTGTTTTCAAAGTAGTCTACTGTAAAAAAAATTGTATATTGGAAAGGTATATTTTGTGAACAGTATAGACCAAGATCAACCTGCATGTTTGTGAAATTGGCATGGTTGTAATTGCTTGCAAATTTCAAATAAGTGGCGATCATGTTCTGTACCTTCATTTATTTATTTGCTAGTTTGTGTGTTACAAGAAGATATATTGATTATAAAAGAAAGAGGAATTTGAAAATTGCTGAACATTAGCTTTCCTTCTATCACCTATGGTTACATGGAATGTCAGGAAAGAATCTTTAATACTAACGGGGAAGCCTTTCATAAAAATGTTTTAAGTGCATTTTGTTTAATTCAAATCTTGATGACGTCCATTGATCCATTTATTATCCTTTTCTCACAGAGAGACATTATAATGTCATTCCAACAATTTATCCTTCGAAAAGCAGGTCGATCGCCTCGATGGTGTAGTGGTAGAGCATCCGCCTTGGGTGTGGGAGGTCACAGATTCGATTTCGATAGGGAAAGGGTTAATGGTAAATATTTCTTTCAAATACATCACCTCCAATGTGGGAAAATATTTATTCTTCACACATGAAATAAATGGGACCAATTTAATTGATTTTTTTATCCAATTAATATTCTATTTTCATACCCTATATTTACATTATCATTTGGCAAAAGAAATAACAAGAAAAGCTGGCAATATGTTTAGAGATTTACTCATATAAACCTGGCCATATTTGACTTTGATTATTTTCTTTATGCCCCTAAGAAATTTGGGCTACATTTATCCGTTCCCACTTGCAACAAATTTGCATCAAGACGATTTTGAAAACTTATCGGCAAACATATGGAAAATCTACATATGAATGAAAGTGTATGTATTATATTTGTTATTGAAAACATGGTGGCAAAGGAAGATTTTCATCTTTGTGAGCACTTTCTCCTTTTGTCACAAAGTTTTAAGAATTAAGCCATCTGCTGCAGACGAGTCAAAACGAGTCTGCAAACGGGAAAGGGTCAATGTCATGCACACATTAACCCATTCACCTTATATCAGAAGTTAACACTTTCCCACATTATACTAAAAATCTGCGAAAACATCTTCGCAAAATTATCAAAATTATCTATTAATGAAAAGCATTATTATAGATTAACATTTTATCAGAAAGATAATTTGCTCATCATCAGTAAAAACAAACTTGAAAAGTCTTTCTTGATTCTGAATGCTGTCCTGAAGACCGCCATACAGAAGATTATTTCACTATGACCTTGAAGGGACAAAAATCTGAAACAATAGATCATAGTCGGGGAATCTCCAAGCTGTAAGGGCAAGTGACAAAATCAATAACGGATGTATTAACATTGTTTTTTATTTTCTGAGCCATTCTTAGACTGACTTTCCCATTTAAAAAAAAGTCTGCAACAGACGACTTTATGAAACACATTCAATCAAAAATTTAGAAAATCTGCATAAATTAGAGAATATATTATTGGTTAAAATTTAAAACATTTGTTGCAAAAGGAGAATATGCATAATGAGTAATTTCTCTATTGGACACAATCATGATGCTTAAAAAGTCAGATGTTGCAGTCTCATGCATCAAAATATTCCACCAAGCTCGTCTATTCCTTATTATTTTCCATCTGCAAGACGAAAGATGATGTAAAAGGTAGTGTGTTAATTAACCCTTTCCCACATACAGACGCTTTCTGACACCTCTGCAGCAGACGACTTATATATATATGTGACAAATTGAGAAATTGCTCAAAATGATCTCAAAATGAGCAATATCGCCGAAGTATTTAAAACTTCATTTATAGAGATTTATCGTACTCTTCCCATGATGATTTCAAAGTCGTCTGCTGCATATTTGCTGTATGTGGGAAAAGGGTAATTAGCACATCCATTCAATGGGAAGACTTAAAGACTAGGGGGTAATGATGTATTTTATGAGCACATGATTGCTACTACAACGATTTGTCAAATTAATTATTAATGCCCGAACATTACGAGGCATCGAAGGAATGATAATGGAACGTCTGATCATGTAATTATCACCTCTATCGGTGTAAAATGGGTAATAAATTGAACTTGTGCATTTTCCTTTGGCAAACAATGGCCAAGACTTTTTTATCATAATTACTTCAACTTTGCGATAACAGAGTGAACTTTCTTTTATGGTGGTTTTTGTCTGTAGACTATTTCGCGCTCATCAATAGCCCAAAGAGAATTTCTGAGACATTCTGACACATTGAGCACAACTTCATTTCGGTCGAATGATAACACCCCAATGCCGCTAATGATAAGAAAATTCGTAAATCTGATGGACTGTAAGCCCTCCCTGAATGGCATGTAAAATAGCAAAAGGCACTAAAGTTTAAACTTATTTATTTTACATCGATTGAGAAACAAGCTTTTAAGCTTATATTAATCACGCTCGATGTCTGCTTCCTGGAAATTTAACCAGTACTCGCGCCGTGTGTGTGGAAAAATCCCAAAGGCAGAACCCACTCATCACGGGATTCGAACCTGGGACCTTTGGTACAAGAGGCCTACGCTAGACTACCTCTGTACCACTGTCTTCCACGAAAAGGCACTAATAACCCTGTATGCCCATATGAAACCACATCCATGTTGTAGTTGTAGAGCGTCTGCCGCGGTTGCAGGAGGTCGCCATTTAAATCGTATCAAAGACTTTAGAAATGTTAGTAACAGCTTTCGTTACTGTCTGAGTTTCCCTCGTTGGAGCAAAGGGCTGTTGGATTAACAACTACAATCAATGGAATATGTGGTATCAGTTTAAATAGACAAGTATTGCTTGTAACTTATCCAGCAAATGACGTGATATAATTGAAAAATTGTTAACCCTTTCCCTCATACAACAATTTTGCAGCAGATGACTTTGAACTTATTTTGTCAAAACATAGAAAATCTCCATAGTTGAATGGATAACCTATGACAAAAAGTGGAAAACGCAAAAGGAGAAATTGCACGTTCTGTGCAATTTCTTCTTTTGTCACTATGTTTTCAAAAAGCCGTCTGCTGCAGAGGCGGCAGAAAGCGGCTATATGAGGGAAAGGGTTAAACACCGTACCAAAAAACACAATCATACCCCATGTGACATAAATATTTCCCAGTCTAGACGCACATTCAATCTAGATTTACAGGGGATATAAATGAATTAATACAAAAAAAAATATATATATATTTTACAACCGTTTCTTCAAGTTCAAGTCATACAAATTTTATTCATGTCATAAATTTGCTACAATAGCGACTATAGCGTATTGATTTCATATGAAGGTAGTGGACCATGTTCAATTAAAATACCTAGTATGCATGACAATCAAACAATCCCCAGGCCCTTATACAACAACAGCTTTTTCTGTTATTGGGATTATAACAGGGTGGAAAATGCTTGCTTTTAAAATTAACCCTTTCCCACATATAGACGCCTTCTGATGCCTCTGCAACAGACGCCTTTTGAAATCATAGTGGCAAAATGAGAAATTGCTCATAATTTCTCCATTCAATGCCATAAAAGTTTCAACTCTATTCAATAATCATTATACTATCATTTATAGATTTTCTATATTTTGAACAAGTCATTTGCTGCAGATTTATTGTATGTGGGAAAGGGTTAAGTTATTGGGATTAAAACAGGGTGGTAAATGCTTGCTTGCTATTTCCAATTAAGAGAAAATATTATACTTCAAATTATGTGTTTTAAACCTTACAGTTAATATCAATTAAATCAAGTAGTTTAAAGACTAGCAGATATAGATTTTTAAATGTTAAACCTGTCCAATTGTAATGCTTCTGCAGCAGATGACTTTGAAAAAACACTTTGGCAAAAGGAGAAATTGCCAATAAATGAGTCAGCTATAGTCTGAATAATGTTAAATTCATGCATATTCTCAGATATTTTAAATTTTCTACCTACACTTTTTCAAAGTGATCTGCTGCAGATCTGTTGGATGTAGGAAAGAGTTCAGACTTGTAAAAGTTGTTCTTGAAAGTTTAATATAACTGGTATGGGCGTAGCTTGGCAATACTCAATCTGTAGGCCGTCTCGTGAGAAAATCAACAATTGCTTGAATAAGACCATGAGGTCCCCCCCAAACATTGTAAAAATGAAACAAAAATATAATATGCATGAAGTCAGCCCGTCATTTATCATTTCCAACACCACGCCTGACAGCAATTATTTTCGACATGTCAAAAATACAATATGGATCGAAGTGGTGGAAATTCTTGATGAAGTCAAAGTGACAGATTGGAAAATTATTCTTATTACCGGCTATAAATAATACATTTTGAAAGAGCAAGTGTTTCCCTAATTGAATCACTAACCATGGATGTGCTCACCATTTCTTACATGACAATGAAGAAGGTATAGTTAATTCACTTATTAATATAGGGGACAGGAACATGTTAAAATCTGATCTCAGTTCCTGCCATTCACTCAAAGAATTAAAGCCTTATAACATATTATGTAGGATGACACCAAATCTTTGTCCCTCTTCGTATGGACAAACGCTTGCTCTCTCATGAACCAAAGATTTTAGGGTTGAGGGGATAGGCACCATGTTATGCTGGTGCCAGGACTAAAGCGTACCTGAGCCCTCTAACACTTTCTGACGCCTCTGACAGCTTTTTGAAAACAAAGTGACAAAAGAAGAAATTGCTCAAAACAAGCAATTTCTTCTTTTGCCACAATGTTTTCTACGTTATCCATTCAATTATGGAGATTTTCTATGTTTTGACAAAATATGTTCTGCTGCAGAATTCTACATGAAGAGCGCTTTGCTTGTTCTAAAATCCTTATTTTATCTGCTAACCCTATGTTTTGAGTACCCACAACAGAGGGTTTGGTTGGAAAATAAGATTGATATTGTGGGGAAAGGAGCTGTTAACCCCTCCTTATCTGGACCTCTGGATATGACAGCAATACTGAAGCTGGCGTAAAACACCATACAAACCTGGCGTAAAACACCATACAAACCAACAGACCAGCCAAGAGGTTTGTTCAACAACCAATCAGGCTATGTAAGGGCCACAGAAGCATGTTTGCAGTAATTAGTCTTGTTAATGACAAGCTTCCTGATCCACTTCTGAACCATCTAGACATTGAAGGGTATTACAAGTATGTCTATCTTATTTAACCTTGCTTGCACTAAATGGATCAGCCTCTTCAATCTTAGAACTTGCTTAAACCTTTCCCTCATACGACAATTCTGCAGCAGACGACTTTGAACATATTTTGTCAAATATTGGAAAATCTCTATAATTGAATGGATAACCTATGGCTAAAAGTAGAAAACATTGTGACAAAAGGAGAAATTGCACGTTTTGTGCAATTTCTTCTTTTGTTACTATGTTTTCAAAAAGCTGTCTGCTGCAGAGGCTTCAGAAAGCGTCTATATGAGGGAAAGGGTTAAACCTTTCCCACATATATGCAGATGCATTTTGACACATCAATCTGCAGCAGATGACTTTTGTAAGCATTGTGCCACAATGTTATTAAATCTTTTCAATAATTATACCTTCATTTATAGAAAGATTCTCTATTTTTGCCTAGATGCTTTCAAAGTCGTCTGCTTAACCTTTTCCGACATGTTGCCACTTTCTGATGCCTCTGCAGCCGACGACTTTTGAAAACAATGTGGCAAAACGAGAAATTGTTGTCCGTGAGAATGTGTTAAAAGGTTGAGAGAAATCTTGCTCAACATTCACTTTATAATCCGCCCTCTATGAATATATACGTAACACCCAGATATCTCGATACGGATAATATTTCAGGTTCTGATATCCTTATCCTATCTCCAGAACCTATGTTGTGGGTACTCAAAAGAATCGTCTCAGCAAGTACCACCAAACAGCGGGTTCCATGGAGTAATAAAAATAGATAAAGAGGGGCAACTTCCTGTTTACGCCTCCCTTATCAAGAACTCTTGACACCTGTTCGAGATTTGGATACAATAATCATTGATCTTTTACAGCTTTTGCAAGTAAGATGAAAAAGTTATTATCCCTTTCCACATACAGACAGTAGACAATTGAAAAAGATCTAGATACAAAATATTGAAAGTCTCAGTAAATGAAAGAATAAACAATTTAAAGTAATTAAAAACACTGTGGTTTCTGCTTTTGCCACACTGTTTTCCAAAATCGTCTGATGCAGTAGTATCGGCAAAATGAGAAAGGATTAGCGCTATAAATAAATGTCTAAAGGCGTCTATCATGAAATATGATTACAAAGTTAAATATTTCATTAAAAGCTTTAAGTGGCTTAAAGGGTTTTCTTCCAGTATTTCATAATTGCCCCCACTCTTTTCTTTTTACACATGTGAAACTTTGGAACATGTTCAAAATGGAAACTGCAACTTATGTAATATGTTTGATCTAGGATGTGCACTCTTCTTAAAAATAAAAGTAAAGGACAAAATACATTTAAAGTAGTGTTTTTGTGGTGATTTTTTTAAGTTTGAGACTTCAGGTGTAACAGGTAAAAGCATTATAGGGAATGCTCCAAAAGTACCAATATGCAGATAAAGTTGGGCCATTTGTTTGCTCCTGATCCATGCTGATGATGGTTTATAAATTTGAATTAACCTGAAACTGCCACATTTCAGGATCAAAGTGGATTAAGTCCAGATTGATTTTCGATGTACAAATTACTGGTATAAATTGCAAGGAAATTACCCATTCCACCAGTTACATTAATCCCAATGTAAACACATATAATTCTGCCCAGATTCATGGCTTTGTTCTTGTTTAGATTTACTTCACATAAAACCCTGAAGGAATACTTCCTAATGAATCTGCAGCAAGTTACCATAAATAATGCTGATAAAATGGAGAAAAGAAATCTGATAAAAAAGACCACCTTGGAATGGCAATTCCCCATATATATATATATAGCATCCACACCATTACTCATTTTCTGGATATATAAACCTGCAAATAAAGACCACCTGTGAACAAAGACCAGATTGTTGTCTTCCCATGGGTGGTCTTTATACACAGGTCTCACTGTAAATAATTGGTTACCATCAATAAATAATGATTGAGCAGCAGATATCTACAATGCTTAACCCTTTCTCTCATACGACAATTCTGCAGCAGAGTACTTTGAACATATTTTGTCAAAAAATAGAGAATCCCTATAATTGAATGGATAACCTATGACTAAAACTGGTAAACATTGTGGCAAAAGGAGAAATTGCTCGTCTTGAGCAATTTCTTCTTTTGGCACTATGTTTTCCAAAAAAAGTCTGCTGCAGAGGCGTGAGAAAGGGTTAATGATACAAACGTATATTTTTAGTCATTTGAAAGTCAAAATGCAACAGTAGCAGTTAAAAGTAAGTTCAATTTCTTGCCAAAATGACGTCTCCAATCCTTCACTCAATATCCAGGAAACACAACAAAGGGCCTTGAGGAAACTCCAAAAATATATAAAACATGTTTTTTACCCTTTTCTGATAATAAGTTTTCATCAAAATTCCTGCACTTAATGAACTAAACAAATTGGTTGAAAAGTAAATTGTATAATTATAACCCTTTCCCCCATGAAGCTGCCTTTTGATGCATCTGTAGCAGACGGCTTTAGAAAACTGTGGCAAAAGAAGAATTTTCTCATTAGTGGGTGGTGATGAATTCACAAGGGCAAGCAGAAACAGAACTTACTATAACGGGCTTTCTGCAATGAAGACGCATTTTAACATAACATGCAGCAGACGAATTTTGACAAGGCAATAACTTTTCGTCTGCTACAGATTTGTTCTATGGTAAAGTGTTAATAAATAATTAGAATTCAAATTTCTCATCTCATTCAATATCACAGGAGGGCATGAGCTGCTTCATGTGGCGGTCCATATTCAATACAAACAATAACGGCCATGGTGATTCAATGAAATTTGGGCAAGCTCATAAGTCTCCTTTTAATTTGAAATCAGCTTGACATGAGAACGCTTGAATGTCACAACTCTCCATCAAACTCAACAAAACATTTTTCTCACTTACTTCATCATGGAAATCACAGCTTTTCAAAAGGAGAGTGTTTCAAGCAATTTCTTCTTTTGCCAATGTTATAAAAAGTCGTCTGCAGCAAATGCATCAAAATGCATCTACATGTAAGAAAAGGTTAACTATTTCCCTGCATCGAAAGGCAACTATACTTATTGGAAAGGGGTGAATAGTTAAAACATTGGCATAGAAATAAAATATCCTCTTAACAATCTACATTTCCATTTTTTTTACAGAATTACAAAATAAGTTGTTTTCGCACCATTTCACTTGAATAGATGAAAGCAACAAGACACCTTTTTTTGTCTGGGCCACAACATATAAACATGTACCATTTAAGACACGTAAAATCAGTTAAAAATCTGAAAGCCTTTGTACATTCACTCATAACAATGTAATATCTATTCATGCCACAGAAAATTCAAATAACTTCATAAGCTGATTACCGAATCCACATAGACCCTGATCAGCCTGTGCAAAAGGGCATTCTGGTCTACATCTGTAATGTTTGATAATTACACCAAAGACCGTTAACTCATGTAACGGCACATGATTCAGTGTGATTCTGACAGACATGTGATTCTCATGTTACTGTCACCTTCAATTTGTATCACACTGAAGAAAACTGAAATGGGATTTTTACACTACATTATCTGTGCTTGTTATCTCAAATTATTGTATTAAATAAATCAAAATTGAACAGGTTGACTGGATAACCATTCTAGTATTTCCTGATAATTTTATGTTGCAATTACAGTCAACGTAATGAACTTTTGCATAGTATTTATTTCCCCCTTAGCTGAAAGTTACTTTAAAGAAAGCCCCTATAACCAGCTACCAAATCAATTGTGCAATAAGAATCAAGGCAGGAATGTTTGAATAAATGTTGTCTGCCAATATGGCAGTAAGTGAAAGCTTTGTGATCCTTATCAGGTTCCGGGAGCTGAAGTACCTCAAGTGTTTGGGGAAAGCAGCCAATAAACCCCCATATACCATAGCCTTTTACCCACCTACAGACACATTTTGAAGCATCAGCTGCGCAGACAAATATTAAAAACATTATGGCAAAGGAAGTTATTGCTCATAATGAGCAATTTCTTCTTTCGCCACAATGTTATATATATGCACTATCCAATAATTATACACTTTAATTTGCAGCTATTGTCCACATGTTTCTTGGACATTTTCAAAGCCGTCTGCTACACTGATTTGGCATATGTGGGAAAGGGCTATATATTTACCATTTCCCACATACAGACGCTTTCTGACACCTCTGCAGCAGACAACTTTCTGAAAACATTGTGACAAAAGTAGACATTGGTCAAAATGATCAAATTGTCTCCATTTTCCACAATGTTTTCAACTTTATTCAATGGTTATACTTTCATTTAAAGAAATTTCCCATATTTTTGTCTAGATTATTTCAAAGAAACCTGCTACAGATTTGTTGTGTAGGAATAATCAAAGGGCTTTATATCTAGTATAGTGTCAGTAAAATTGTTGTTTACTCTATAGAATTGTCCTGGGGAGAGGGATCCAGATTATCTAAATGAATGATAAAAAGTTACATGACCTATCTATCATCCAGTGATCTATGTGATACTTAACAGTTACAGTGTCAGATCCTATCAGTTGATTCAATCAGTTATCATAAACAAGAGCCCAATGAGAGCCTGAAATGCTCCGACGACTGGTTTTCTGTTTCTTGTGGGGATTGTTTGCTGGTGTTTTTACGCTGCTTTCATCAATTTTTCAGTCATGACTTGTCGTTTCTAAGGCAAGTTACCAGTACTAGTGGTCCATTTAACCTGACACCAACCAGTCAGTCTCAACCCTTTCCCTGATACAACAATTCTGCAGCAGACGACTTTGAACATATTTTGTCAAAAAACGGAAAATCTCTATAATTGAATGGATAACCTATGACAAAAAGTGGAAAACATTGTGGCAAAAGGAGAAATTGCACATTTTGTGCAATTTCTTCTTTTGTCACTATGTTTTCAAAAAGCTGTCTGCTGCAGAGGTCAATGCTTATACCCCACAACCGAGCGCCAAGGAGGGCAGGCATAATACTACCATTTTTAAAGTCTTTGAAATGATCCAAAGTGGGATCCAACTCATGACCTCCTGCACCAGAGGCGCCCCCCTCACCCTACCACTCCACCACTGAGGCAGTTTTCTGAGACCAAAGAAAATATTAAAGCTCAAGCAGCGTTGTGATTTCAGTAGAAATATTGAAAAAGGGATCACGCAGCCAGCAGAAACAAGGATAATCACTCAGCATGCATATAGGAAACTTTGATGGCACACTGGTATGGCTTATCAGACATTATTGATTGTCGATGATGATCCACCCTATCAAAAATATGCAAATTATTGATGAATATTGATTTTAAACCCCATGGCTTTAGATACCAAGTTTAACTTGTTATTAGACCCAACTTCGTTAACCCTTTCCCTCATATGACAATTCTGCAGCAGACGACTTTGAACTTATTTTGTCAAAAAATAGAAAAATTGAATGGATAACCTATGACAAAAAGTGGAAAACATTGTGACAAAAGGAAGAATTGCACGTTTGGTGCAATTTCTCCTTTTTTTACTATGTTTTCAAAAAGCTGTCTGCTGCAGAGGCGTCAGAAAGCGTCTATATGAGGGAAAGGGGAAAGGGTTAACCCTTTCCAACATAAAGAAGCTGTCTCACGCCTCTGCAAGAGACGACAAATGAAAGCATGGAAGCTTAAAGGAAGCAATTTATAATAAGGAGCAAATTTTAACCTTTTTGCCACAATGTTTATTACATTAATTCAATAATAATTATTCAATAATTTATATTATAAAGTTACCATATTTATGTTTCGAGTTTTCAAAGTCTTCTGCTGTAGATTTGTTTTATATGGGAAAGGGGTTAACTGAGAATAACATCCATTTTGCCAACTACTACGGTTTCAATTCTTGTCTTGTGATAGAATGAAGTCCAAAAAAATTGCTTCTGCAAGCAGGAAAGGGGTTCAATTTGGAAGAGTCTAAAAAAGGCCTATAAGGTAACTGTTTGTAAACCCTTGCATGATTAAGTGGGTAAGCAAGTGCCTGTTATCTCCTGTGACATTAGCTGACATTCAAGATGATCTGGAGAGATAAAGATGGGTCCAGCCTGGATTATCTCCTCTCCAATATACAGCACACTTTTGATGCTACAGTAAAGGTATTAAAGTATATGTTTGTCAGATGATTTCAAATTCACCTGCAGCATTAAACACATTAGAAAACATTGTGACAAAAGGAGAAATTGACCTTTTTTCAATAAGTATAGTACAACTCTTTTCAATAAGTATAGTTTAATTTCTGTTTTTTTGCCTACACGTTTTCTAAATCGGCTGCTGCAGATTTGTTGTATGCGGGAATGAACAATGTTCGTACTAGCTTTTTCGCAAACCATGTCTTTGTTTCAGAGTGTATTAAACACACTGGGCTGGTCAACATTAATAATATGTTGAAATCAATATAAAAGTACAACAGTTGTATTATAAGGGGCGAAATTTCTCTCCTTGGAACTCGGGGTTCCTGGGGTTAGCATTATGACTGGCGCACTGATGTAGCAGTAGTGCTGTTTTCTTACCCAAGAAATGTAGCTAATATAACTGAACAATTATTGAAAGCAGCTTTAAACACCATATATACAAACACACCACGCAGGCCAAAGTCAGTATCATTAATAATGAGTGACAAGAATCTCCCTTGATTGACAGGCACCCCCCTGTATGATTGACAGGTAGAAGTGGCAAATATAGATTGACAGTAATTGTTGGTATGCTATTTCTAGAATGGACAATTATCTCATCGGCAATTACCTTCAACCTGCCCTGTGTATACATAGTGTGGTAATATTGATGGTCATGCTAATCCGATCAATTACCCCCATCAGGGCTTGACAGTAAACAGTCAGCAGGTATCTTACATAATTAACACTTTCCCACATACAAAAAATCCGCAGCAGAGGACTTTGAAAATATCTAGGCAAAAATATGAAACAAATCTCTGTAAATAAAAGTCATTGACTTAGTGAAAAGAGTTGAAAACGTTGTAACAAAAGGAGAAATTGCTCATAAGCAATTTCTCCTTTGCCAAAATGTTTGAACTCTATTCCACAATAACACTTTTATTTATAAATCTTATATTTTTTTCTTCAGTCATTCTTTTTTGATTCATAGAGAATTTCCATAATTGTATGGGTTTTTTTTAAGTCAGATCCATAGCACAACAACAGATTTAGAACATGACATAAACTAAATTCTCCTTATCCCTTTCCCTCATATAAACGCTTTCGGACGCCTCTGCAGCAGACGGGTTTTTGAAAACATAGTGACAAAAGAAGAAATTGCACAAAACGTGCAATTTCTCCTTTTGCCACAATGTTTTCCACTTTTAGTCATAGGTTATCCATTCAATTATGGAGATTTTCTATGTTTTGACAAAATACATTCAAAGTCGTCTGCTGCAGAATTGTCGTATGAGGGAAAGGGTTAAGTCAGACCCATAGCACAACAACAGATTTAGAACATTATGACATAAATTAAATTCTCCTTATTTACAGATCAGAATAACAAATATGAAGCATGATAAGGCAATCATGACCAAAAACAATCACTGTGAAATCATGGACAAATCATTAACCCTTTCCCTCATACGACAATTCTGCAGCAGACGACTTTGAACATATTTTGTCAAATAAAGGAAAATCTCTATAATTGAATGGATAACCTATGACTAAATTAAAGTGGAAAACATGGTGACAAAAGGAGAAAGTTCACGTTTTGTGCAATTTCTTCTTTTGTTATTATGTTTTCAAAAAGCCTTCTGCTGCAGAGGCGTCAGAAAGCGTCTATACAAGGGAAAGGGTTAAGCGAATTAATTTAGCCAACCAGTTAAGTTGAAAAAGCTATTTGCAAACTTCCGGCAATGAAATAATTTGATCTGAAGTTTGTTCATCATGCATAATTGGAAATGAATGCAGGGAAAACACTTCTTGTTTTACAAAAATCAATCGACAGGTGATAATTACAGCTTCCATTTTAACACTTTAATACCCCCCTTTCCTTAGTAACATACCAACAAATCCGCGGCAGAAGACTTTGAAAATCTCTATGAATGAAACACGGAGCTAGATAAGGAGGAGTAAACTGGTCTTTTGCCACTTATTTCCCGTCTTATAATGCAACTTGTGGGTCTTGTAAGGATTTAGGGATTTGAATATTTTTCATTAAAACACATTTAACTTCTGCTGCCTGTAAAAACTACAAAGGTGTCAGGGGAAAACCGACCGCAAATCTCTCTCTCTCTCTCTCTCTCTCTCTCTCTCTCTATATAATACACACATATAAATATATCTATATTGCTGCGACTTAAATCTTAATGTGGTTAATCAATAGAAAGAAGTGCTACTCTACGCCTCATGAATAATTCATGACATGCAAAAGCGTCAACATGGTAATCTTCAGTCTGTAATGAAGTGAGAGGTTTTAATGATTGACTGATAGTTGCTTCAGGGACAGTGTAACAGAAAACGAACGAGGGAAAAAAAAATAAAAAAATAAAAAATCATCTAGACAAAGGGTACATTTCATGTGCTTAACATATAAACACTTTTTGACTCGCCTGCTGCAGACGTCTCTTGAAAACATTGTGCCAAAAGAAGAAATTGCTCATGATCTCCATTTGCCACAATGTTTTTAACTATTAGTTATAGAGATATTCCATATTGTTGCTGATTTTTACAAAGTCCTAGATCTACAGCAGATTTGGTGTATATGGGTTAATTAGGACTTAACCTTTTCCACAATAAATCTGCATCAAAATGTGTCTATATGTGGGAAAGGGCTAAAAGTAAGTTGTTCCCCTCCAAAGTCTATGCTGTTGGTACTTCAAAACATTTGTCCCAATTATTTTGAGTACCAACACCATAGAGTTTGGTTGAGCAATACAAATTAAGGGTAAAAGACTTATTCCATACTTATTATCTTAGTCCTTAATGTTATTGTGTCCTTTCTTAACAAGTGTTCGCATGACAAGGAATAATCAGAGACTTGAGGGCCTTTGTGAATTTTCTTGTAAAATACTGAGATAATTGAATCAATTGTGTATTATAGAATCGCCTAGATTGGCTCAGCTTGCCCCAATATTGAGTGTTTTTTGGACATCTTGTAAATATGTTCAATATAGGAAGCCAGGGAGAACAGGTCTTTTCCCCACAATATTTCTCTTATTTCTCAACAAAATCCTATTGTTCTGGGTACTCAAAATTGAGTGAAAAGAATCGTCTTACTAAGACAGTTCTTTTGACTACCCACAATATAGGGTTTGAATGTCAGATAAGGATTTTAGAACATGAAAAATGCCCCTTATCTAGAGCTCGGGGGGGGGGGGGAATTAGAAAATTTACCGAAGCAAACGGTTTTGCCTAGGTTTTAAAAAGGACTATCTGTAATAATAATTATTTTTTGTCTGTCCTGCCTGAAGACAATCTTATTTTGGTCAATATTGCTAGCCGACAACAAGCTGTCTTCATGTCCAATAATCTACAAAATAGGTAATTCAGGAAATCTGTGCTCTAATAAATATTCTCATACTTTTGTAGGAAAGATGAAAAAATAAATTAATTGTATTGTGTTTTACGCAGCTTTCAACATTTTTGTTCAGTTATATCATGTCCCGTATAATCAGCAGAACTACTGCTCCATCTATCCTTACACCTGAGCCAGTCAGTCGTATTGCTAGCCCCGCAACCCTGTCGCAGCCAAAGAGGGCAGTCATAATACTACTATTGACCCGGTTAGGGATCAAACCCGCAACCTTCCACACCCGAGGCAGTTATGAACAATAGAATAAGTCAGAAGGTTTTGTTTAAACCTCTATCATGGGCTTCAAGCAAAACGTAGATACACTGTGTAGTTACAACCGTGTTGCATGAAGCCATGTAAAACATGCACTAAGAAAATATGTTGACATGCTTAACATGTCTCCTAGGATGTACAAAGTAGTTTATGAACAGACACAAGAGACATAGCAACAGACAGCCAAACCCTAATGATCTTTTACATACTACGTCTATTTTTTAGACACTTATATCCCACATCTTCTGCTGCAGCCGACGACTTTTGAAAACATTGTGGCTAAAGGGAGATTTTGCTCATAAAATATGTTTCCATATTTTGCCATGATGTTTTCAAAGGTGTCTGCTGCACATTAGTTGTATAAGGGAAAGGGGGTTAACACAACATATATTTTCAAAACAGTGCTGGAAAGGAATGTATTTCTAAATATTTCTATTTTTATGAAGATTTTCTAAGCGGTTATAACATTTTACTTGCATTTCACTTCTTTCAGACTATTCTTTTCCATTCTCAATGCTCCAAAAAATAGAATAGAAGATAACATGGGCATTTATGCATCATCAAACAGCAGCGACACCAGAATCTCCATGCAGGCATCCTCAGTAACGAGATGTGAAAATAATACCAATTCTCTCTCCTTTATGATAAATGGCGCTGTGACTTTCTAATCAATTAACTGCTTTATGATCATTTTGTTACCTGTCATTAAATATCATATAGTTTTATGTCTGTTATATGATAACACTTATTTTATGTTATACTGTGTCATTCGTGAAACGGTTATTCGTTTATTGATTCGATTTTTATGCAGGGTTACTTGCCTTCCACGTGCCTTTAGCTTGGTGTCAAAAAATTGGGAGACCCAACTAGATAATCACTCACCAGGTGTAATTATTCTCAGTTTTGTTACAGTCTATTTTATTGTCCATTGGCATCCAATACCACAGGAATTAACCCTTTCCCACATAAAGAAGCTTTCTGCAACATACCACTTTTGAGAACGTTGTGGCAAAAGGTGAAATTGCTTCCACTATAATGACCAAAATGTTTTTAACTTTTAACGAATAACGACATGACTTCTTTCATTTATATTTTTTCAAAGTCATCAGCTGTAGAATTGTTGTATGTGAGAAAGGGTTAACTCCTCCACACTTACAAGAAAAGTGCTGCAGATATCTTTGGAAACATAATGATCTAGGCTAAAGTACGGACAATCTCTACAAATGAAAGTCTATATGTATACTTATTGAATATACCTGAGTAGCTGAATACATTGTGACAAAATGAAGGAGAATTGTTTCATCATATCATGATGTTTTCTAAAGTTATCTGCAAGGAAATATATCAAAATGCGTCAAGATGGGGGAAAGAGTTAATATTTTTAACTTTTCTACCAGAAGGCCAAAAGAGCATCTGAGAATCCTGGGGTGGTCATAAAATGGCAATAAATAAGCTTCAGAGAGAGACGGATGACAAGATTTCTTGTTTTTATGTGTGGGTCGTCTTAGAAAATGTGTCCTCTGTATGTCTGTCTATTTGACTGTTTGTCCATCACACTTTCACTTACTGATATATTGAAAGGCGTAACATGTTTTCCTTGGAATACTTTTGTTCTTTAAAGGGTAGGACTTAGCTGTATGCAATAGACACCATGCGATGTAAATAATATATCTGTGATTAATCTGTGTTTCCATCATTTATTGGCATTAGCTGGTCTATATCAGTAAGACATGGTTTATATTAATTATTAATTAATTTAACCCTTTACCTACATACAAGAAATCTACACATTAAACGCATTTGAAAATATCAAGGCTAAAACTTGAAAAATTTCTGTACATTGAAAGTATAACCCTTTCCCTCATATGACAATTCTGCAGCAGACGACTTTTGTCTAAAATATAGAAAATCTCCATAATTGAATGGATCGATAACCTATGACAAAAAGTGGAAAACATTGTGGCAAAACACGTTTTTGCAATTTCTTCTTTTGTCACTATGTTTTTAAAAAGCCGTCTGCTGCAGAGGCGTCAAAGGGAAAGAGGGAAAGGGATAATCATTGCATAGATTTGTAAACATAATAACAAGAGGTCACATGATGAGCTATTTCTTCTTTTGCCACAATGTTTTCAAAAGTCGTCTGCTGCAGAGGTATCAGAAAGCGTCTGTATGTAGGAAAATGGTTAAAACTTGGGAAGTTATATTTGTCTGCTATAATTAATATCACATACAACAAATCTGCAGCAGACGACTTTGAACATATCTCATCAAAAACACGAAAAATCTCTATTATATGAAGGTTTACTTACTGACAAAAGTTGAAAATATTGTGGCTAAAGGAAAAATTGCTAAATGTTTTGAGCAATTTCTACTTTTGCCATAATGTTTTCAAAAGTCATTTGCTGCAGAGGCCTCAGAACGCGTCTATAGGAGGGAAAGGGTTATTGGCATCAAGTTATATTTGTCTGCTTTATTGGCATAAGCAACATTTTTGAAAATATTTGTTTTCCTTTAAAAATTGCTTTTTGCTGTAATAGAATCTCAGTGTCAAACAGTTTGGATGTCAGATTAGGCCCGTTGTTATGTGGCGCCTGATCTTGGTCTACTTTGTACACACATTTAACCCTTTCCCTCATATAGACGCTTTCTGACGCCTCTGCAGCAGACGGATTTTTGAAAACAGTGACAAAAGAAGAAATTGCACAAAACGTGCAATTTCTCCTTTTGCCACAATGTTTTCCACTTTTTGTCATAGGTTATCCATTCAATTATGGAGATTTCCTACGTTTTGACAAAATACGTTCAAAGTCGTCTGCTGCAGAATTGTCGTATGAGGGAAAGGGTTAAGGTCTGTGATGATGGAGCAAGTCAGAAGTCAGTGTCACACAGGCTTTATTTATTAGTCGCCGGGCAGAAGCCCGTGACTTCTATTTTTAATAAGTTTTCGGAAATCACATGGGAGGGGGGG
Organism: Serripes groenlandicus; assembly: GCA_031761405.1. Lineage (NCBI taxonomy): Eukaryota > Metazoa > Mollusca > Bivalvia > Cardiida > Cardiidae > Serripes > Serripes groenlandicus. The sequence continues at coordinate 43,887,394 of JASEVX010000003.1, forward strand.
TTATTATTAGATTTTTTTGTTTTAAAATGTCTTTATAGTTAATATGGGAAATCCAAGAGGGAAAAACTTTGAAAGCAAACATGAAATTGATCTCAATTAAAACACATTTAAATATTTAACAAGGTGTACGCATTTTTTATGTCATAGTTGGCATGCATATCATAGCAACAATATTGAAACATTAACTTGTTTCAAACCATATTCTTCTATGTTTTTCAACCCTTTCCTACATCAGAGGTCCAGATAACGAGGGGTATTCAGCTCTTTTTCCCACGATTTCTCTCTTATTATTAAAGCAAACCCTATGTTGTGGGTACTCAAAAGAAACGTCTCACTGAGACGATTCTTTTGAGTACCCACAACATATGGTTTAAGGGTCAAATAAGGATTCCAGAACATACAAAACACCCCTTATCTAGAGCCCTGCACATACAACAAATCTGCAACAGACTATGTTGAATTCATCTAGGGATAATATGAAACATGTATTATGGATCATCTCTATAAATGAAAATATAGTTATTGAATAGAGTTGAAAACATTATGATAAATATAATTTAACCCTTTCCATCATACGACAATTCTGCAGCAGACGATTTTGAACATATTTTGTCAAAAAAATAGAAAATCTCTATAATTGAATGGATAACCTATGACTAAGAGTGGAAAACATTGTGGCAAAAGGAAATTGCTCGTTTTGAGCAATTTCTTCTTTTGTCACTATGTTTTCAAAAAGCTGTCTGCTCACTCGCTGCAGAGGCTGTCAGAAAGCGTCTATATGAGGGAAAAGGTTAAGAAACTACATCCCTCTGCTGCACATTTGTTATATGTGGAAAAGGGCTTAGAATGGAAGGTTGGTTGCTATGAGGTTTAACACTTTGAGGCTGGAATGTGTTCAACTATAAATTGTTTGAAATTGAATTTTTTCTCATCAACAACAACAGACCTAGAAAGAAGCCGTTAAAATCCAATCCCAAGCTGCGGGAATCTTCTGTACGCAAAAACTTAACCCACAAGAAAAACATGCGGATACCTCATCACATTTTTCAGGAACATTTTGGGGTTCCATTTCAGTTTTAACTATTTAATTTCTTAATTGCTGAATTTATAATTGGTTTCTCTTTTTCTACCATGTTGAAAAATCAGCCTACATTTGGAAAACATTGAGGAACCTGCAGTTTGTTACGAGTTAATTCGACTTTTGCCACAATGTATTCAAAAGGTGTCTGCTGTAAATGTGACAAAATGCATCTGCATGAGGGAAAAGAGTTAACCCTTTCCCTCATAGAGACGCTTTCTGATGCCTCTGCAGCAGACGGCTTTTTGAAAACAGACAGCTTTTGAAAGCATTGTGACAAAAGGAGAAATTGCGCTCATGGTTTCAAAATTCATCTCCTGCAGAAACATCAGAAAGCTTCTCTATGTGGGAAAGGGTTTAAAATTGTCTGCTGCAGTTTTGTTGTATGTGGGAAATGGTAAAACAGCTATAAAAACAGACATTACCAGCCTAGTAACCATGGACAGGCCAATACTTGCCACCAATATTTGAATATTTGTTAAATCAGGTGTGCATACAAGAGAAAGTTGATGCAAGGCATCAATGTCGCCGGAAAAGACTGCATTGATGTATTTATGTATTCTTGATTTTCCTTAGTCTATTCAAACATTAGGAACGTTGTAATGAAAACATTTGCTTATAAATTTTATATTCATACCTATACATTAGGGTATCTATAAAAAATTAACGAAATGTGTACACATTTATCTGGCTTAAATTTAATTTTGCTGTTGTTACTTATTTAAATAATAGTATTCATTCATATAATTTCAATGTTTGTCAATCTTATTCGAATCACAAGGTAAATATCCTGGTATTGCTTTAAAGGGAGGTAATTTGAAGAAAACAAAAGTCTTCAAAAGGAGAAATATATCAGCATTACCGTCTACAGTTTAAATTGTTCTATTGTTTGTGGATTTAAAAATGTTCTTTTTTTCTTATTTCTACATGTACAACGAAATATTGCGGCTTCTCTTTGACGCTTTGCGTCAAACATTCGTCTTGTACTTGTTTAAAATAAAATAATATCACTCGCTTTTTCATATCGAAATGCGCATGCGCGAAAATCGATGTTAAAGGTCACGAAACTACACAACAGAATATAGGGTCTATATTTAGCTTAGAAACAGTTCCTACTTTAGATATTCATGGATTAACATTATTAAATGAATTCTACACAAATCAAGACATCTCTTTGAACATGAAAACAACATTTAGTAAGTTAAACTTGCTATTAAAAGGAGAATCCGAAATTGACCTCAATGATGACACATAAGAGTCTGCATTAGGGGGTGTTGGTTCACGTCTTGAAGGGACCACTTTTGTCTTCGTAAATAAGACAAAAAACTTAAATGCGAGTGAAATAAAAAAAACTGCAAACATTAAAAAATCGGAATATTTATTTCATTTTAGATGTGTCATTTATTAGTGTTCGTAAACAACCACAATTGTAATATGTTCAAATCATCTAGATTTGTTTCTTTCTAATAATAAGCCGCCCTTCCATGTGATTTCCGAAAACCTATTAAAAATAGAAGTCGCGGGCTTCTGCCCGGCGACTAATGAAACCACAAAGGAAGGAAAAGTGAATACAACCTTTTAATAAAATCAAAATTCTTATTTCCAGCCCAAGAAAGATTTATTATTATTATTTGACCTCTTTTGAAGCCTCTGTAGCAGATAACATTTGCAATCAATGTGGCAGAAGGAGAAATCACTCATTATAAACACTTTCTCCATTCCACAATGCTTTCCACTGTATTCCAAAATTACACTTTTATTTCAAGAGATTTTTCATTGACACTTTAGTAGTGGTCTTCTGCTCATTTGTTGTGGGCTGGAAAGGGGGGGTAGGGATGGAAATAAGCATATCAAGTAATATATTGAATTAATCCTTTTTAACAGTCTTTCAAAGGTGTGAATTGCTTATTAATGAATGGCTTATTTTTTACAGTTGGCTGCCTAAATAGAGATGAAATGATGTGAATCGGAAATAAACCTATTGATGGGCAAATGAAAGCATTCCAATATCTCCCGTTACCAAGTTTGAGAAGAGTTCACTCACTTTACCTGTTCGCGCATACAACAAATCTGCAGAAGTATTAACCCTTTCCCACATACAACAAATCTGCAGAAGTCTTAAGATGACTTCGAAAACACCTGGATCTGGGTAGAATTATGGAAAAAAGCTTGGTTTTTATATACTGTGCTGAAAATATTGTGGCAAAAGAAGATGGTTATGCCTCAACATTTGCAAAAAGCGTCTGCTGCAGTGAGGCCTCTTCATGTGGGAAAGCGTAAATTAATCAAGAAAAGTGTTAACCCTTTCCCTCATACAATTCTGCAGCAGACGACTTTGAACATATTTTGTCAAAAAATAGAAAATCTCTATCATTGAATGGATAACCTTATAATGACTTAAAGTGAAAAACATTGTGTCAAAAGGAGAAATTGCTTGTTTGGGCAATTTCTTCTTTTGTCACTATGTTTTCAAAAAGCTGTCTGCTGCAGAGGCGTCAGACAGCGTCTATATGAGGAAAAGGGTTAAAAATACTTGTCTTTGCAACTTCATCTCTCTAATATGTTATGGACGGTTTCCACTCAAGGTGCCTTCAATAAAAGTTGATTCCAATTAACAATTTACCTATAATCATTAATTAATTAAGAATGTATCAATTATCAATATATCCGCAATCTTTTTTTAATTATATTTTTTTTCTGACTCTTTCTTCTTATTAATTTGTTTTTATCCTTTCCCACATACAACAAATCTGCAGCAGATGACGTTTGGACAAACATATTGAAAGTCTAATTATTAATGACCATATAATTAGTGAAAAGAGTTGAAAACATTGTGACAAAACAAGGAATTGTTAATGATTAGTAATTTTTCCTAATGACACCATGTCCTGAACAATTTCTTCTTTTGCCACAATGTTTTCAAGCGTAATCTGCAGTAAATGTGTAAAACTTTGCCTGTATTCAGGGAAATGGTTAACATTTTCCCACTTGCAGCTGCTGTGATGAGCACTTTTTTCCTTTTGCCTCAATTTGTTCAACTCTATTTGATAATCATACTCAATGTTGTCATTTTAATTAAAAGGTATTCAATACTTTTGCCTTTAACCCTTTCCCACATACAACAAACCTGCAGTAGAAGAATTTGAATTTATCTAGGCAAGAACAGAAAACTTCTATAAATGAAGGTAAAATGACTGAAAACAATTGAAATCATCTAGGCAAAAGGAGAATTGCTCCTTTTGTCACAATGTTTTCAAAAGTCTTCTGCAGTAGAGGCGTCAGAAAGCGTCTGAATGTGGGAAAGGGTTAAGTCATATGCTGCAGATTCATTGTATGTGGGGAAAGAATTTGAAGGTTAAATGCCACATTGAGGCATGCATGAAGGCAGAACAACTTTCCTCATTATTATGAAACATCAAGCCTACCAAAAAAACAAAGTTTCAAATAGGAGGAAAATTTAACAGTCAGCAGAGGAATCGATGAAAATTTGCATACATCTTTCTAATTGTAGGCCTGAAAATCCCATTTCAATTCAAACAGACATATTGCTTTAACTTTTTGCTTGCATGCAATTTAAGGTGAGCTAACCCTTCCTGCTGCAGTGTTTCCCACCCATGCAGCAGACGGCTTGTTCTCATCAGTCACACATATAATTATCCCTTTCCCTTTTATAGACGCATAATCTCACGCAGACGACTTTTTCAAACAGTATGGGATAAGAACAAATTGCTCATTATCAGCAATTTCTCCTTTTTTCAAAGGGTTTTCAACTTAATTCAAGAATTCTACTTTCATTTTTAGATGTTTTCCATATTTTTGCCAAGATGTTTTTAAAGTTGTCTGCTGATGATTTGTTGTATGTGAGAAAAGGGTTAAATTGATTGCCAGAAAGAAACCACCTAAATGGATTAACCATTTCCTTGATATGATATTTTTTACAATCATCTTGCAAAAGGATTATAACATCTGGGATAATATAATTAAACACTTACTAATTGCCCCTCAATAAAACCTAATCTTAATATTTGCAGGTGAAAAATAACCAGAGGACTAGATAAGAGGGAGTGAACAGGTCTTTTCCCCACAATATTTCTCTTATTACTCAACAAAATCCTATGTTGTGGGTACTCAAAAGAATCGTTTCACTGAAACGATTCTTTTGAGTATCCACAATATAGGGTTTGAATGTCAAAAAAGGTTTTAGAAGATGAAAAATGCCCCTTATCTAGAGCTCTGATATTAACATTGTGTGAACATGATGGAAATACGAATTTAGAGAATCTTATTATGTTTTCAAAATTTTGACTGCTGCAATTGCTGTCAATGTTATAAATTTTACATTCTGCCTCAATGTTTTTGAAAGTCATCTTCTGCAAATGAGTCAAAATGCGTCTGCCGGTGGGAAATGTGTTACCGATTCTGTAAAATTGTCTCTCCCAGCAGTTTTATCAGTTATATTTGGCAAAATGGGTGAAATCTGAAGTGTGTATTGATTTTAGCATTGCTGAGATTGGAAAATCAAGTCATATATCTCCCCCCATTTTCACCGAATACTTTTCGATCATCTCGGTCTGTCTGCCTTCTTGCTTGCATGGTTATGACTATTTTCTGCCTTCAGTTTCTCTTTGTTCATCTTTTTCTTGATCTCTTTAGCCCCTTTCCCGCATACAGAAGCAATTTTGATGCATCTGCAAAAGTCATCCTTTGAAAACTTCATGGCGAAAGGAGAAATTGATATAAGAATGAGCAATTACTCCTTGTCCAATAATGTTTTCAACTCAACTCAATAATTCTACTCCGTAAGACGATTCTATTAAGAATCTATAACATTGGGTTTGGTTGAGTCATAAGAGAGATATTGTTGGTTAATTACAAGTTTACACCTCTCTGTCTAGTCAGTAAGACTGTTCATGTGTTTACCTACAACATAGGGTTTCATAAATATCCCCCCCCCCCCCCCCCCCCCCCCACACACACTTCTACACCATGACGTAATGTTTCTTTACAGACGCAACAAGATCTGTTAAACTTTATCTCGCAATGCAATGTGACTCGGTTTTAACTACCCTGTCACATGACACAGGCATTGATCACGACAGTAATAATGATAATTCCCGGGATAATTGATCAGCATACAGTGTGAAGATTATCTCACCTACTGCGATAATCATAAAACATGGAAACGGCACCTACGTTACCAATGAATCACATTCGATTTACCAATAAAAGTCATCCATTTATCAACGTATATATAAGTATTAAACTGATATGATTTTTTGTTTAACCCTTTCCCACTTGCAGACCCATTTTAACACCTCTGCAGAAAACATTTGAAAACAGTGTGACAAAAGAAGAAATTACCCATGAGGACCAATTTCTCTTTTGACCACTATGGACGTTTTAATACAATATAATTATACTTCCATTCTTATGTTTTCCCTATTTTTGTGTCGACGTTTTCTATGTCGTCTGCTGCTTATTTGTGTATTCGGGAAAGGATTTAACCCTTTCCCTCATACGACAATTCTGCGGCAGACGACTTTGAACGTATTTTGTCAAACCATAGAAAATCTCAATAATTCAATGGATAACCTATGACTAAAAGTGGAAAACATTGTGGCAAAAGGAGAAATTGCACGTTCTGTGCAATTTCTTCTTTTGTCACTATGTTTTCAAAACGCCGTCTGCTTTAACCCTTTCCCTCATACGACAATTCTGCAGCAGACGACTTTGAACGTATTTTGTCAAACCATAGAAAATCTCAATAATTAAATGGATAACCTATGACAAAAAGTGGAAAACATTGTGACAAAAGGAGAAATTGCACGTTCTGTGCAATTTCTTCTTTTGTCACTATGTTTTCAAAAGACGTCTGCTGCAAATGCGTCGGAATGCGTCTGCAAGTGGGAAAGGGTTAAGAAGTCTAATTTTGAGGATAGGGTCAACCAATGCTCCCATGTTCAACAAACCTGCAGCAGACGAATTGGTTAACATTTGGGAAATTTTCTATAAAAGCACAACATTAAATCAAGTTTAAAACATTGTGGCAAAAGAAGAAATTACTCATCAAGAACAACTCATTTCTGCTTTTGCCCCATTTTTTTCCAAATATCTTCTGCATCAGATTAGTTGTATGCGAGAAAGGGTTATAATCAGCTCCCCATCACTGTCAATATGTCAATCAATGGAATTAAACAAGCTCCCTAGCCATGACTGGATCAATCCAGACACTTTCTCTAAACTCTAAACTTTAATTAAGTCAATTGAAATTGATTCTTATAATCTTTGGACCTCTAACTATAATATCACACAGGATGCATTTGATGGACTTCACTCATGTTTTCTCTTATAGAGTATATATGCATATAAACCTTTTCCCACATACAACAAATTTGAGTAGACGACCTCGAAATCAAGAAGGTAAAAATATTTATGGCTATTGACTTGAGTTGGAAATTACCATGTTGCTCCATCACAAGCAATTGTCTCCCTTTGTTAAAGCTGCCGATGTGTCAAAATGTGTCTGCAAATGGGAAAGGGTTAAAAGAGCCCATATCATAAACTGGACCTTTTACCTGACAGAAGGTAATACTTTAAAAAGAATCATCTCATTGAGAAGGTTTTGAAATGGTCATACATCAACTTCAAATCTTCTTATAAACATATGCACATGAATTATATATACAATAGCCAAACCAAAACCATAGCAAAGTTTAGAACTACATGTATATGTACTGTATTCCTTCGGCTTCCTGTTGATAGCACACAATCTTGCAGCATCAAAATGTTCAAAAGACAGATCCAAATAAACTGCAGGTGCAATTTCCTCAATTAAAAACACATGGCACTCTGCAGCAGCTTCAAGGCCATTAAGTGCCGTTAAAAAAAAAGTATTCCATAGTTAATTTAAATTCATGAAGAAACAATTATACATAAAACTATGAGAAAGGAGTGTTTTAACTGTATCGCCATGAGGGAATCATTTACCGTGCTTGATATTTTAAGTGGGCTGCTTTGAAATCAATATTCTTGAAAAAAAGACGAAATTGCTCTCAGTGCTGCAAAGGTGTTGAATAGAAATTTTGTTTTTCCACTCAATAAATAACCAATATCTAACACGTTCCAACATTCAGACATCTTTTGACCCATCTGCAGCACACCACTTTTTCCGAATTGTTTTAAACTATCATACTTTCAATTAGCACTACAAAGGGTTATTGGCATCAAGTTATATTTGTCTGCTTTATTGGCATAAGCAACATTTTTGAAAATATTTGTTTTCCTCTAAAAATTGCTTTTTGCTGTAATAGAATCTGAGTGTCAAACAGTTTGGATGTCAGATTAGGCCCGTTGTTATGTGGCGCCTGATCTTGGTCTACTTTGTACACACATTTAACCCTTTCCCTCATATTATAGACGCTTTCTGACGCCTCTGCAGCAGACGGCTTCTTGAAAACATAGTGAAAAAAGAAGAAATTGCACAAAACGTGCAATTTCTCCTTTTGCCACAATGTTTTCCACTTTTTGTCATAGGTTATCCATTCAATTATGGAGATTTTCTATGTTTTGACAAATTACGTTCAAAGTCGTCTGCTGCAGAATTGTTGTATGGGGGAAAGGGTTAATATGTTTTCAAAGCTGTCAGTTGCATATTTTCTATATGTTGGACACTGGGTTCAATATCCCTCCACAGCAGGCGACTTGCTTAAAATTTGGAAGAGTCCATCACCAAAGAATTACAGGTAGGACGGGATCAGGTGTCTAGCGATAAATATCACTAAATTGGTTCATTTGTCAAGCTTGCCATCTATCCTCCATAAAACAAAATACCTATACCATCCTTCCTACAATATAACTCATATAGAAGTCTGGGAACAGGGGCACTCAAAGACACACTACAGCAGGCTTTCTTTATCCCCCAAAAACATACAGATGTTATCCTATGCATTGATCTGCAGTAGATGACTTGTGAAGACTGTTGTGGCAATGAGGAATGTCTCCTTTTGGCACAATGTTTTCAGCTCTATTTGTTTCTTAAGTTTATCTCATGTATGGAGATTTTCCAAATTTTGCAAAGATGTTTTCTATAATGTTGTCTGCTGCAGGTTTGTTGTTTGTGAGAATAGGGTAAACAAAGGCAATTATATTCCTGGTTAATTCCGAGTTCTGCATTTCCATCTAGGTTCATCTAGGTTAATTGCCGTTTCAAAACAAAGTTTGTCCTCTTGCTTGGAGGTTTTCAATGATGGTTCACCTATGTGTTCAGTCTTTAACCCCCCTTTTCCCACATACAGCAAACCTGCAGGAGGTAACTTTGAAGGCAAGTTGGCGCAAACTTGGAAAATCTCTATGAATGATCGTATAATTACTGGAAAAGGTTGAAAACATTGTGGCAAATGGAGAAATTGCTTGTTTTTGAGCAATTTCGCCTTTTGCCACAATGTTTTCAAAAGTTGTCTGCTTCAGAAGCGTCAGAAAGGGTCTATATAAGGGAAAGGTTTAACCCTTTCCCTCATACGACAATTCTGCAGCAGATGACTTTGAACATAATTTGTCAAAACATAGAAAATCACCATAATTGAATGGATAACCTATGACTAAAAGTGGAAAACATTGTGGCAAAAGGAGAAATTGCACGTTTTGTCAAAAAAACGTCTGCTGCAGAGGCGTCAGAAAGCGTCTATATGAGGGAAAGGGTTAAACAGTCTTGACTCTTTTCTATCTCAGAAATATATCCAATTCAACAACTCTTAATAATTAATCTCAGCAATATTCTGACAATATCGATTCATATCAAAAGATTCACCTAGTTAGATCAGGAACACAATTTTTTTTTTTACATGATCTAAAATGGCATTGGTAAAAAACAGTTTCTCATCTATCTTTTCACTACAGACAAAAGATGTCATGTATGCATAATCTTTGAGGGGGGAAAAAATCCATTCTAGTAGGCAAATACATCATTCATTCCTTTCCCACAGAGAAGCAGTCCAGTTAACATCCGATGATTTGGAAACGTCTAAAGGGAAAATATGGACATTTATTACATCATATTAACTGAATAGTTGAAAACATTGTGACAAAAGGAGAAATTGCTCATTGTGAGCAATTTCTCCTTTTGCCACATGATGTTTAGAAAAGTTGCCCTACTGCTGCAGTCACACATCCTGTGGCTACGCGCATGTGAGAAAGGATTATTGAGGTTGGCTTTCATAATTCCAACACTGGTGCCAGTTTGTTAATTGCCACAACCTCAAAACTCTTTGACTTGTGGATTATCAAGTTAAATCTAGTGGAACACCCTCCTTTACAAACTGGTAACATGTCTGAAACACCCAGGACCATGTTAAACAGCTGTAAAAGTCACCTCCTACAAAATACAGTTAGAGCTATTTTGCATAGAGACAAGCTGATAAGCCTCACTGTATTATCACCAATATTCTCTGAAACACGATGCTGTCATGATGCTGTCACGTACAATGTTTTCAAAAGTCCACAGCTGCAGATGCCTTAAAATGCTTCTTTAAGCAGGAAAGGGTTAACCCTTTCCCACATAGAACAAATCTGCAGCAGATGACTTTGAACATGTTTAGTCAAAAAATGGAAAATCTCTATAATTGATTGGATAACCTATGACTAAAAGTGGAAAACATTGTGGCAAAAGGAGAAATTGCTCGTTTTGAGCAATTTCTTCTTTTGTCCACCATGTTTTCAAAAAGCTGTCTGCTGCAGAGGCGTCAGAAAGCGTCGATATGAGGTAAAGAGTTAAGAACATAAATTTGTGTCTTCAATCAGAAAGGATGTTCCTACCACTGTTTTCTAGGGACTAGTAATTATGTTTTACCCTTTCCCACATACAACAAAACAGGAGCAGACACATTTGTCAACATCTAGGCACACACTACAATGGAAATATTTTTAAAAATGATGTATAACTGAAAACATTGTGACAAATGTCTCGAGTAATTGTTATACTGTTGTCTTTACCCGATTATCAAAAGTAGTCACTTCTGCAGATGGTTCAAGATGGATCTGCATGTTCAAAGAAAGGGTTATCATGCAGCATGAAATTACTCCTGTTAATGTGTGCAATTCCATAAACCACATCTTGGTTACCTGGTTATATCCCTTTCTCACATGCAGACACATTTAATGCATCTGTTATTAGCGGACAGGTTATAAAAACAGTGCTCCAAATGAAAAAGTTATCAACCTTATTTAATAATTTAACTATTATTAGGGAGTTTCCATATTTTTTCAAATCAATGGAGCCCTCTGGTAGAAGTGTGTGGAAAGCTTAAGGGAGCTAAAACATGGCTACTGTTTACCATATCTCGGAATATATAGCTGCATAATTGTAATACTAATAAATCAAATGAACGATCGTTTTATTATAGTTACATTATAAACTGAGTCATATATTGAACAGGTTTAAACAATCTCATTTAGCTATACAATAAAATCGACAATAACACATTTTGAATGTATCTTCAACTTCTGAAAACATTGTGGCAAAAGGAGAAATTTCAGATTTTGTCCCATTTTTTCTAATCTATTTAATGATAATTTTTTAATTGACAGAGTTTGACCACTATTCTGCCAAGATATTTTCAAAGATGTCGTTTGTTGTTAATTTGTTGCATGTAAGTAAGGGTATAGAGTGGGCGGTGCAAATTTACCAGTGCATTTCTGCCATACTCTTGTTACACCCATCTCTCCCTGAAGAGTGGGTGGAGTCTTTTCTGTAGACAATAGTTACTATATTGTGGTTAACCCTTTCCCTCATACAACAATTCTGCAGCAGACAACTTTGAACATAATTGAATGGATAACCTACAACTGAAAGTGGAAAACATTGTGGCAAAAGGAGAAATTGCTCAAATCAAGCAATTTCTTCTTTTGTCACTATGTTTTCAAAAAGCCGGTCAGTTTAAGTGTCTATATGAGGGATAGGGTTAAATGTTACACATGGACAAGACATTATGGCATTAAAGCACTGAGCCAAGTGGTTCAGCAGTCCTTACAGTTTATCCATGGGTATATTAGGTTTAATTTGAGAAGGTCTGCCGAAACTTGAAAAGATAAAGTAGGATCCAGTTAGGTTCCCACATAAAGCTGCTTTCTGACACCTCTGCAGCAGATGACCTTTGAAAACATCGTGACAAATGGAGAAATTGCTCCTTTTGCCACAATGTTTTCAATTCTATTTACTAACCGTTAGTAAAGGAGATTTATCCCATTTTTTCCAAAATGTTTTGAAAGTGGTCTATTGCAGATTTGTTGTATGTGGGGAAAGATTTAAAAACAGTGAGGGTAAAGGGGAAATTCCTTATTAACCATGACTTCTGAAACATTCCACTCTCAAAATTAATTGTGCTTTTAATAAATGTTTAAATTTTCCATTGTTATGAAGGCGTTTTCAAATTGGATAAGTATATAAAGTAATTGAATATTGTATTGTGCGAAATAATAACATCACCATGATGCCAAAGTGCATTGTATTATAATGAGCACCCAACACCCTTCAATTATTGTTGATTAATCTAATAATATGTGGACATGATGTTTAAATTTATGCTCTTTTTTCTTTCTTTTTTTATACCTAACTTTGTGTAAAAGTTTAATAACATGACAATATCCTAAATATCTGGTGGGCCGGCCGGCCTGGCCCCTGCTTCACCAAATCCGTTCCAGCTGCAGTGAGTCAAAGTGATGAAACTACCACTTGTAGAGGACAACAATTGACAGCATTTAAAAAAAATTAAAACCCTTTATTTATGAAAACTTATTTAGTCTTTCCAAAGATTGCTTGTGTAAGTCAGGATTCAACTTATTTGTCAGAACAGACAATGTCAATCATGATAACCATAATTCAGATGACATAGTTGTGTAAGTATATAAGAGTGCTTCCATCATAAATACTTCACTTACTTTGATCCTGAGAAATTAATCAAAGTACCTTTGATACTAAAATGCTAATACCAATGCATGATTAGGCAACGTCAATAATACATATTTAAAAGTACTTTCCAAATCAGAAAATCATTGATTCCAATATAACACAAGAAGGAACAGGTCAACGTACAAAATGAATAAGCCAAGAATATGAATTGCTAATTCCATTTATATAGAAAAAAAGCTGCTTTAAGAAAGAATACATAAGCGACTGAACTTGAATTGAAAGTTTGTGACATCAATAAAACCCTTACTGTTAACCCTTACCTACATTTTATCACAAGTCATCAGATTAAATGGAGCAATTTCTCCTTAAGTCACATTGTTTTTTCAAAAGTGTTCAGAAAGCGGCTGTATGTGGGAAAGGGCTGACCTGGCTAGACATTTTAGTCAACTGTTGAAAAAACATTTGAGGAAGAAAAGGTGTTATAGCTCAGTATGCATAACAAAACTTAGTGGTGACAAAAAGTTGGAAACACTGTTGTAATGTTTTGAGCACCATATATCTCCTGGTACCCACAATTCTTTTCATAAGTCGTCTGCTGCAAAGGAGCTTACTGTTGACTGTATCTTGGAAAGGGAATTAACCCTTTCCCTCATACGACAATTCTGCAGCAGACGACTTTGAACATATTTTGTCAAAAAGTGGAAAATCTCTATAATTGAATGGATAACCTATGATTAAAAGTGGAAAACATTGTGGAAAACATTGTGGTAAAAGGAGAAATTGCTTGTTTTAAGCAAATTCTTTTTCTGTCACTATGTTTTCAAAAAGCTGTCTGCTGCGGAGGCGTCAGAAAGTATCTATATGAGGGAAAGGGTTAATGCTACATGAATCTCTGTGCCCCAGTGATTATACCATACCATACAACATACAGCTATTTACCTCTACCAAACAGCCCAAACTAATTTAATTTTACCCCGTCTTGCACATTCATAAAAGTATTTTTCTTATTGCAGTTTGAACTCGCTAATCAATTGCATCTTTTCAATCGAAATGCCATGACAGCATTTATGAAAATCTTGTTGGAAAAGGCTGTATCGTATCACTATCTCTTTACTTTTTTTTATACCCATGATATTTTTTATCCACAATGACAATTGAAATTATTTTCATGTTGTGAATCTCAAAAGTTTGTACCAGCTAGGGCAAATCATGGAAAATACCTCTAGCTACCTCAAGTCTCATAATTTCTTATTTTCTCAAAATGTTTTCAAGTCTCATAATTTCTTAAATTTGACTAGCAATATTTCAGTTTTACGTTTTAATGTCTATAATGTGTCCAAAGCAGATACATCGTAGATAGCTGATAATTGAAACAATTAATAATCACCAAATCTGTTGAGGTTTTTTTGTGTGCTTAACTTGCCTATGCATAACAAATACTTAAAGCTTACATTTTGCAAAGCAAACATTTTATTTTGAAGAATTAGGATTAATTAAGAACTCAAACGTCGAATCTAAGCTAAGTTGAAGTATGCATTCAAATTGACATGCATTTATAGATCCCTAATGTGGTGGGTTGAGTAGTAGCCATGAAGTGAAAACAACAAAATTAATTCCCCCCCCTCTTTTTTTCAATCTGAAGTATTTCTGTTATCTCTAGATTTGTGTACCAAAGGATCCATTGAACGAGGCTTGATCCTTTCCCTCATTTAGACACTTTCTGACACCTCTGCAGCAGACCACTTTTTGAATACATAGTGACAAAAGAAAAAATTGCTCAAAACGAGCAATTTCTCATTTTGACACAATGTTTTCCACTTTTAGTCATAGGTTAATTATCCATTCAATTATATAGATTTTCTATTTTTTGACAAAATATGTTCAAAGTCGTCTGCTGCAGAATTGTCGTATGAGGAAAAGGGTAAATTAGCCTAGTCACCATGTTTGTTTTGCAAGTAAAAAATATCATAAAATTTCAAGCATATAATGCACAAGGCTAAAGTACAAACTACTTGCACAAAAAAGCTATTACCAATACTGTTTAAGAATAAGAACTTGGTATATTAAGTTACTGGAGGTAAAGTTTTAATGATCTCAGTCGGACTCCTTTTTTTACAATGAAATAAGAAATTAAAGAGACTTTTCAGTATTACTTATATATCTCCAAATTTGTCTGCTGAATATTTTGCTGTTAGTGGGGAAACGGTCAAATTTGTCTGAATTGACAATGAAGTCAGAAATTGTCACGATATAAAACAAGTATGAAGGAAATGGGGCTGAAAATTAAAACAAACAAAACACTGTTTGACATAGGAATGCTTAATGCCAAATCCTCGCATTTCGGTGCATGTTTTGTGTATAGCCCTAAAGCCCACTCTTGAAAAATATATGTTCCTGTCCAATTCAAGTGTGCATTTATCTTCAATAAATTAGATCAAAGACCTTTTTTTTGGAACATCTATCATGTCCCATTAATGTAAATGATATACTAATAGAAGTGAAAGGCAGTGCCAGCAAGAAAAGGCAAAAATTAACACAATCCTGAATGCCCATGTTGTCAAGCTACCCTTCAGAGTGCATTTAACCCTTTCCCACATACAGAAAATCTGTAGCAGACTTTGAAATTGTCTACTAAATATATTGAAAATCTCTATAATTGTGACAAATGGAGAAATTGCTTGTTTTTAGCAATTTCTCCGTTTGTCATGATGTTTTCAAAGGTCGTCTGCTGCAGGTGTGTCAAACTGTGTCTACATGTTGGAAAGGGTTAATTTACCATGTGCCCTTAATCCTTTCCCACATATAGACGCAATTTGACTCCTCTGGGTGCAGCAGACCACTTTTGAAAACATTATGACATATCTTGCTCATAATGACCAATTTCATCTTCTGTTTACAATGTTTTCCACTTTATGTTTTTTCAGCAATGTCTCCTTTTGTCACATTGTTTCCAAATGTTGTCTGCTGCTGAAGCATCAACAATTGTCTACAAGTGGTAACAGTTAAGTCAAAGAATTTTCCCATTTTAATCACCAGTACTGCTTGCATCCTGACACCAAAACAACAGTCACATTGCTATTCCCAAAACCAGGGAATTAACCCTTTCCCTCATACGGCAATTCTGCAGCAGACGACTATGAACGTATTTTGTCAAAAAACATAGAAAACCTCCATAATTGAAGGGATAACCTATGACAAAAAGTGGAAAACATTGTGGCAAAAGGAGAAATTGCACGTTTTGTGCAATTTCTTCTTTTGTCACTATGTTTTCAAAAAGCCGTCTGCTGCAGAGGCGTCTATATGAGGGAAAGGGTTAAGACACTACTACCTTTTCTAATGGGGAAAACGCAAAATTGACTCACTTAAAAATCTCCTCTTTTTCACATTGTTTTTTCAAAAGTTGTCAGGTGAGAAGGTGTGTGTGTGTGTGTGTGTGTGTGTGTGTGTGTGTGTGTGTGTGTGTGTGTGTGTGTGTGTGGAAGAAGAAAGCATTCAAGGAAAGTGTGAAAACCAATTCCAAGATATGCAGATTAAAAGTCTTGTCAGACATGGATGATTATATATTAATGAAAAAGAAGCCTGTGTAATCAGGTCCCCCATGAATAAGGAAGCAAGTCATATTACAAGTAGTAAAGCCATTAAAAGCTATGGCTCACAATGCAATTAAGCCCTTTTATGTGATGGATAGCATTACCTTTGAAATGTATTGGATTTAATGTTGTCTTTAACAGTATTTCATTTATATCAAAGACTCGGGGGGGGACTTAAAGCAATACTGTATGGCCTGCCTGCCCCCTGCCTCCTCCCTTGAAAATGTACGGGCAAAAGTATGGACAATTTTCTATAAATGAACATGTTAATTTTGAACAGGAGTGTAAACATTGTGGCAAAAGGAGAAATTCCTCATGATGAGCAATTTCTCCTTTTGTCACGATGTTTTCAAAAGCAGACTGCTGAAAGCAGAGATCAAAACCCAGCATATCGACATATGTTGAAGTTGTAATGTTATTATGAGCATTTTCTCCTTTTGTGTCTCAAGTTTGCAACTCTTGTTTCAATTTTAAAGATTTTCCACATTTTTGCAACTCTATATATTCAATTATTGTACTTTTATTGAAGGTTTCCAATATTTTTTTCGGAAAGGATTTCAAAGTCGTCTGCTGCAGAATTGTTGTATGTGGGAAAGGGTTAAATCATTTCTGTGGCATATCACAGAAAGTAAATCAAGTTGTTCAATAAACCACAAAGAGAATCAGGTCTCCCCCCCAAGCCAAGGGTAATATGTCATTCTGAAAATTGGATAGGAACACAATAAGAGCATCTTGATTCCAAGACGTCTGCGCCAATCAATATGTGAAATAACCCAATCAAAGAAATGGACAAAAAGCCTCATTTAAGGGCAAAATACTCTGGGATCCATCTTAGGTTTATGCCATTTTCTGAACCAGAAATGAGGAATCATTTCAAAAATACTTCTGTTTAATCTTGAACTAATTTTGCTGAGTGCGCCATTTCAACCTATTCCCCACAATGCAGACGCATTTTGACTCATCTGCAGCAAATGAGTTTACATTTTAGTTCTAGAACGGCAGTCTAAATCAAATTCATGAAATAGATGTCCTCCTGCAGACCGAATGCTTTAAAATGTTGTGGCAAAAGGAGAAAATGCTCATAATGAAATTGTAACAATGTTTCGAGTTCTATTCAATAATTACAACTTCAACCCTTTCCACTTGGAGACACATTTGGAGCAGAAGACTTCATTGCGAAAGGAAAACTCGTATATGCTGTATATGGGACAAGGCTATACCAGGGGAAGAATAACGGCACATATCTCTTTTGTC
The DNA here is from genome assembly GCA_031761405.1 of Serripes groenlandicus. Taxonomy (NCBI): domain Eukaryota; kingdom Metazoa; phylum Mollusca; class Bivalvia; order Cardiida; family Cardiidae; genus Serripes; species Serripes groenlandicus. The sequence goes on from JASEVX010000003.1 coordinate 43,905,218, forward strand.
AGATACAGTACATGCTTATCCCCATTTTCCCATTGAAAGGAAGCAAAAATCGACAAATCTCAGTGTTGTTCTATGCTATCCTCAAGGGTGGTGGAAATCAATAATCACATTCACTGGATCCTAACACCTTAGGCAATACATTAACCATTTCCCACATACAGACGCTTTGAGGCGCATCTGCAGCAGACGACGTAAGAAAACGTTGTGCCAAAAGGAGAAATTACTCATGATGTAGATTTGTTGTTATAATGTCGGAAAGGGTTAACCATTTCCTACATACAGACACTTTCTGATGCATCTGCAGCATGCGACTTTTGGAAACATTTTGGCAAAAGTATAATAAGCCTTTTTTCTCCTTTAACTTTATTTCATAAATGTTCTTTCATTTGTAGAGAGTTTCTATTTTGTAGTTTTAATGTTTTCAAAGTTGTATGCGGCAGATTTGTAGTATATGGGATATGGGTTACTTTTAGCCCTGTCTTAAGAACATGTGGGCAGAATGATATCAGTCTCTCTGTAGATGCCATCTGATCTTGATCTATTGGATATATCTTCTCAGAGACTGTATACAATTCCAGTCATCTATCGATTATTTTAGAATCCATCATATGAACCATTAACCCTTTCCCTCATATAGACGCTTTCTGATGCCTTTCTGACGGCCTTTTGAAAACATAGTGATAAAAGAAGAAATTGCACAAAATGTGCAATTTCTCCTTTTGCCACAATGTTTTCCACTTTTTGTCATAGGTTATCCATTCAATTGTGGAGTTTTTCTATGTTTTGACAAAATACGTTCAAAGTCGTCTGCTGCAGAATTGCCCTAGTATGAGGAAAAGGGTTAATACAAGTTTTGGTAAAAATACATAGTTTAGGTACAAAAACAGCCAATTGTCAATTCCTCACCTTTACTATCCCCAAGCACGGCCGTGACAACCTGACTGCAGTGTGACCTCTTGGGGACAATAATTAGTGACTATCACAAAGCGATTCAAGAGGGCAAGGGGCTGAGAAACCAATTTGGTCACAATGTTTCACTTGAGTGAGTGATATATCAGTTGCAAGAAGGTCACATTGCACTCCCATTCTCTGTGTGACAGAGGCTTCATTAGGTACAAGCTTCCAAACAAACAAGAAATCTTTTACTTACATTTCCAAACTGTTTGAAATAATTTTTTACATCTTCTACTGTGGTTTGTGCGGACAGTCCGCCTACAAATATTTTTTTGGTCTTGGTAACCATCTGAAAGTAGAGGAAGACAGAACAATTAAAATATGAAACATTTGTTAAGTTTTGTTTTAAACACTTTCTCACATACAGCAATTCTGCAGCAGACGACTTTCAAAACTTATTGAAAAAAATATGATAAATTTCGATAAATGAGAGTTTTACTATCAAAAAGTGTTGAAAACATAATTTGACAAAAAGGAGAAATTGCTCGTTTTGAGCAATTTCTTCTTTTGCCACAATGTTTTCAAAAGTGGTCTGCTGCAGAGGTGTCAGAATGAGTCTGTATATGGGAAAGGGTTCAAATCTAAATAAAAAATGCAGTAAAGTTGAATGCTTTAGCTTCATGAATAAATTTCGAAGCATTTTATAAGCTTCAGATTGCTTCATTTGTTTGAACTATGCGACGCCATCCAACTATTCCACTTTCTAACCATTCACGGCAACAAACATGCAGCAGACGACTTTGAAAACTTGAGGAAAATCTTTATAAATGAAAATATAATTAATCAATATAGTTAAAAAAGATTGTGGTAGAACAGGGTTAACCCTTTTCCCTCATATAGATGCTTTCTGACGCCTCTGCAGCAGACGGCTTTTTGAAAACATAGTGACAAAAGTAGAAATTGCACAGAACGTGCAATTTCTCCTTTTGCCACAATGTTTTCCACTTTTAGTCATAGGTTATCCATTCAGTTATAAGAGATTTTTCATATTTTGAGAAAATATGTTCAAAGTCGTCTGCTGCAGAATTGCCGTATGACGGAAAGGGTTAATAACATCTTATATACATTGCAATGTATATGGTGCTGGCAACTTAACTGAAAATTGATAAGACTATGATTTTCCCCGAGGAGAACTGTTTACCCATTTTTTCTTCCCATCCATAAAGTTGATGAGTAATTTCTTGTCATATCTCGATGAATCTCTGAGATCTGATAAGTGAAGCACTTGATATATAATATGAGGTTTCTGGTACACAAACATAACTCCTTAGCGCATTCATTCATCTAATTACATTAACCCTCTCCCTCATACAGACGCTTTCTGACGCCCCTGAAGCAGACGGCTTTTTGAAAAACATAGTGACAAAGGAAGAAATTGCACAAAACGTGCAATTTCTCCTTTTGCCACAATGTTTTCCACTTTTTGGCATAGGTTATCCATTCAATTATGGAGATTTTCTATGTTTTGACAAAATACGTTCAATTTAAGTCGTCTGCTGCAGAATTGTCGTATGAGGGGGAAAGGGTTAACCCTCCCTCTCCCACTTGAAGACGCATTTTCATAATGCAGCTGCAGCAGAATGATGATTTTTAAAAAATATTGTGGCAAAAGGATTATAAAGTTCCTCATAATGACCCATTTTTCCTATTGCCAAAATGTTTACAACACATCAGAGACATTTTCCATAATCTTGCCTCTAGCGGATTTTTTAAGTTGTCTATTGCAGATTTGTTGCATGTGGGGGAATAAGGGTTAAACGAAAAGTTCCGATGCTTCTCCAAACAAAAGAACACATTTAGTCATTAAAACAGATTGAATCATGAGAATTCATGGCAAAAAAATTTTTTAACCATGAAATCTTAATCTTATCTTGTTCTAATTCCGTCCTAGAAATCAATCTAAAAAACATTCAATTTTCTAGGGAAGGAAATCACATTAAACAGTTACAGAGTTAGTGGAACTCATCTTGGATTACATTTTGTCGGTCAATCATAAAGTCACATCTCCCATTAGACTTGCTCCAGTACATTCATTTTGTGTTTTTGTTTGTTTGCATGGACTGCTTCATGCTGCTTTCAACAATTTTTCAGTAATATATCGGCATTTTCCTGGGTAAGATACCAGAACTACCGGATCATTTATCCTGGCACAATAGAGTCAGTCGTTATAACGGATTCATTGTTGTACATGACATTGTGAGGGGTTTGATATATAATATGATTTTCTAATAATTGCTTTTCTTCAAGAAAAGGTTCCATCTCTGTAACCAGGCTCATTCCCTGTGATGGCCTATTATATCTGGTAAATCCATGCTGCTCAAATCCCCATAAAGCCAAAGTACTTGGAAATCTGTTTTACACATTATCTCTGGTTACAGGCTGCTGGAATGCCCCTTCTAACCTCTTAACCTTTTCCCTCTGTCCCTGATACAGTCGCCACTAGACACCCGTGCAGCCGACAACTTTTTCAAAAACAATTGTGGGAAAGGAAGTTATTGCAAAAACAGGCAGTTTGGCCTTTTCACATAGATGTTTTTCAATTCTGTATCAATTAACCCTTTCCCACCTCCATCGCATTTTGATGCAAGATGTGGGAAATGTTTACCACATTGAAATCTTCAAACCAAACAGCTGTACCTGTATCAAGCTACAAAGTTGTGTTCCAATTCTAATGCCAGTGGAAGTTAGATCTATGAAAACATGCTGGATTAAATAATGTTTTATTCCAAGAAATCAGACCAGTTTAAGTTACAGTACCTATGTTACAATTGCCTCAATGTTTGGCAACTAGGTCCTTATGTGAACTTATAGAAACATGTTTTAACTCTTTCACATTTGAAGAAGCGTTTTATCGCATCTAGCTTGCTGCAGCCAGAAAATCTAGAAAACATTGGAGCAAAAGAATCAATTCAGTTTGACACCATTTTTCAAAAGTGGTCAGCTGCAGATGCATCAAAATGTGTGTGCAAGTAGAAAAGTGGTAAGGAGTTTAAGTTAATTAATACATTGAGAAGAAGCCAACTTAAGAAACAGATGTTGGAAACCGATATCAGTTTACAAAAACAAACTTCTAATTGAATTCAGTGATGAAATTGAATTAATATGCACGCACACAATCCTACACTCACTTAGGCGCTACTAATTATGAGTATTAGTCGAACTAGATGAGAATATTTGTGTACTAGAAGGACCCTTAAAACTTCTCAATTCATATAATTGGACTCTTCGATTGTAATCATTAAGATAAAATCATTTACATAATTATGTCAGGAATCTTTTGTCTGTGTCTGACAGAATGGGGTTTTTTCCTCAGTGAACAACAGTATTTTTAACCCCTTCACACATACAGGCATATTTTGATGCCTTTGCAGCGGACAGCTTTTGAAAACATAGTGATAAAAGGAGAAATTGCTCAAAACGATAATTTTCAATTTTATTCAACAATCAGTTTCAATTTTTTGTTTAAATGTTTTCTAAAATCATTCTAAAACTAATAGGGTAGAATAGAAATGAAATCATTGTGACAAAAAGAGAAAGTACTTAGTCATGAGCAATTTCTTTTTCTTTTAGCCACCATGTTTTCAAAAGCTGCAACTGCAAGTAGGAAGGGGTATAAATACTGGACCATGTCTGCTGTCTATACATTGCATGGAAATAGTAGGGCTTTTTGAAAACATAGTAACAAAAGAAGAAATTGCACAAAACGTGCAACATCTCATTTTGCCACAATGTTTTCCACTTTTAGTCAAAGGTTATCCATTCAATTATGGAGATTTTCTATGTTTTGACAATTAAAATACGTTCAGTCGTCTGCTGCAGAATTGTCGTATGAGGGAAAGGGTTAAGTACAGTTAACTAGATTCAACTAGGGAAAGTGTTAACCCTTTCCCTCATACGGCAATTCTGCAGCAGACGACTTTGAACACATTTTCTCAAAAAATAGAAAATCTCTATAATTGAATGGATATTGTGACCTACGACTTAAAGTGGAAAACATTGTGGCAAAAGGAGAAATTGCACGTTTTGTGCAATTTCTTCTTTTGTCACTATGTTTTTCAACAAGCCGTCTGCTGCAGAGGCGTCAGAAAGCGTCTATATGAGGGAAAGGGTTAAAGATTACCACTAAGGTTGCAGCCATGTTTTCAAAAGTGTCTGCTGCCGTTTAAACATAAAGGTGGGAATTGATAATTTCATAAGAGCATAAATTCACTGATCAGCCTATCCTTATCAACAAATAACAGCAGGGCTCTAAATAAAAGGCATGTCAAATTTTCTTAACCCTTTTCCCACTTGAAAAACGCATCTTGATACATTTGCAGCAGCCGACATTTTGAAGTCATTGTGACAATGGGAAAAACTGCTGATAATTGGCAGTTGCTCCTTTTAACCCTTTCCCACCTATAGACGCATCTTTTGACGCCTCTGCAGCAGACGACTTTTTGAAAACATTGTGACAAAAGGAGGAATTGCTCAAAACAATAATTTAACAGATTTATAGAGACCTTTCCATAGTAGTAATGTAAAGTCGTCTGCTGCAGATTTATAGTATGTGGGAAAGGGTCAATTTATGGAGATTTTCCATACTTCTGCATAGATGCTTTCAAAGTTTGGTCATGCATTTTGGTGTAAATTAACGGAGGAGAGGGGTAAAATCCCTATTTCACTCACAAGCCTATATAAATATCATAACAGATAAATGCTAAATGCAAAGGTATAAAGACACTAGGCTATGCAGAAGTAGAGTTCAAACAAGGACAAACACTGCAGATTTGACAGGTTCTTTGTTTTACCTAATTAACATGACCCATGGTCTTTGATACAATCTAACCTCATTGTAATGAATTTCCGCACTCAACAAAAATGGCCATTAGAAAAGGAAACTCATTTTTCACTCATTTCCTTTTCTTCAGGATTTCCTATCTGCATTAATTTATGAATGTTCCTTAAATTATACTTATGTGTTTTAAGTACTTTCCTGTTAAACCCTTAAAAACTCACATGCAACATTTTTGCAAGTTAATTTATCATGGAGGCCAGTTCACCCCGCTGAAGTGCTTCATGCATCAGTTGACTGTTAGCCCATAGGTGGAAGCCCAATGACGTGCCCAATGACGCTTAATTGTCACAAACATCAGAAAGAAAGTTGGCCGAGCTTTGTTTTGAACTCACAACCCCTGGATTTTCAGCATGCGTCAATTGTTCCAAACAGTTCACGACATTTGAAAAAGCATTAATGTGGTAAAAGGAGAAAATGCTCATAATGGTTTTATAGCAAGCTCAAAGTCTGGTGATTATCCCTTTACCCTCATACAACAAATCGAGATCTGCTATAGACTTTGAAAACATACCTACAAAAATAAAGAAAATCTCTTTAAATTTAAGTATAATTTTATAATGAACTGGGTTGAAAAGATTGTGACGAAAGGAGAAATTGCTCATCATTTGTTACAATTTTTTTGAAATTCAACTGCTGCAAAGGCGCTTAAAAGCGTATGTTAGTGGGGAAGGGTTATAACAGCTCTATAATTGAGTAACACTGAAATAAATGTAATACTTTGTTCAAGCCAAATTCACTGACAGGTCCTCTTTTAGTTATTAATATATCTCATAGTTCAATAATAAGACTGGTTCCCAGTTTTTGTTATCCATAATCTGAATCAATGGCAGCTCTATAGATGTCGATGACCTGAGAACCACCATTAATCCTGTCCATTATGCAGCCGCAGTTGGATGCATCTACAGCAGACGACCTGATAAGTTTTCCTTTTGCCACAGTGTTTTCAATCTATTTAATAATATAAGTGATAATATTCCACATTTCTGAACCGAACAATGACAACATTGCGGCAAAAGGAGAGATTAGTTGTGACAAGCAACTTTTTCCTTTTGCCAAAATAATGTTTTCAAAAGTCGCCTACTGCAGAGCTGTCAGAAAGTGTTTGTATGTGGGAAAGGGTTAACCCCGAGCTGAGATGTGAATCTATTCATTAACTACATCAATTTCCTAGGGTCTGAAATCAATAGAAACAATCCTACTCTAACCCAATCTATTGCACCACTTCTTCCCACCCTTTCCAACATGTACGTTACGACACCACTAAAGCATTATAATGACTATTGAGAACAGAGTGGCAAGCTCTTACCTAATCTATTGCACCACTTCTTTCCCACCCTGTCCTCCATGTACGTAGAGACCTTTTGACAACACTGCAGCATATGACTATTGAGAACAGAGTGGCAAGAGGAAAAACTGCTCATGATGAGCAGTTTCTCCCTTTCCCAAGTTGTTTTCAACTCTATCCAGGCCTATCCCGTCATTAACCCTTTCCCATATACAGACGCTTTCTGGAGCCTCTGCAGCAAGACTAATTTTGGAAACACTGCGGCAATAGGAGAAATTGCTTATAATTAGCATATGGGATGTGAGCAATTTTCTCTTATGAGTAATTTATCCTTTAAACCCCTTCCCTCATACGACAATTCTGCAGCAGACGACTTGGAAGATATTTTGTCAAAAAAAAGAAAATCTCTATAATTGAATGGACAACCTATGACAAAATGTGATAAACATTGTGGCAAAAGGAGAAATTGCTCGTTTTAGGCAATTTCTTCTTTTGTCACTATGTTTTCAAAAAGCTGTCTGCTGCAGAGGCGTCAGAAAGCGTCTATACGAGGGAAAGGGTCAACTAGTAATTTTTAGAATTAGTCTGCTGTAGATGCGTCCGAATATGTCTGCATTTGGAAATGGTGAGTACAATCTGTTGCCCGTACTATTCATTTACAGACACTGACGATTTGTAAGCCAATACGTTGTGTCACCTCCACCAGTTAATCATTCATGTTATCATGTATATCAATCTTTGACAGCTTGATTAATAATACAAAATAAACACTCGTTTTGTACGTTATCTTTACAGAAAGGTTAAAAAAACACCCTGTTGAACCCATTCCCACATACAACAGGTCTGCAACAGATGACTTCTAATAATTAAGCAAACATTATGTGGAATTACTCTGTTCAGCACAATGTTTTCAACGGTCATCTGGCTGCTGCAGAAGCATTAAAATGTGTCTGCAAGTTGGTAAGGGTAAGTGGGTGAGGGTGAACTATTTTTCTTGAGTTATTGAGTAAATTACATTTTTCAGCTGAAGGTTACCGTGACCTTGACATTTGACCTTGTGACCTCAAAATCAAACCAAATCAATAAAGGTCATCTACTGGTTAGGACCAGCCTGCACACCAGGTATGAAGTTCCTTGACATTCTTTAGTTATTGAGCGGAAACCATTTTTCAGCTGAAGGTAACCATGACCTTGACCTTTGAGCTAGTGATCTCAAAATCAATAGGGGTCATCTGCTGGTGGTGACCAACCTGCACACCAAGAATTAACTTCCATGGCCAAAGTAATCTACAGTTATTAAGCAAAAACAATTTGTCAGTTCATTGTTACTGTGACCTTGATCATTGGCCTTGTGACCTAAAAATCAGACAACACATCAATAAGGGCATACCAAGTATGGAGTTCCTCGGCTCAAGCGTTCTTCAGTTATTGAGCGGAAACCATTTTTTACCTCACAAGGTCACCATGACCTTTGACCTTCTGACATTAAAATCAATAGGGGTCATCTACCGGTCATGACCAACCTGCATACCAAGTATGAAGTTCCTCCGCCCAAGCGTTCTTCAGTTATTGAGCGGAAGCAAGTGTGACCGAAGTGACCTTGACCACTGTGACCTTGACCTTTATCCTAAAGACCTCAAAATTAATAGGGATCATTTGCTGGTGGTGACCAACCTGCACACCAAGTATGAAGCTCATGGGCCCAAGCAAAAACAATTTTTCAGCTCATTGTCACTGTGACCTTTCAGCTCAAGGTCACTGTGACCTTGCCTTTAGATGTACTGACCTCAAAATCAATAGGGATCTTCTTCTGGGCATGGCCAACCTGCATACCAAGTATGGAGTTCCTCGGCCAAAGCATTCTTCAGTTATTGAGCGGAAACCATTTTTTACCTCACAAGGTCACCATGACCTTGACCTTTGACCTTCTGTTATCAAAATCAATAGGGGTCAGCTACTGGTCATGACCAACCTGCATACCAAGTAAGCGTTCTTCAGTTATTGAGCGGAAACAAGTGTGACAGACGGAAGGACGGACGGAATGACAGACGGAAGGACGGACGGAACGGGCAAAAACAATATGTCACCCCCATGTATTTCAAAATTATACACAGATATCAATCAATAAGGGTCTCATGGGAGTATAAACTCATCCTTTTCCCTCAATATCTCATATTTCTTAACCAAACCATTAAAGTTGTGAACACTCTCATCAAGTCAAGATGATTCTTCGGAGGGCCAAAATTTATAAGGTTTTCAACATATGAAACAGGCAGTATATCTTGAGCTGTGATACCCATTTTCTGTAACTGGAGTGACTTCAGTGAGATCTCGCATTTGCATGATTTATGACGAACCTTGACAAGTCATTTATCACATGAAAACAACCAATCACTGTTCTATCCAATCAATTCTATCCATTAACCCTTTCCCTCATATAAACGCTTTCTGATGCCTCTGCAGCAGACAGCTTTTTGAAAACAGTGACAAAAGAAGAAATTGCACAAAATGTGCACGTGAATGTATTTTCCCAAAAAATAGAAAATCTCCATAATTGAATGGATAACCTATGACAAAAAGTGGAAAACATTGTGGCAAAAGGAGAAATTGCACGTTTTGTGCAATTTCTTCTTTTGTCACTATGTTTTCAAAAAGCCGTCTGCTGCACATTTGTTGTATGTGGCAAAAACCCTTAATATAAACTGAATTCAGACATGGATAGTCAGTCTTCATTATTTGTGGTTTATGTATTTTCAAAGACCCAGCTGGTGCCATCGCCTTTTTCTATACAATTGTGTCCCATCAAAAAAGTCTGTATCTTATATCATCAGATGATGTTGCAGAGCTAAAAACAATGTGGGAAATGGCAACAAAAAAAGTTGCTAAGAACATCCTTCTCCCTTTCCCAAACTGTTCCAATTGTTGTTTGCTGCGGGGGTATCAAAATTCATCTGTTTCAGATAATGGGGTATGTTCGTATTTATAGGATGAAATGTATTCTCCTTTTAGCCTGACACAGCCAATATAGACCTTTCCCACTGGACAATGCATTATAAGACACATCTAAAGCAGACTTTTGAAAAACATTGTGGGGAAAGGAGAATTGTCCATGATGAATAATTTCCCCTTTTTATCACACATTGTATTAAACTCTATTCAATAATTATTCTTTCATTTGCAGACATTTATTTAAAAACAGATGTTGTAAACGTCATCTGATGCAGATTTGTTATCTGTGGGGAAAGGGTGGCCAGTCCATGTGTACAGGTAAGAACAAAATGGAAAGCTATTTTAAGGCACTATCAAATGGCTGTAAATGCATGATAACCCTTTTCCACATGTAACAAATCTGCAGCAGATTAACCTCGAAAACATCTCGGTAAAAAATTTGGAAAATATTAATAAATGAAAGCATAGTTTTTCTAACAAGGTTGAAAAACTGCAGCAAGGAGTGAATTGTCCTTTTTGAAACAATATTTCCTTTTGCTCACAATGTTTTCAGTGCAACTAAATGTGTTTGCATGTAGGGAAGAGTTAGATCAATTGGTTTATTACAATGTGAATTGTTCTAGTAATTGGATAGGCCATTGGAAAAAAGGCATCTGCTGTCCCTATTTGTTCTTCTTTTTGAATTCATGTCTAAATTAAAGAGATTACAAGATTGACCCAATTAACCCTTTCCCTCATATAAACGCTTTCTGACGCCTCTGCAGCAGACGGCTTTTTGAAAACATAGTGACAAAAGAAGAAATTGCTAAAAACGACCAATTTCTCCTTTTGCCACAATGTTTTCCACTTTTAGTCATAGGTTTTATATATATATCCATTCAATTATAGAGATTTTCTATTTTTTAACAAAATATGTTTAAAGTCGTCTGCTTCAGAATTGTTCTATGAGGGAAAGAGTATGTTGATATGGAGAATATCCGATTTGGAGCATCATCTCGCAAGGGAATTTGTGCTTCAATGAAAAATACATGTTTTTTTTTTCTTTTTAAACTGCATTCGTTGCAATGTTTTCCACTAAGAAACCCAAGGAATAAAGAACGTTTTTAAGTGAGGAAATTGTTGTGATCAATGAATGCTCCATAAAAGAAATTACAACCCAATTAACCCTTTCCCTCATACAACAATTATGCAGTAGATGACTTTGAACATAATTTATTTTGTCAAAAAATAGAAAATCTCTATAATTGAATAGATAACCCAGGACTAAAAGTGGAAATCATTGTGGCAAAGGAGAAATTGCTTGATTTTAGCAATTTCTTCCTTTGCCACTATGTTTTCAAAAAGTAGTCAGGTGTAAAAAATAATCTTTATGAGGGAAAGGGTTAAAGTTGTCAGCTGTATATTTGCAGATGACTTATATGATTCAGTCAAATTTTCCACATAACAGCAAATTGCATCAGATGACTTCAAAATGTTTTCAAAAGCAGTCTGCTGCAGGAGCATCAAAGAAAATGGTTGCTTTCTGACACCTGATCTGCGGCAGCCAACTTTTGAAAGTATTGGAATTTCCATAATATATTGCCAATGTGTTTTCAAAGTCATCTGTTTCAGAGTTGTTGCATGTGGTATGCAGAATATACTTAATCCTTTACCACTTGTAGACGCATTCTGACATGTACGCAGCAGATGACTTTTGAAAACATTTTGGCAAATGGAGAAATTGCTCATAATGAGCAATTTCTACATTTGCCACAATGTTTTCAACTCTATTTAATAATAAAACTCCCATTAATGGAGATTTCACAAAGTCATCTAATTCAGAGTTGTTGTAAATGGGAAAGACTAATTAAAACCAGCCTAAAAGTGACAATAAAAGTCATTTCCCCATGCCCATGTGTGTATCAATCACCTTACATAATCACACCTGACAGTAGATAATTTAAATTGGTTTATGAAGTCTGCGGACCTTGTGACCTTGTCAACAGAAATTAGCATCATCATACAGTAGCTGTATGGAAGCCCTTAAGGGACTTCTTGGATCCAGTCTTGCTTGACCCAAATTTCCCAAAATACAAAAAATCTGCATCAGACGACTTTGAAAACATCTAGGCAAAAATATGAAAGCCCTCCCACAAATAAATGTTTGACTATAAATGAATCGAGTTGACAACACTGTTCAACAATAATGAAAGTTATATCACAGCTTTCCTGGTTATCAGTTTCACTGATCTGGTCCGTTAATCCTGATATAAGTGAGTGAACAAGTCTTAATGCTGAATCCGGAGCGCCATGGAGTGCTAAGGCCATTGCTTCCACTATAAAAGTCTTTGGTATGACCTGGCCAAGAATTGAACATGCAACCCAAGGTGGACAATCTACCACTATACCTGACTGAGGCAGTACATTAGCTTTTAAGTGATAACCATAAGTTTTCTGCCAGTGCAGCACGTCCATACTGTGAGCCCTTTCACACATAGAAATCAGCTTCTGCAGCAAACAACGTTGAAAACATTGTGGCAATTTCTACTTTTGCCACAATATTTTCAAAAGTTATCTGCTACAGATGCGTCAAATTTAATGCTTCTTAATTAATTAATGTCTAAAACTGGGTAGTTGCAGAATTATCTTAACACCCGACTTTTGAAAACATCATAGATAAAGGATGAATTTCTTCTGACAAGCAATTATTCAATTATTCAAATGTGTTAAGCCAAATTACACATTATTTTAAGGAAAGGGTTTAAAGAAACAAATGAATTATGTCAAGATATTTTACATCTTGATTTTTTAAGGGGTTCAAATACAAATTACCAAGGTAAAGGACTAACATCCAAGTTTTCCGTTTGTTTTCTCAGATAAGGCTTCTAACAAAGGCTTTATATTCAAGTCGAGCACACTCAACAAAAGATGTTTGCATTTCTATTCATATTTAACGGCACAAAATAGAAACAAGCATTATACACAATGGCACCTTTAAACTTAACTTTTTACCTTTCATTACTCTAGATTATAACATATGGCCATGTCACAGACAAATCAGCCTTGGAAAATAGGTGGCCTGCAAATTCTAACTTTAACTCTTTCCCTCGTATAGACGCTTTCTGACACCTCTGCAGCAGACGGCTTTTTGAAAACATAGTGACAAAAGAAGAAATTGCACAGAACGTGCAATTTCTCCTTTTGCCACAATGTTTTCCACTTTTTGTCCATTAATTGGTTATCCATTCAATTATGGAGATTTTCTATGTTTTGACAAATTACGTTCAAAGTCGTCTGCTCAAAAATGCAGATGACTTTGAAAATATCTAGACAAAAAACAATGGGACATATCTATAACTTTATGTAAGTTGAATTACTGAATAGAGTTGAAACATTGTGGCGAAAGGAGAATTTGCTCAATATGAACAATATTTTCTTTTGACAGCAATGTTATCAAACGTCGTCGGCTGCAGAGGCATCAGCATCTGTATGAGGGAAAGAGTCAAGTTTATACCAACAAATTTTAATGACTATTGAAACATTGGTGCACAATAACCTTTTCTCATGATGTTTCCAACTAAATTTGATTATACTAAAAGCTCCCATCTCCAGATGTTACCTGTATTTCCTCAGATGTCTTCAGAGCAAACATCTCATGAAATTTAGTATTATAGGTTAACCCTTTCCTACACACAACAAATCTGCAGCAGACAACTTTGAAAACGTCAAACATATGAAAACTCACTTTATTTTTAAAATCAAATAGAATTAAAAACAAAGTGGCAAAAGGAGAAATTGTTCATTTTGAGCATTTTTTTCTTCAAAAGTCGTCAGCTGCCAAGGCACCGGATTTCATCTCTTTGTGGGAAAGGGTTTAAGACGCTTTCTGACGCCTCTGCAGCAGACAGCTTTTTGAAAACATAGTGACAAAAGAAGAAATTGCTCAAAACAAGCAATTTCTCCTTTTGCCACAATGTTTTCCACTTTTCTTCATAGGTTATCCATTCAGTTATTGAGATTTTCGACCTTTTGACAAAATATGTTCCAAGTCGTCTGCTGCAGAATTGTTGTATGCGGGAAAGGGTTAAACAGTTAACATAGTGATACTGCTTCTGGACAAATAAGTCAGATTCTCAAAGAATAAAAGACCTCCCAATATAGAGCACTCAAAAAACATGCAAACAAGATAGGACTTTCTAATTAGCCCTTTCCTACATACAGCAAATCTGCAGTAGACAACTTTGAAAACATCTCCACAATAACATGGAAAATCTCTATAATTGTAGGTATAATTACTGAAAAAAGTTGAAAACATTGTGGCAAGAGAAGAAATTGCTCGTATTGAGCAATTTTCCCCCTTTTGTCACGATGATTTTTCAAAAGTCATCTGCTGCAGATGCATCGAAATGCGTCTATATGTGGGAAAGGGTTAGACAACTTGCTTCCAAGACAGTACAGTCAGAACATCAATAAATATTGAACACTTTTATTGGGAAATTCCGTGCTTCATTGGCTCAAAGAATTCTGCAATCAAGACCTAGTTTTCACCACTATTTCCAACTTATAATCCTCCCCCATATAAACCTTCAACCCTTTCCCTCATATGACAATTCTACAGCAGATGACTTTGAACGTATTTTGTCAAAAACATAGAAAATCTCCAAACCAGTATGACAAAAAAGTGGAAAACATAGTGACAAAAGAAGAAATTGCACAAAACGTGCAATTTCTTCTTTTGTCACTATGTTTTCAAAAAGCCGTCTGCTGCAGAGGCGTCCGAAAGCATTTATATGAGGGAAAGGGTTAACCTGAAATCATCATGCTGAGCTCTAGATAACGGGCATTTTTCAAGTTCTAAAATCCTTATTTGACATTCAAACCCTATGATGTGGGCACTCAAAAGAATCGTCTCAGTGAGACACAAAACGTGCAATTTCTTCTTTTGTTACTATGTTTTCAAAAAGCCGTCTGCTGCAGAGGCGTCAGAAAACGTCTATATGAGGGAAAGGGTTAATACTGTGGATAATATTGTGTTTTCGGTTATAAGAGAGGAAAGGAGGGAGGCATGTTGATAACATTTAGATGCAATGGTGTTTATTCTGAGGAGTAGGCTCTTAAAATAGTTTGCACATAATAGTTTGATTGTACTTAACATCAATTATATCTATGTTGTCTCTTGTCTGTTCTTTGTTCTTCACTTCTTACCAGGGCTGTAATTATCTAAAACCCTTTCCCACATGCAGATGCTTCGGCAGCAGAAGACTTCTGAAAACATTGTGGCAAAAGGAGAAATTGCTCATAATGAATAATTTGTGTTCACATCTAATCAATTATTCACTTTCATTTACAATTAGTGTTCATATCTGTTGCAGATTTGTTGCATGAAGGAGAGGGTTAAATAGATTCTTGCAATCCAAACCACCAGTACACCTTGAGACTTTGTTCACAGTAATTAGGACAAGCAGTTGATTCCTATTTGGACAGCATCAAGTTAAAATTCTTCATAATGTATGACAAGGAAGATGCATCATTTACCTCGGTGGACATTTATTGCTTGGCAAGGCTTTTTCCAGACATGAACAAATTTCTTGGAACAAGTTAACCCTTTTGAGGTTGAATTTTTTAATGGACATTTCCAGCTTTGCATTGGAATTGTGCATTATTCTAGGAGTATCCAGATGAAAATGTTGAGCCAACAGTACTTTAAGAGCATATGCATGGTCAGACAGTGTAGATGCGCTTGCAGGACTCAGTTGGGTCTATAAAGGTGACAAAGGCTTCATAAGATCAGTTCCATCAGGCAAAAGGTTAATATTAACATTCTTTGTGAGCAGGTAAAAACTAGACTAGAAACCACTTCAGATTTATTTTGATGTGAAAAGATAAATACAGGCCACAAAATATACAGTATATGATCAGAGCATCCATCTAGACCCTATCTGTATGAACTATCAAAGATGGCTGATAAGACCCAATCCACACTCAAAGATCAGCCTGCTTGATTAAAATTCAGACACTACGCCCGTCTCTGTGCGTGAATAAAATTCTGGATGTTCTAGGACTGGAAGCAAATAAGCAGCAAGCGGTCCTATCAATTCTAATCTGGAATCTTCAAATCCTATCACTTTATCTGGTTCAAAACTGTTTGTTCATTAATCTAGAAAACTTTCACCACAGGAGTTTCCCAGTTTCCCCGTTTCACACCTATTTCAACTGATATGTCAGAGAGATCTATAAATATGTCTCACACATTCACTTCCTTTATTTTTTGCCAATCATAATCAAACACAGTAACAGGCATTTAAATTCTAACACACTTAACAACTATTCACAGTTCACAACATGATTTTATTATCTAGTTCAATCGTGAGGCCACTATCCAACTTTTATTTCAAGTTCGTTTTTTTACTTGGGGAAGGGGGTCATGGAACAGCTAGATTAGGAGCTAGATGCATTCTACAAAAATCCCATAACTCTTCAGATATAATAATCATTTCTATACCAAAAAAAAAAATCACATTATCTTGTCACAGTTTGATACAAAACAGAAAAATATAGTGAAGAGCTTATATATAAGCTATTAACCCTGTCCTACATACCACAAATCTGCAGCAGCCAACTTCAAAGAAAACTAGGCAGAAGTTAGTTATAGGAAGGAAAATCTTAATGACAATATAAAATTCTTGTCAATCAAGTTGAAAACATTGTAGCACATTTTCAAAAGTCGTCTGCTGCCGAGGCTTAAGAAGCAGCTGTAAGTGGGAAAGGGTTTAAATAGCTAGGGCATGATAACATATGCAAGAATGCATGTAGACTCAGACCTTGCTATTTAAAGCATAAGTGTCCAAACATCATTATTCAGTCACTACATATACTTATGAGCCATGTCTGGAGCTTTCGACTCATCTTCTTGTCCTATTGGTTAGGCATTGTTTAAAGTAACATAGGAGACTCAGAGTAAAACTAATGTTGCTACACTTCTGATTTTAGTTTTCTCATGAGAGCAGCACAATACTGTATGTTGATTTGGCATAAAGGTGGAAAATGAAGGCTCTGGTAAGAATGTGTGTTTGTAAAGGCTAATCTAAGTCTTCAGAGCATGCAGATGCAAAAAGACCTGGCAATCGCTGCTAATATATAAATGATACATAATTCATACTGACAGGGGGAGATTGACAACAAACTGTTCTATAAAAGCTGATCAGTTTTGGATTTCTGCTTTATTACGTCATCTGAAATCTTTGTCATGTGCTGCCATGCCACAGTTTTGCATCAAGACTTCTCTTGTGCAATATGAAAGTTCTTTATTTCATCATCTCTTGAAAAGATCTCTGATCAAAAGGACAAGACATTATTTAAAAATATTGTAGTAAAAGACATCAATGATCATAGAGAGCAATGATTTGATACACATAAAACTCTGAACAAAGTACCAATGTACTATAGAAGCAATTAAGTGTTTTAAAACATAAGGTTCTGAAATATGGGGGGAGTACAAACTACCCTTAAACACAGAGAGAGGACTACAAGCCTACTTCAAACTGCAATAAAACTGTATTATAGGAAGACTCAAATCTTTCAATACCTTATAATATCTCCTCAAAACATTTCATTATTGCAAAGATGCTGCCAGAGAGATAATTTAAATGATCACCTTTCTCGTTATTGTACCTCATTCACATAACAGCAATTCGCCATTCTCAAACATCCAACCACATTAGTTTTTTTTTTTTATCTCATCAGTTTCGCAATTTTCCCTGAAACCTCTTTCCGAGCTTGGGATCAGGCGTATTTCATATCCTAAAATTCCTTTTTTAAATGATCAATAACAGAGTAATCGGCTGTGGCCATGTGGTAGGATCGGGGATTTCGAACCAGGCATCCTCACAGTTTGATACCCAGTTGCGGCGTTGCAAGTTTCCTAGCCCTGGAGTACTTTTTTAAGTTTGTTTACCTAGGGATCATGAATGAGTGCACTGTCGCAATTAGATAGTTGAAATAATGTTGAAAATGGCAAAGAAAGAACAATAAAAACAAGAGCACAGCGTACGGCACAGACGCTCGACTGAAAGGGAGAAAACAGAAGAAAAAAAAAATAGCTAAACAAAAATCCTTAACCGGACGACCACGCCGTCGCAGATGCCAGGGTCATGACAATAGCTCTCGTTTTTTTCAAAAGTCGAGCTAATAATCTTACGCAACAGCATTACTGCTTTCAATTCTTTTAGAAATAGACACAAAACGGCCCAGAAATTGGATAGTTCCATCTATTCAATGTAAAGTGGTACATGTAGTGAGTTAGACAAGTGAATCAAACCATTTGCTTTTTCATTATCATTCTCTACATCCTGTCCATCCACAATCCCCATATGCCATTTTTAGACTCTATCAAACTTAGAACATCTGATTGAAAACCTGTAACAATGAGGGTAACAACTTCCAACCAAATACAAAAGCCAAATTATGCTCTTCTGCAGTAACTACTCTGTGTTCATAAGTATTTGTCAGACTGTTGACTGCGCTAACATGTTGTCTGTATCACTAGAAGGCTTACATATTCTCTCCAGTTATAACAAAGTTATTTGGGCTTATCATAACATCTTCTTACTTATCTATTTAGGCAATCTGCAAAAGCCAATTACTCAACCCATAAATACCCTGGTATAACTACTATTGCATACTTTTTGTTTTGTTTTATGCGGGTTTTAATGCAGTTTTCAACATTATTTCAAATTATATCATGACAATAGAACACCAATTCATGATCCCTTGGTAAACAAAGCAGTACTAACGCTAGAAGGAAATGTGCTGTGCCCGTGTGTCCACCAACTTCAACAATGAATTATCGTGGCAATTACTCCTTCTGCTACAATGTTTTCAAAAGACACAGCTGATACATCAAAATGCATCTGCAAGTGGGAAAGGGTTAACCTTAATTATGTTGCCATTAATCATATAAGAAAGTCACAAAAGTGATTAATGCAATAAATGAATGTCATCAAAGAGCAACCTAATACTTCCTCGATTTGCGACAGGTAGACAACCCAAAGACAATTTTGTTTTGATTTATTGGAGTTTAACGCCGTCTTCAACATTATTTCAGTTGAATCATGGCGACAGAGGACTTGGAAATTAGCCTTATGCCCAATGGCACTTTACCAAGATGGTCGCGAGATGCATTGAACCTGGAACGCCCGGTTCCAAATCTCCCAGCTTACCACTTTGACACAGCAGACTCCTCCAAGACATGGTAAATCCAAGTCATTATCACCAAATTTAGGCGATAAAAATGAAAGGTCACAATGAGCTCTCTTTGCCACAATGCTTACAAATCTATTCAATAATTACACATTCATTTATAAAGATTTTACATATGTTTACATACTATGTGTTGTATGCAGGGTAAGGGTTAAGAGGGACAAGAACAGCTGTAAAAGTCTGGTAAGTCAAAGATTCTTGGCATAGATTCTGAAATTTCATTCATGTTGAGAAAAACACACACTGCCGTGCTACCTTACCCAAACAGAATTTCTCTGGTTATCTCTTAACCCATGATAAGACCGCTCTTAACCCTTTCCGATGTACACACACAAATGCATTCTGACACCTATGAAGCAGACGACTTTTGAAATGATTGTAGCAAATCGAGTAATTGCTCATAATGAGAAATTATTTCGCTTGCAACAATGTTTTCAACTCTATTCAATAAACAATACTTTCATTTACGGACATTTCCTAAATACTTTTTATTTGTTGTCTACAAAGTCCTCTGCTGAAGACGTGATGCATGTAGGAAAAGTTTAACTGTGTATGTAATGTCATCTGCTTGGAAAACATACGAGAGAGAAAAAATAACATCTGGAAAATTGGCAGTATAATATCCATACAATACACACATAAAGTTCAAAACAGTTTGAAAAAGTAAAATTGCTTATTTTCATAAAAAATACTTTTTTGATGTTTTCA
The DNA here is from genome assembly GCA_031761405.1 of Serripes groenlandicus. NCBI lineage: Eukaryota > Metazoa > Mollusca > Bivalvia > Cardiida > Cardiidae > Serripes > Serripes groenlandicus. The sequence goes on from JASEVX010000003.1 coordinate 43,925,188, forward strand.
AAAGTTGTCAGCTGCAATTCGGTGCCAACAAAATGTTGGCTATATCAGATAAAGGGTTTAACCCTTTCCCACATACGGAAATTTGCAGCAGACAACTTTGAAAACAATCATGCAAAAGCATGGAAAATCTCTATAAACGAAAGTGTAATTACTGAAAACAGTTGAAAACCTTGTGGCAAAAGGTGAAATTGCTCATTTTGAGCAATTTCTCCTTCAGTCACAATGTTTTCAAAATTCATCTGTGGCAGATGCATCAGAATGCGTCTACAAGTTGGAAAGGGTTACTAGCAATATTGTTAAATGATAAGCCTCGTTAAACCCATTAACTCACATAGGTACCAAAATCGTAATAGCAAATGGAGAAAACTGCTCATCATGACGCCATTCCTCCCTTTTGTCGCAATCTTTTCAAAAGCAGTCTGCTGCAAACTTATCTAAATGTGTCTGCAAGTGGGAAACGGTCAATATCTGTCATTGAATAAGATGATTACTAAAGCAGATGACTCCAGGAAAAGAAACAAGGACCACTTTTCACATGCTGCGGTTCACTTGCTTAAGATTTTCTTTCTTCTTCCCTGCATCCCTCCCTCCACCAATTTCACAAACCAGATGACTGACAATATCATGTTGAGGAAACCTATTGAACCAAAATTCATTACGAGGGATTTTACAGGTTTACACCATTCCAAAGAAATTAGGCAAACTTTGTTCTCGATTACCCAACATGCATTGCTCCCACTGCATCCTTGCTGGTATTTCTTCACATACTAAACTAACAACAAACTTCCATTATTCGGCTAAAAGTTGTTAATTTACACGCAGTCGTTTGCATAATCTGCATTCTGCCACAGCTATAACTGTTCATTATTGTTACTTTCTCTCAACTATTATCAAAGCAATTAGTCAACAGACGAATTCTTGGAGAGGAAATAATTAAAACATGCAAAGAACAAAATGTCCTGCTTGCATGCGTGCGTGTGTGTGGGAACCCTCTTTTGTTCAGTCAAAGGGAACATGTTTTCCTATTCCTACAATGTTTTCACTTGTCTGTATCAAAAGTTATAGTCCAACCTGAGATTAAAGACCACCCATGGGAAGAGGACAATCTGGTCTTTGTTCACAGGTCTTCTTTAATAACAGAAAATGAGTAATTGTAATATTAAAAAGTGTGGTAGCAATAAACAGAGAATTGCTTAACTAAGATGGTCGGTCTTTAAAGCACAGGTTTTACTGAAGTTAAATCTTTCAGATATCTTGAGACTTCTCAGACAACTTCTCGGACAACTTAGTTTACCAATATATTAACCCTTTCTCACAGACACATTTTAACATTTCTGCAGCAGACGACTTTTAAATATGATTGCCGAGAAGATTTTAACCCATTCCCAAATAAAGACGCTTGCCGACGTCTTTGCAGAAAACATTTTTACTTTTGAAAACATTTTGGCCTTTAGCCACAGTGTTTTCAATCATTCAACTTTTCCGTGAAGAAATTTTCCATCAATTGTGCCCAAGTTGTCTGCCGCAGATTTGTTGTATGTGGAAAAGGTTTTTTTTATTGTTTATTTATTCTTTTCATTTATTAACATCTTACCCTCATGTTTGCCCACATCAGCTGCAGAATTGTTGTGTGTGTGAAAGAAAGTTTTATATCAGTGCTAAATCCCTGGCTCAAGTCAGAAAGGTTGCCCAAAAATGTCATACAGATCCTATGTATGAGCAATACTTGTCAAACCATCATTACTTTAACCCTTTCCCTCATACAATAATTGGGCAGCAGACACTTTGAAAAAAATAGAAAATCTCTATAATTGAATGGGACTTAAAGTGGAAAACATTGTGGCAAAAGGAGAAATTGCTCGTTTTGAGCAATTTCTTCTTTTGTCGCTATGTTTTCAAAAAGCCATCTGCTGCAGATGCATCAGAGAGTGTCTATATGAGGGCAAGGTTTAACCCCGTCCTACATACAATCAATCTTCAGCAGAAGACTGAAATTATCAAATCACAAATATAGAAAAAATCTATATATATCAATGATGGTATGAATATTCAATAAAGTTAAAATCCTAATGGCGAATGGAGATATTGTTTATTATAATGAGCAATTTCTCCTTTTGCCACAATGATTTCATAAGTCGTCTGCTGCTCAGGCGATATATGTGGGAAAAGGTTAACCCTTTCCCTCTTGAAGACGGATTTTTGACAGATTTGCAGCCGACTTATACTTTCGAACATTTTGACGGCGGAGCCACTTCACCTTTACTGGTTTTTTTATTCTATAGATTCTAAAATCATACTTTCATTTACAGTGATTTTCCACGTGCTTGCCTTGCTATGTTCAATGATGTTGTCTGCTACAGTTTTGTTAAGGGTTGATTGTTTTTATCATGGTTATACACCTTGCATTGTCAGAATAGCAATCTCTTATGCAATGCAATAAAATACCAGTTTCTCTTCTGCTCTACAACAAGAATAATTAATTATGTTCCAATATCATCAGGAAACATTTTTTTTACCATCTTGTACCCCCCCCCCCCCCCCCCCTACTTTAACCCGGTCCCACCTGCAGACGCATTTTGACGCAATAGCAGCAGACGATTTTTGAAAACATTGTGGCCAAAGGTGAAATTGCTCATGATGAGCAATTTCTCCTTTGGTCACAATGTTTTCAACTTTATTTAACAATTAAGCTATCTTTTATGGAGATTATTCAGGTTTTTGTCACCAATTTGTTTTCAAAGTCGTCTGCTGCAGATTTGTTTTATGTGGGAAAGATATGATAGAGACTATTGGCACTATAAGGTAGACTCATATGTTTAATTACCCTTTCCCAAAATACAACAAATCTAGAGCAGACATCGTCAACATTCAGAAAAAACTATGGAAAATGTATCTTATAACAAGAACATTAAAAGGAGAAATTGCTCTTGATGCACAAATTTTTCTAAATGCAACAATATCTTTTTTAAAGTCCCCCAGCTGAAGATGCCTCAAATTGCATCTGCTTGTGGGAAATGGTTAACTCTCGGTCCAATACAAAATTCTTTGAACACCTCTACAGTAGAAATTAGTACCAAATGTTCCAAAACATTAGCATTGAGCAAACCGGCGACTCTGCAGCCAAATCAGATAAAACAGCAGTCTGCTGTAGATACATCACAATGTGTCTGCCTGTCAGAAAGGGTTCATGCATTCCCATAAAGTACTCATCAGTAAAATGATAAATGAAATGTTATAATGCTCCAAAGTGACAAACTGCAGAATGATCCACCCTCGATTTTAAAAGTTACCGTTCACCCTTTCCCACATACAACAAAATGCAGCACACAACTTTGACGACTTTGAAAAACATTAAGTCAAAAAAAATAAGGAAACTATCAATAAATGGGAAAAAAACAACTTGGATTAAATAAAAGTTAAAAACATTGTGTCAAAAGAGGCAAATTGCTCATTATGAGTGGTTTCTTCTTTTGCCACAATGTTTGCAAAAGTTGTCTGCTGCAGAGGCGTCAGAAAGCGTCTATATTATTAAAAGATTAAGCAAAACACATCTGGCAGTCATTTGCCCCGGCCCCGGACCACAGCTTTCTCAGAACCAAATATCTATGTTTCATACAAACAAAAGCTGTTGCAAGACAGCATAGCTTGCTTGACGAGCTTGGTTTTTGAAATTGTGAATGTAAATCTTTTAACGCTTTCCCTCATACAGCAAATCTACAGCAGACAACTTTGAAAACATGGTGACAAAAAGTCTGAAAAATCTCCATAAAAGATAGCTTTATTGTTAATTTAAGTTGAAAATATTGTGGCCTGGAAAGGGAAAATTGCTCATCATGAGCAATTTCACCTTTGGCCACAATGTTTTCAAAAAGACGTCTGTTGCTTTTGCGTCAAAATGTGTCTGCAGGTGGGAAAGGGTTAATGCAAAGATTCCAACATTTTGATGTATACACAATGGCAGGGCAACAACTAAAGCTCTTCTGGGACTCAGACTTTGCCAGCATAAAAATAGTGTAGCAATTTCTCCTTCCCAAACAAAGTTTTCAAGCCTCACGGTTGCCAAAATATTGTCTGTATTGTATGAAAGTCTTCCAGAAAAATTAACTGTTGATCACTTACAATTAAGAACAAATCTACAGTGAAGAACATGCAATATGCACCTGCAAAACAACTGCACTGTTACTTTAACCTTTTCCCATATACAGATAACTGCATTGGCTGCTTTAGAGGAGTCAAAACACCTCTGTATATTGGAAAAGAGTAAAGCCTCTGTCGATGATGATGATGATGATGATATACACACCCGTGCGCACAAAGCAACAAAAACTAAGAGAAAACATGGTAGGGTATCATCACACAAGAATGAATCCTGACAATACTATTTATATCTCGCTAATAATGAAAATAATGGTGGTTTAAGCTAGAAAGCTTACACTCAGGAAGGCAACAAAAATCCAGTCTGTGCTGGAGACCAGACAGATAAACGATATAACACATGAACACTAACCCTTTCCCACATACCAACAAATCTGCAGCAGATGACTTGAAAAAACATCTGGACAAAAAATATGGAATATCTATATTTATAAATGAATGTAGAACTTATTGTTCAGAATCAAAAAGTGACTCTTCGTTGGCTAGGGTTAGCCTTTTTCCTGATACAGACAATTGTTGGCACCTCCGCAGAAGACAACTTTTGAAAACAGTATTGAGCATTCCAAATAATTTATGCTTAAGATATTTTCAAGACAGGACCCAAAAAAATATCAAATCAGGTAAAAATTTACAACTTTGCCATGTATCATATTACACAAACTTCTGTGATGGCTCCAGTGCTTAGCTCCTGGCACACAATGCAAGCACATGTTCTGGTTTGTGCAGTTAAAATCTTTCATGTGTTGAACAAGCCATAATATATATCCTTTCCTGACCCACTCAGTTACAGATAGCTGCCTGCCTTTTCAATTAACTTTCAGTTGAACTATTACCAACTTGTAAGAGACAACTTTTGAAAACTTGTGGCAATTAAAATAGAAATTGCCGTTATGTTTGCAACTACAACTACATATTCAATTATTATACTTTCTTTTGCCAAATTGTTTTTAAATTTAAGTCATGTGCTGCAGATTTGTCTTATGTGGGAAATGGTGGTTAAATACCATATACCCGTAAGTTACCAAGACTGAGGTTGAAAACATCTTTCACAGAAAATTTAATAATCTTGAAGAGGTCAGGTATAAATGGAAAGGAAGATCTTCTGTATCAAGTAAAGAGTCCATCCATTCTCATATACAACAAATCTGCAGCAGATGACATTGAGAATCTTTACTAATGAAAGACAACATATTGAATAGATTTGAAAACATTGTGGAATATAGAGAAATTGCTCAATATGAGCTGATTTTTCTGAAGCAGACAACATTGAGATAATCTCTACTTAGATGAAAGAGAAAATATTGAATAATCTGAAAACATCTTGCGAGTCATTAACATAGCCACTTCTTTAGGAGAATGTTTTATTATTTCAGCAAAAATGCTTTTCATTCAGATATCTATTGAGCCCAAGATCATTCCAGCCCCTGTGAAATGTTGTTCTTGAAATTATGAACTTTTCATGCCACTGATGAACTGTTCATGAACTGCCATTAAATAGTTCTTAATCACAGTTCAAGAACTTTAGTTCGTGAACAGTAAGACAAACTTGTTTGTGAACTGTTCAAGAACTGAAGAAGAACATGGCAAATTCTTAACAAGTTCATAAACATCTGTCAAGTGTAATTTAAGTACTTTTAATGAACCCTATAAGTTCTTATTCTGTTCTTGAATAGTAAGTTTAATATAAATATATCACTGATTTTAAAATGATATTTAATTAAATTACAATGACTTTTTAACTCAGTGTGAATCTCTTAAACTACCATTCTGAATAGAGAAATAAGAACATTTATAGATCACTTCTAGAACACTTCTAGAACACTTCTAGAACCAAAGAAGTTCTTATAAATGTATTATAGTGAAAACATTTGAAATCTTCTTGTCAAAAGTAAAGGCCCTAGTGAAAAACATTAATGCAATTCCAGTGAAATTTCATTGTTTGCTATGTTACTGGAATACCAGTAGAATAACCAAAAATACCACTGGAACTGAACTTGAATTTGAAATATACCAAGGGAGTTAACTCAAGCATAAAACACAGGAACTCTTCAAAAAGAAGTAAGTAATGTTTACTACTTCCTTTACGTTTTTTGGTGGGAGAAATATGTTGTGTTTCAAAGGCACAGAGATGTTTTTTGTAATTTCTTCTGAACAACTTGATGGGCACATTTGGTAAATGTCTTAAATGTTACATTGTTTATTAAATTAGCAAATTGTATTGTGCTATGTCATAAACAATATGTTTATATTGGTGATTTATTTAAGTATCACATTGCCACATGTGAAAGAAGCCAATTGTCTTCATATAAAAAATATTTTTATTGAATTCTGGCTCAACTATGTTTCAATGAACCAGAATATTTTCTGTACATAATCTGCACAGGCTTTCTGTATTTTCTTCTGTACAAAATCTGGTTCTTAGGTCCACCCAGACTATTTCATACACTAGTTACCAACCAATTGAACATGAACTGTTCATACAATTAGTAGTTCTTGAACTGTTCATGAACTGTAGTTCTAGAACTGTTCATGGGCGATAGTTCTTGAACCGTTCATGAACAATCCATGAAGAGAAAATGGCACAATGAATTTGCACTGGAAAAAGTTCTTGAACAGTTCATGTTTAAAAAGAAAATCAAGAATATTTCATGAATTTTCAGTTCTTGAACAATTCATGAACTTTTTAATGACAATGTTTCCTGAATGTGTCATGAACTGTTCATGACCTGTTCAAGAACTACATATTTAAGAACTTTTTAAGAATTTGTGCCATTTTATCTTCATATACATCCCATGAACTGTTCATGAACCAGGTACCTGAACTTTGCATGAATTATACAAGAACTGTTCATGAACAGTAATTATTCATTTCACAGGGGAAGACACCACCACTTTAACCCTTTCCCGCATACAACAGTTATGCAGCAAACGGCTCAGAACATAAGGAGAAATTACTCATCATGAGCACTGTCTCCGTTTACCATATTGTTTACAAAAGTTGATGCTGCAAAGGAATCAGAAAGCATCTATATGTGGAAAAGGTTTAACATAGAATTTCATGGTTGTGGATGAGCACTTTTCAATGATGTTTTAATTATCATCAAGTTTGTATCAAAAATATATCACTAACAAAAAAGATTAAGGCAGATTTACTCATTTATACTTGATAGGTAGGATATTTATAAATGCATGTCTTTTGAAACCATTTTACATGTGTCTATTGAATGCATCTGAAGATCTGAGAGAAGACTGTTACGCTTAATTGGATATTCTGAAATATCATTTCTCCTTTTTGTGAAATTTCTCAAATTTCCATGTTTTATGGAGATCTTGTGCCGATAGATCACGGAAGTCGTATAAGGGAGGTTTCTTCCTGGAGCAATATTCTACCGGGAATCTCCACCATAAAGTTTTCAATAATTATTTCAAAAGCAAGTTTAATGGAACTTTAATTCCCCAATTTTAACAATTCACTGGAACACAAAATTCAATATTTTCCTCAATCATGCTTTCCGAGGTTACGTTCCATGTACAAAAGGTTCCTTGAGGATGTCGGTTTCATTCGGAATGATTCCTCTTTAAACCCTTTCCCTTTTACAAACGTGTTTTGCATAATAAGCAGCAAACAATCTATTGCCATCGACTCTTGATAACATAAAGAGTATACTTTCGTCTTTTGCAACAATGTTTTCAACACTTTCAACAAAATTGTACTTAATACTCAACATAAATCATGTTTGCACTCTTTCCCACATACAACAAATTTGCAACAGACATCTTTGAAATAATTTAGGCAAATATATGGGTTAAGATAATTGCCAATGGACACAGGGTTATCACAAAACCTCAGGAGAGAGTGGAAAAATAAAAAATTGAAAAATTACTGAGTATTCTCTGGAACAATTTTGTTATGACATTGAGCTTTAAGTATGAACTATTCCCCCATGTATTTAACTACTGACATCTATAATAAAAGTAGTAATGATGGTTCGCTTTGTGTAATTTACAACAATGCCTGTCGATATATTTATAATGCTCAAGAATCACTTGAACGATTTTTATCATTTGATTATTGCTGTAGTTGACAATTCAAAAAGCAAGAATAAAATTAAGATGTTTTATTATCAGTCAGCTCCATAAATCATAATACTGCAGTACTTAAGGTTGAACCATCTTACATTGTTAACCCTTACCCACATATTAAAACTTTCCGACGCCTGTGCATCAGATTGACTTTTGAAAACATTGTGGCAAAAAGAAAAAACTCACTTTGGTTGACATCGGCAACTGGCCTGGTATACCCGCCATGGGAGACATTGGTGACATACCCGACATGGCGGACATCGTCGTATTACACAATGGCATCATTTTGAAATAAAATCCACAGATATAACAACTATAAATATAATAACTTTAGATTCCAAACAAACACAGCCTTCTTTCTGTTCAAGACACTGGGTGAATAAATGAAATGAGTGAAAAACTTGCATCCAAAATTCTTTCTTTTAACCAAACAATGGGGGAATTAAGTCATTATATATACAAGTTTGAATCCGATATGAGCCTCCAAATATCATCAAGACAAATTAGTAAGTCACATGTCAGAAGAGACTATCTATAACAAACATTGCATATGGAGTTATGACAATATACTTCTTACCCATGTAATTATGTGTTTGAACATTGTCGTCAATTATCAACAAAACAAAAATAATTTTAGAAAGACAAGTAACCAAATTTCGATAACAAAAATGTTAAGAAACGGCACAAACAAATTACACCAAATCATGTTAATTAAAATCACTTCCTTTGTTCAGATTTCCTTTTCTGTAATTTTGAACCCTTTTTAGTAATTACCCTGAGATATGACTCATCTAAGATTTGACAGTTAGAGCTAGCTGATTGTCGAGACAATATTCTGTTCCAATGTCTTTTGAATTCTGTATCAATATTCACATCTCTGAATGTGTCGCCTTATCCTGAAACAATTTCTAAGGAAAATACTGTTCCCACAATGTTTTCTACTCTCATATAAATTCTAAACAACATTGGGGTAAATTAACCCATTCCAACCTCAAGATTAAATTTGAGGGATCTTCAGCAGACGTCTACTGAAAACATTGTGACAAAAGGAGGATTTGCTCATGATGTCCAAGAGGTGATCTAACCATTGAAGCGAGGAGAAGTAAATGTAGAAAGCCAAGTATGTGATTAATATAAAAGCAATGTCAGGACATCAACATTATAATAACCTGACATTCAGTGTTTCAGTCATGCATGAAGTTTCACCCTTTCTCACATTCTAGAAATCTATAGCAGCCAACTTTGGAAACAAATAGGCAAAATTGTTGAGAATCTTTATAAATGAAAGTGGCATCATTGTTTCTAGTAACATTGTGGCAAATGGAGAAATTGCCCATCATGAGCAAATTCTCCTTTAGCCAGTGTTTCAGAAGTCGTCTGCAAGGGTAAGGCTTTTATACTATGAAAGAAAACTATTAACACAAGGTTTTAACCCTTTCCCACCTGAAGAAACATTTTGACGCAATAGCAGCAGACGCCTTTTTAAAAGATCCTGATGAGCAATTTCCCCTTTCCAGGCCAACCATTTTTTCAATCATCTGCTGCAAATCTGTTGTATGTGAGAAAAGGTTAACCCTTTCCCTCATACGGCAATTCTGCAGCAGACGACTTTGAACATATTTTGTCAAAAAATAGAAAATCTCCATAACTTAAATGGATAACCTATGACTAAAAGTGGAAAACATTGTGGCAAAAGGAGAAATTGCATGTTTTGTGCAATTTCTTCTTTTGTCACTATGTTTTCAAAAATCTGTCTGCTGCAGAGGCGTCAGAAAGCGTCTATATGAGGGAAAGGGTTAATACATATAACAAAGGTTCAGATAGGGAGGGGTGTAACAGCTCTTAATTTCCCCCCACGCTCGCTCTTATCATCCAACCGAACCCTATGATGTGGGTTCTCATTGAGACGATTCTTTCGAGTACCCACAACATAGGGTTAAAGTGTCAAATAAGGATTTCAGAATATAAAACACATCCCTTCATCTAGATCTCTGAATTATAATGATGCTCCTTTTTGAATGAGGCAGTTTGACTATAAATATACATGTAATTACATGTAATTACCGACATAGCTGAAGAGTAATTATTGCGAATATTCTATGCCGTATATATATATGCATTTATGCACTTTCTACAATATGGCTTATCCTTAACCCTTTCCCACATTTACTAAGGTTTTAAGCTATTTTCAACATAATATTTCAGATTTGTGTAAAAGGGGGAAAAATATCATCCATGATCCAATTGCATTTCAGTTGTTCAATAGAAACCTGCAGTTATATTTTACAGTTTAACCCATTTCATTAGAAAAAGTTCATGAACTTTAAACCCTTTCCAAGAAACATTTTGATGCATATGCAGCAGACAACTTTTGAAAACAGTGTTGCAAAAGAGAAATTAGCTAATCCGCTGCAGAATAGTTGGATGTGGGAAAGGAATAAAATTCATAGATAACAGGGGTATAGACTAAAGTCTTTCTAACCCTTTCACACATACATCAAATCTGCAGCAGACAATTTTGGAAAAATTTGAAAAATCTCTATAAATGAAAGTTTAATAATTGAGTAGTTACAAACATTGTGGCAGAAATAGTACATAATGTAATTAATAATCATAAGCAATTTCTTCTTTCACAACAATGGTTTTTTGAAAGTCATCTATAAAATGATTCGTCATAAATGCTACTGCAAGTGAGATAGGGTTCTTAAAGTTGCATCAATATATAATATAGAACAAAATTTAACCTCAGAAAAATTCTTCTGAGCAAAAAGGGTCGAAATTCCCCTGCTACATTCTATGTGATTTTCGGAGATAATATTTTTTTTTGCAGTGCAGACAGAGAATGATTCTCACAGTTTATTTTTGAATTTACTATCGCGCATCTTTCAAACCTCAGCAAATCAAATTGGCACCAGCTCAAACTATTTTACGTCGAGTTTTTATAGCATCGCCACCAGACATATTCAAGGAATTAAAATTCCAATGTAGAGCTGTATTTTGGTTTAGGGTTGGGTTTTTTTGTGGGTCCCACAATCTTCATCCCTTTCTCACATACAGACGTTTCTGATACCTCGGCAGTAAAAAAGACTTTTGACAAGAAGTTGCTTCACATCTAGAACAAAAAGAAGGAATAGCTCTTAAATAAGTCAAGAGAGAGTTACTGTTATTATTTATTTACAACAATGTCTCCTGTTACTATAACAATACATTTTCTTATATGCCATCTGCTGCACTCTAGGCATTAATCTCGTTTACTGCAGAATTGTACATGGAAAAGGGGGGGGGGGGGGGGGGGGGGGGGGAGTTAAAAGTTGTCTTTATCAGATAAAGGGTTAAGAGTGCAAGCCTAAATAGAACCCAAAACTTAAGTAAATAGTGGGGATCAAAACCATACAAAAATCGACAAACGAATTGAATGGATTGGCAACCCTGGGAAGCTAGAGCAAACATGTGCTGGGTTTGACTTAAGACTGCCGCACAATGCTCCCTATATTTACCAACTATTTATGCCATGTTTACTCTCCGTCCAAACAAACAAATAGAGAACTTTCCCAACACGTCAATGAATGGGTCGTCTTGGTAACCATGAAAAGTAAACTATATACATGTACCATGAAGGAAAGAAATCGTAATTCAATTTCCTTTTGAAGTGGGGGTTTCTGACTTGTATAACTTACTACATTATACTGTTAGGTAACCTTCATTCTGCTTGACAGAAAAACATACAAGCAAGGTATAAACCAGCAGAGACATGTTCAACCAAGGTATGGTCAAAACCATATTGCTTATGAAAGGTCACTAATGGTCATTTTGTTCCTACTGATGGACATTTATCCCTTTTCAGAATTCAGACTCAATCTGACGCCTGCGCAGTTACGACTTTTGAAACACTCTGGCTAAAGGTGTAATTGCTCATACTCCGCAACTAATCCCCTTTTGCAACAATGTGTCCATCTTTTCAATATGTACATCTTCATTTGGAGAGATTTGCGTTTCTTTTGCCTAGAGGTCATCTGCCGCAGAATTGTTGGATGTGAGAAAGGGTTAAGTACTTAGTTTTGCCATGTAAATAAAAATAAATGTAGGGCCATAAAAGGGATTTGTATAGGTGTCTTGCGGGTTTTATGGTACTGTAAGGGTACATAATAACATCATTTTAACATAGAGGTGCAATGTCACACATCCCAAGGGTCATTCATTTCACACATTATAACCAAATATGTACCAAAAGGGGTGGACAAATTGCTACAAACAACCCCGGGTTAAGCCTGTACTTATGCCAAATTGTGCATGGGATTTCAGAGGCTAAATTTGGGCATGAGAATTTAGGACATTACCAACAAATCCGCCAATGACAGTTTTGAAATCATCAAGGTAAAAAACATGGGAAATCTCTGTGAAACTAAAATGTTATATCCAGAAGTAATATATGTATAAAATTTGAAAAAGTTGAAAATGTGGGCAGAGTGGAAATTGTTCATTTTCCCCCCCTTTTAACCCTTTCCCACATACAACAATTCTGCAGCAGACAACTTTGAAAACATAAACATAAACCTAAAAAGTTCTCCATAAAAGATAAGCTTAATTGTTAAATAAAGTTGAAAACATCATGAGCAATTTGACCTTTAGCAAAACCACTATGTTTTGTCAATGTCTTCTGTTTCAGTGAAAAGGTACATCAGCAATCAAAACTACAGAAGGCCCCTCCCAACTTTATTTAGAAACACAGACAAAATGTCAAATGCTGCAAAATTAAACCTTCAGGCATTATTTCAGACCTCCTCAAACTTATATGTCAACCAGGAGATGACACCTACTGCTCCCAATGGAAATTAAGGAAATATTCTTAAAATGCTAAAATGTTATAACATTGTGCAAGAATACACATTGTGACATTGTGGGTTATTGACTGGAGCTCTGGTTAAGCTAGTATTACCCTTTCCCACATAGAGCAATAATCTGCAGCAGAAACATTCAGGCAAAAATAATGTGGGAAATCTATAAAAATTGAAAGCAATGCTCATTATAAACATGTTCTCCTCTTCCCACAATCGTTTTGAAAAATGTCTGCTGCAGAGGCGTCAGTAAGTGTCTGTATGTGGGAAAGGGTTAACAGGAAACTCCCACACCACCGACCCTCACACCCAACTTTAGAACACCCCATTCTGTCATTTCAATAAATGACAAGTCAATGTCTCATCCCCTGTCCACTGACAACTGATAAGGTTTTTGGAAAACACTCAGAAGCACCCCTGCGAAATGAAATTCATGAAATCATGAATTTTTCATACCTTTTAAGGATTGTTCATGAACCACTCTTTATCAATTCTTGAGTTGTGTTCATGAACTTATGGACATGAACAGTCCTTGAAGTCTTTTCTTGAACAGTTCATGAATAGTTGAAGCCCAATTTGATTGATTCAAGAAAATGTCAAAGTTCTTAAATATGTTCATAAACTGACATGAATGGTTCAAGAACAGTTGAAGAATATTTAAAGTTCTTAAAATGTTCATGAGTTCACTTCAATACCGGTTTAAGAACAATTGAAGAGTTTGTTGAGTTCTTAAAACGTGCATGAATTGACTTCAATACTGGTTTAAGAACAGTTGAAGAATTTGTTGAGTTCTTAAAAGGTGCATGAATTGACTTCAATAATGGTTCAAGGACAGTTGAAGGAAAATTATATTCTTAAAACATCCATGAAATCAACCCTTTGAAAGTTTCAAGAAAAATTGAAGGAAATGTACAATTGTTATAAATTGTAAAACATTCATGAAATGCCAGCCATGTATATATAATTATTCCATTAATCACATAATTTACAGTAACTATCTGGCAGTATAATAACTGCAAGCCTGCTAATTATATATAGTTTCAATATACCACTGTGACTAGTTAATTATATTAAACAGTAACCATCACTGATTTTAAAATAATATTTTTACTCAGTTAATTTAATTAAATTAGAATCTACAATGACTTTTTAATTTAGTGTGAAACCAGTGGAATAACCAAAAAACACAACTTGACTTCAATTTGAAATATACCAAGGGAGTTAACTCTAGCATAAAATACAGGAACTCTTCAATAAGAAGAAAGTAATGTTTACTACTTCCTTTACATATTTTGGTGGGAGAAATATGTTGTGGTTCAAAGGCACAGAGACGAATTTTGTAATTTCTTATGAACAACTTGATGGGCACATTTGATAAATGTCTTAAATGTTACATTATAAATTAAATTATCAAATTGTATTGTGCTATGTCATAAAACAACATGTTATATTGGTGATTTATTAAAGTATTGCATTGCCACATTTGGAAGAATATTTTTATAGAATTCTGGTTCAACTATGTTTCAATTAACCAGAATATTTTCTGTACAAAATCTGCACAGACTTTCTGTATTTTCTTCTGTACAGAATCTGGTTCCAGTCCACCCAGACTATTTGGTACACTTACCATTGTAGAACCATTCCCCTTTCAGAATTTTTTACAGAATTACATTCCAGAACTGTTCAAAGACAATTCAAGATTTGCCTGTCTTAAATGGTTTATGAACTTTTCCAGAATTTCGAGACATGAACAGTTCATTTCCAGAACATGAAGTTAAAATGAGACTATAAAGTTATATAGAAGAAATTTCATGAACAGTTCATGAATCAAGTATTCATGAACTGTGCATAAAATATCTTGTCCTTAAATGATTCATATATAATTCATGAACTATTTAAGAGAGTTTGGCAGTGAAGTCTATGAAATAACCTTCAATGTATTTCATGGACAGTTCATGAACCATGCACAGTTCATGAACTGCTACATCATGAACATTTTAAGGATAAGTCCCATTTTAACTTCAAGGACTTTAATGAATTTTTCATGAAATCTGAACATGAACAGTTCATGAATACTTCATGAATAATTCATGAACTGTAACTGTTCATTTCACAGGGGCATGGGAGAATGTGGTTCAACACAAGCAGTTAGTTTGTTTTGATTTCTTACAAGGGTTTTACGCAATTTTCAACATTATTTCAGTTATATCACGGTAACAGTTCTCTCATTTATGATCCCTGGGTAAACTAACCAGTACTAGGCTGGGAAATATAAGCAATTTCTCCTTTTGCAGTGTTTTCAACGCTCATTAATGATCCAATTTCCATTAATAGTGATTTTCCATATTTTTGCCTAGATTTTTTCTGCTGCAGATTTGTTGTATGTGGGAAAGGGGTTAAGGAAATTACTTCAGCAAATTCTTAGCTTAGCATGTTACAAAAATCTTGCACTGAAGCAAAGCATAATAATATTTCCTAACTCTATATTAAGTGTTGATCAATTAAAAATATTGTTTTCAATTAAAAAAAGGTTCTTAACAACATTGCAATACCGAAGTTTCTCGTAATAACTACAACAGCCCTTAAGTTCTATCTGCAACGCCTAGGAAAAATGGAAGAAGAAAACAAATCAAGTAACTGTTATAAATTTGCAATTTTTGAATTTGGGCTGATTATTTTGCTCCCAGATTGTCTCACAGAAATAGCAATTTGACATCCAATTTAATATGCTGCGAATATTGACAATCTTGTATGCATTCAAACCATTGGCCAATCAAAAGCTAATTTTCATTTGGATCTTGTTTTAATCTAATTAAAAACCAATCTTCATTACATGTCCCTCTACCTCTAACCCATTGTCTTGTATTATAGTAGTTTTAAAGTTGTCTGCTATAACCCTTTCCCCATGCCAATGCAATTTGACGCATCTGCAGCAGACCACTTTTAAAAAACATTTGTGGCAAAAGATATATGGTTAATGTTATTCTCACATTGCTTATGAGTCCTAGCTGTATGATACTGCCTTTCTAACACTTTCCAACGTAAAACAATGCTGCAGCAGACGACTTTGAATATATTTCGTCAAAAAATAGTTAAATCTCTATAATTGAATAGATAACCTATGCCTAAAGTGGAAAACATTGTGCAAAAGGAGAAATTACTTGTTTTGAGCAATTTCTTCTTTTGTTACTTTGTTTTCAAATAGCCGTCTGCTGAAGAGGCGTTAGAAAGCGTCTATATGCGGGAAAGGGTTAACTCTTTCCAACATAAAACAAATCTGCAGAAGACACCTTTCACAGCGTGAAAATTAACCTACAAATCTCCACTTATAAATGAAGGCATGATAATTAATACATTTGCTATAATGTTTCCAAAAGTCGTCTGCTGCAGATGCATCAAAATGCGTCTGCATGTTGGGAAAGGTTTAACCCTTTCCCTCCTCATACGACAGTTCTGCAGCAGACGAGTTTCAACATATTTTGTCAGAAAACGGAAAATCTCTATAATGGAATGGATAACCTATAACTAAAAGTGGAAAACATTGTGGCTAAAGGAGAAATTGCTCGTTTTATTGCTCAGAATTGTCGTATGAGGGAAAGGGTTAAGAATCCAACAAGATGATTACCTATATGGTGGGTTTTTTTCATCATTGTTTCATACGTCACAAGATATCCAATGAAGTTTTTCCGGAGAAGATCTGCATTGTTTTGGTGTATATCAGCTGACATTAATGAGAATTACAGTTCGCTCTCGGGTCCCTCCCCAGCGTTATTACAAATTATTGACGGTAATCCAAACTCCTGTTCAGACGTCACAAGACTCTGTGTGTCACTATACAAACCTAGCAATAAACTGGTGAAGACAGTTCTGGAAAACTGGGGGAAGAAGCAATGTTTTTTGCTCCTTGTCAAAGCTAATAGGTTTTACATGTAAGTAAGGCTGTATATATATACACAGACGACAGTTAAAAGGATCAAAGGTTTACCAAAACACTCATCAATTAACAATGATTGTACTTATTAACCCTTTCCCACATACACGAAAATCAGTAGCAGAAGCCTTTAAGAACATCTGAAGAACATCTCCTGAAGGCAAAATTTAAATAAATTGAATCGTACTAAATGAAAAGAGAAATTTCTCCTTTTGCCAAAATGATTTCAATGAAGCTAATAATTATTATTAACCTTTTCCCTCATACGACAATTCTGCAGCAGATGACTTTGAACATATTTTGTCAAAACATAGAAAATCTCCATAATTGAATGGATAACCTATGACAAAAAGTGGAAAATAATTGTGGCAAAAGGAGAAATTGCACGTTTTGTGCAATTTCTTCTTTTGTCACTATGATGTTTTCAAAAATCCGTCTGCTGCAGAGGCATCAGAAAGTGTCTATATGAGGAAAGGGTTAATGCTTATAATAAGATACATCCCTATACCTCTAACGAGACGCAAACTCTTACACCAACTGTTATGGTGTTCCATTGTTGTCACAAACAAAAACAGTCAAACTAATTTTCCAATGAATATTTATTGCTTTCTGGCTCAACCTTTTCCCTGATGTGACATTTGCAAAGTCACCAGCTTTGATAATATTCAAGAAAAGTTATATGTTGAACAAAAGGCGAGAGATAATCTTCTTCAAACGTACTTTCTCCAGTAATTCTTTCTATAAGCACCTGTTGCATTATGGCATTAACCCTTTCCCTCATACGACAATTCTGCACCAGACGACTTTGAACGTATTTTGTCAAAACATAGAAAATCTCCATAATTGAATGGATATATAACCTATGACGTTTTGTGCAATTTCTACTTTTGTCACTATGTTTTCAAAAAGCTGTCTGCTGCAGAGGCATCAGAAAGCGTCTATATGAGGGAAAGGGTTAAATATCTTCAGTATCTGGAGACAAAGTTACACGATGGTGTTACAGATAAAGTTTCAAAACAGGTTCCATCATAAAACAGAAACTGTCTGATAGGCTAATCCGGCTTAGTGCTTTGCAACCCCACAACAAAACGAGATAATCTCCCACCATTTGTTATCTATGTCACTCTTTTGTTTCATGTACCTATTCCAACATACAAACATATTTGCTGCTGATGTGTTGTATGAGGGAAAGAGATGCATTTAAACGCCTCTGATGCAGACGACTTTTGGAAAAAATGGCTACAATAGAAGAAATTGCTCAAAAATGTCACCATGTTTTCAACTCTAATTATTGTACTTTCATTTAACCCTTTCCCACTTGCAGACGCATTCCGACGCATTTGCAGCAGACGTCTTTTGAAAACATAGTGACAAAAGAAGAAATTGCACAGAACGTGCAATTTCTCCTTTTGTCACAATGTTTTCCACTTTTTGTCATAGGTTATCCATTTAATTATTGAGATTTTCTATGTTTTGACAAAATATGTTCAAAGTCGTCTGCTTCAGAAATGTCGTATGAGGGAAAGGGTTAAAGGGAGTTTCCAATTTGTTTTGGGTATGTTTTCAAAGTCGTCTGCTGCAGATTTGTTGTATTCACGAAAGGGTTTGCATTTATAGCAGAATAGTGCCGTCACAGCTTTATACAAAGAATAAAGCAAATAATTTAGCAGTCTCAGGACAAAACAAAATGGCGGGGATTTTTTATTTTTTTTGAAAATAACATCAAATTGCTTTTACACCTTTTCTCTCTTGGGCTATAATCATCATTACTATTTCTCTTCAGTTAACCATGTTGCCTATACATACATCGATACCCCAGAGCTTAAAGGTT
>JASEVX010000003.1:43944222-43996726 GCA_031761405.1 Serripes groenlandicus
TTCACCTTTTATTGCAATATTTTCAACTCTTTATCAATATAATTCCATCAGTTTTCTGGATTGGTGAAATTGGTCGACTGATGATGGTAAAGCAGACGACCTTTGAAAAGTCATGTGAAAAGGATTGGGTTAACCGCGTGGGTTTTTCCCTGCATTTCTTTGTACCAGTACTCCACACTACATTCTCCCCGTGCAACTGGCTACCTTTCAAATTAGACCAACTTTTAGCCCATTTGTGGATTGATTGATTGATTGAGTGATTAATTGGGGTTGAACGCCGTTTTTTAACAATTTCTCACTTATATCACGGTGGCCAGTTCACCTACTCATGCATGTCCTGGTTTTCTCACACCAGTACTCCACACAACAATCTTCCCAAGCAACTGCTTCTTTCCACATAGACTTAGCCCATCGGTGGAAGACGAATGACGCATGTCGCATTGACTTTTGTCAATCGTCGGAAAGAAAGTTGGCCGAGCCGGGATTCGAACTCACAACCCCTGGATTGACAGCCCGCAGCTCTACCGACTGAGCTATCGGGGCTTCCGGCCCCCCCATTTGTGGAAGACGAAAGCATCTAGTCATAACGACGCTTGTCAATCGTCAAAGAATGAATGGCCGAGTCTGTGTTCGAACTAACGACCGCTGAATGGATGGCACCGTCTCTTTAACCACTGGGCTATCTGCGCACTCGGATAAAAACTAATGCATATTGTTTTTTTGTTTTATTATGGTTTTACGCCGTTTTCACAACATTATTTCAGCAGACGACTTTTTCAAAACATCAATGCAAAATGTCAATTATGGATATTTTGGCACATTATACTATCTAAAAGGTATTAATTCATAAGAATGGAAATGTGAATTTGTTCATTATGAGCAATTTCTCCGTTTGTCGCAATGCTTTAAAAAGTAATTTGCTGAAGAAAAGTCAAAATTCATCTGTATGTGGAACGGTATCAAATGAGAACTGCAATTCATCTGCTTTGAAAATGATCGTAATTGCGTATGCAATGTATTCTCAATCCAATCGCAAGTAATATATCCGTCAAATGATTTCCCTTGATCGTTGTTTTATGCGACGAGATTGACACAAGCACCCATCTTGATCTATTTATAACGAACTGATTGGTGTTTAATCCCTTCCCTCATATAAAAGCTTTCAGACGCCTCTGCAGCAGACAAAAGAAGAAATTCGCTCAAAACGAGCAATTTCTCCTTTTACCACAATGTTTTCCACTTTTTTTGTGAGAAAATATGTTCAAAGTCGTATGAGGGAAAGGGTTAAGTCTCTCCCACATACAACAAATTGGCAGCAGGCGACTTTGAAATCGTCAAGGCAAAGATGAGGATAATTTCTTAAAATTGAAAGTATAAGTATTGAATACATTCAAAATCATTGTGCAAATTCTCCTTTGTGTCAAAAGTCGTCTGCTGCAGAGGCATCAGAAGGCATCTGTATGAAGGTAAACACCATATTTTACCGACAGAATTTCAGTTATAATGCGGCCACCAGTTCATCCTAATCTGTGAGCCCCGAAATCGGTAGCACGAAAAAAAATATGGATAATTTCTTAAAAAAGAAAGTATAAGTATTGAATACATTGTCAAATTCTCCTTCAGCAGAGACGTCAGAAGGCAAACACCAAACACCATATTTTACCGACAGTATTTCGGTTATACGGTTATAACGCGGCCAGTTTCATCCTACTCGGTGAGCCCCGAAATCGGTGGCACAAGTCCCCCCCCCTCCCATATTAACATTCTCCTCGGACAGCCGTCTTCTTTCCCACATAGGCTGCCAATTACCTCATTTGGTGAATGGCGTATCGGAACGAAAGAATGAGCGAGCCTTGGCTCGGACTCACGACCTCTATATCGATTTCCAACGTCGTTTCCGACTGATTGATAACAAGTTCTTTAACCCTTTTCCCTCATACGACAATTCTGCAGCAGACGACTTTGAACATATATTGTCAACAAATTGAAAATCTCTATAATTGAATGGATAACCTATGACTAAAAGTGGAAAAAAATTGTGGCAAAAGTAGAAATTGCTCGTTTTGAGCAATTTTCTCTGTTGTCACTATGTTTTTAAAGAGCTGTCCGATGCTCTTCTATATGAGGGAAAGGGTTAAAAACCACTGCAATGGCTCTGAGGTCGCTCGTGTGAGAATCTATTAACCAAATTGCCATGCATAATTAACTATTTGGCGAGCATGTGGCCCTCAGGATTGTGGGGTTTGCATTACGACCTACCGTACTGAGGAAGTACTGGTTATTATCCCCAGAAACGCCCGTGATATAACTATTACGTTGCTTGGAGCTGTGTAAAACAACATACAAACAAATACTGTCACAAAACAAGCCGTGTTTTTATTTTCGAATAACTGGCCAATGACACAAACCACGACTGTCGGCATGGTTTAATTTCAGAAGTCATTATGCGCTAATTGATCCGGAACATGTCCTGCTATCGAAATAAAACAAAAATCGTGCATTTAGTTGAACATTTACGAATAGTACAGAAGCAGCGTGGATTTGTATGAACATTTACGAATAGCACAGAAACAGCGTGCATTTAGCGGAACATTTTCGATTAGTACAGAAACAGCGTGCAAGTTCTGCACATCTCGTACACAGACACAACGTGCTTTCGAATAGTACAGAAACAGCGTGCATTTATTTGAACCTTTATAAATAGCACAGAAACAGCGTGCATTTATTGGAATTTTTTCGATTAGTACAGAAACAGCGTGCAAGTTCTGCAAATCTCGTACCGTCCGCCATTGGAGTGAGGCTCCAACAGCTTCTTTACCTATTACCCTTTCTCACATACAACTCATCGGCAACGGACCACGCTGAAATATGCATGCACTCTATACACACTCTATATAGATAAGTCTAGATAAGGAGGGATATTCAGCTCTTTTTCCCACAATTTCTCTCTTATTATTATATCAAACCCTATGTTGTGGGTACTCAAAAGAATCGTCTCACTAAGACGATTAGTTCGAGTACCAACAACATAGGATTTAAGGGAGGGGGGGGGGGGGGCAAATAAGATTTTTTTAGAACATGCCCCCTTATCTAGAGCTCTGTTATAATAGAATGTATAACTATTGAATAGTTGAAAACTTTAGGAAAAGGTAGAAATTACTCGTTATGAGCATATTTTCCATTCGCTGTAAAGTTTACAAAAGTCGTCTGCTGCAGAGGGCTCTGTATTTGAGAATGGGTTAACCCTTTCCCTCATATAACATTTCTGCAGCTGACGACTCTGAACATATTTTGTCCAAAAATAGAAAATCTCTATAATTGAAAGGATAACCTATTACTGAAAGTTGAAAACATTGTGGCGAAAGGAGAAATTGCTCGTTTTGAGCAATTTCTTCTTTTGTCACTGTTTTCACAAATCCGTCTGCTGCAGAGGCGTCAGAAGGCGTCTATATGAGGTAAAGGGTTAAGACTACAGGAGTAGGCCTGACATAACTGAACTATTGTTGGAATAGACGTAAGGCACCATCATTCGTTTACTAAACAGTCCGAGCGAACTGCATGACAAGTTCCTTTAAACCCCAAGGCAACAAGAAATATCTACATTTTCAAAGCTATTTTTAAAAGGTGTATACTCGTCAAATGCGATTGAAATGGTATGAGAAAGGAAGAACAACGGTCAAACGGTTTCGGTTTAATTTGTGAAGAAATTGTCTCCTATGCACCATAAAGGACGTGAGAAATTTGTCTTTAAGTCCTATGTAAGGTAATTAAAGCGTCAATTATAAAATATTTGAAGATATTTGCCTTAACAGTTCAATATTGTACTTCAATCAAACGTGAGAAAACTTCTATGCGTAACTATTTTATCTCTATGGTGGGGCGGTCCCATTGAACCAATTTTACCGTTTGAAAAGGCGGGGCGTATGCAAATTACCACACTCACTATCAACACATTTACACACCTGACGTCATGATAAACAGTTAGCGTTACCTAGCAACCAGATAGTGACCAATGAAAATGGTCTTAAAAGTGTCAATCAATTTTGATTCGCGCCTAAGCAGTACGCGCCATTTGCCCACCCACGTTTGGCCAATAGTAGTTGAATCGAAGTGCAAGCGTTTACCCACGTGTGTTTTTAGAAATTTTCATTTGTGCTGTGTAGTTAGTTAGTGTAGTGTCGTATATACATAATGAAGATGGATTCTAATGGACCTACATCCCCTACTATGGGTACGGATGAGATACCTAACGATCCAGGGTAAGCCAAACTTCTCCGATCTTCTACTGTCATCCGAATTAAATTAATTTAATATCGCTTTATTGGATTTTCTTTAATGTTTGCCGACATGACATCTAGGTCATCTCTGCGGCACGAAGTTTCAAAATGGCTCTTTGTTTACACAATTTTCTACACGTTTATATTACAGGAAGATGTTTATAGGAGGACTAAGCTGGCAGACAACAGCAGGTTAGTGTCTAGATCATTATTTTAGCAGCTTTAAAATCACCGATTTACGTGATCGCACGCTGGATTTTTGTATTGTTTACGTTCGTTAATTAGTTCGCGAAGTCCCGCGGGATATTTCGGAATTGCTCTACGGTTATCGTTGATCGGCATATGGAAGTAAATATCAAGTTTATTTACATTTCCTTTTCAGAGAAACTAAAGGAGCATTTTGGGAAATATGGCGAAATAAAGGAATCAATGGTCATGAAGGACCCTACAACCAAAAGATCCAGGTTCGTTATTTATCCATTCAAGGTCTCCTATTAGAAGTACGGCAGCAGGAACCACTTGCTATAATGCTCAGTTTGTTGAAGAATGGGTGCGGGAAAAAAAGATTTTCCCAATTATCATTCTCCAAGTTAAAATTAATTGGATGGTAAAAAGTGTTTAGGAAGTGAACATATAAATGGATTTTATTTTGGTGCCAAACCAAACTCCCAGATAAGTCATAGAACTAGAATGTAGATTTAGAATAGCAAAGTTAAATGTTTTGTGAACTGTAGCCATTTGAATCTAGCATCAGTTAAATTCTTATGAGCAGAGATCTAGATAAGAGGCATTTCTCATGTACTAAAATCCTTATTTGATATTCAAACCCTATGTTGTGGGTACTCAAGACGATTCTTTTGAGTACCCACCACATAGGGTTTGGTTGAGTAATAAGAGAAATATTGTGGGGAAAAGATGTGTTCACTCCCTCTTATCTGGTACTTTGTTATGAGAACTAAAAACATTAGTGATTAGGTAGAAAACGAAATAGAATGTGTCTTAGTATTTTATTAAGACTAAACCCTTTCCTTCATGTACACACTTTATTTGACCCATCAGCAGCTGGCACTGACAGCAATACAGAAATGTATCATGTTGGAAATGTAGAATCACTTTCTCCTTTTCCCAGTGTTAACAACTGAATCTAAAAAAGGAACTTTCTTTTGTCATGCTGTTTGAGGTTTTCCTCAAAGTGCTCGTTTTATTTGTCAACAAATATTTTATAATTTCCTCAAAAACTTTTCAAAGAATGCTGCAGATTTTTCGCATGGGGGAAAGGGTTAAAGAGTAGATTTTTTTTTATATGAAATATACAGAAGTTACAGAAGATTATCAGAATTTTCAGATACTGTATTCATCCAGTTTTAAAACGTCCTTACACAGTCATGTTAATATCCTAAATTTCCGAAGTCAAGCACATAATCATGTGGAAAGTCAAACCCTTGCATGGCTATATAGCAATTGGGTCTAGCACACCATTTTTCATGCTCTAAAAGTCTAATTTGATCTCCAAAATCTATGTTGTGGGTACTCAAAAGAAATCGTCTCAGTGAGATGATTCTTTTTAGGTTTTAACATAGGTTTTAATGAGTGCTAAGATAGCTATCATATAAGAAAGACTTTTGCTTGTACACAAAATAAGACATTGACAATGGTAGTTGTGTTACCTCCCTCATAATTCTGCTCAAGACAGGGCGATTTTTATTACAACTGATTTTCTAATATTATCCTAATAAACTTATGACAGTATCTGTATTTTACCCTATAAACTTGTGATTTATGACTAAAATACTGTTGAAAACAAACAAACCTGTTGCAAACCAATTTGATTGATTTGCTTAAGAGGCAGATGAATGTTACAAGACAACGTCTTTAACCCTTTCCCTCATATAGACGCTTTCTGACGCCTCTGCAGCAGATGGCTTTTTGAAAACATAGTGGCAAAAGAAGAAATTGCACAAAACCTGTTTTCCACTTCGATTATAGAGATTTTCTACTTTTTCACAAAATATGTTCAAATTCGTCTGCTGCAGAATTTTCGTATGAGGGAAAGAGTTAAGTGTTGATTTATTCCTTTGATTTAGATCAAACCAGATTTAATATTAAGATTTTTAAGATAAGCCTACTTTTATCAGTTTTAGTTCAATGGTTCGTCCAGCCAGAGAACCCATATCATTACCTAAAATGCATTGGGATTCATGCAAAAAGTCTGTATCATCCTCGTGTAACACGGTTAAGTTACAACCGTCTTGCATGTATCGGTGCTTTACTGTGTCCTGTGGTTAAACAAAAATTTAAGTGGTGTCGTCTTAATTGACCTCTTTAAATATAAGCTTTACAAGTCAATCACTTTTAAATTCAGATTATAAAACCTTTTCCCACTTACAGCAAATTTTTAGCAGAGGACCTAAAAAAAGAGCTAGTGTATAAACTATGAAAAATCTCTTAAAGTAAAAGGATAATTCTTGAATAAGACTTGAAACATTTGTGGCTTAATAGAGAAATGACTCATTAGGAACATTTTCTCCTTTAGCCACCATGTTTTCAAACAAATAATTGTGTCTGCAAGTATGAAAGGAATTATTTTACTACAATCATTTGCATATAAATTTATGCAAAAAGTGCATTTTTGTCTAAAAGGTCATGGCTCATGGATTTATTTTGACCAATAAAGGTGTCATTGTAGTTAAAAAAGGTTGTAAAAGCAATTAAACGACCCCGTCATACAATTGGATTGACTATGTAACACATTCTTAATTACTGGCATGTTATTGGATCTTGTATTAGGACAATTTTATTGCCCAGGGGATGTATAGAATCGCATTATTCCTGGAACAGTCAGGGTTTACCCATTACCACATACAACAATTTTACAGCAGATGAATTCGGAAAACATATTGACAAAAACCTGAAAAGTCTCAATAAAAGATTGCTTAACCCTTACCCTCATATAGACGCTTTCTGACGCCTCTGCAGCAGACAGCTTTTTGAAAACATAGTGACAAAAGAAGAAATTGCACAAAACGAGCAATTTCTCCTCTTGCCAAATTGTTTTCAGCTTTTAGTCATACTGGTTATACATTCAATTATAGAGATTTTTCATATCTTTTGACAAAATATGTTCAAAGTCGTCTGCTGCAGAATTGTTGTATGAGGAAAAGGGTTATACAAGACAAAAACTGGTTATATAATTATTTTCTTTAAAAAGCCATCATAAAAAGCAGTTCCTCCTGGTTTACCACATAGTTTTCTCCTAGAGCCATTAATTTTCTTGTTTCTACACTCAAAAGTTAATTGTTATGCTTTTCCAAAAACAATTTCAAAGTCAATTGCAGCTGAATTGTTATACATGTATGTTATAGGACAAGGGCTGAAGAGTGCCACAGTTTATGTTAATAAGGACTGCTGCTAGACTGTTTTCTTTGTCAGAAATGATAACAACAGGGTCTATACAATTCTTTAAGGCTTACATGAAAATGGATAATCTGTAGTTTCAATTAACCCTTTCCCACATACAACAAAACCTGCAGTAGACACCTTTGATAGCATGCTTGTTAACAATATTATAAATAAAAAGTTTAGAAAAATATTGTTAAAAACAATGTGGCTAAAGGAGGAATTACTCAGAATTTCTGCTTTTTCAACAATATTTTGAAAAGACTTTTGCTGCAGATGCGTTTAAAAGTGTCTGCTAATGAGAAAAGGGCTAATGCTGTGTTTGAAAAGAAGTCAGTTTGTTTAAGCAAGGGTTTAGAGATTACATTGTACACAATTATAACTGGTCATCTGTTTAACCCATTACCTGAAAGGGAAATTTTTGACCTCTTCCATATTAATAACAAACATTTAAAATGAAAGAATATAGAAATTGAAAGTGTGTTGGGATATTTTGTCCCAAAAGATGAACTCATTTAACCCCTTCCCACATAAGGCATTTGATAATAAACTTAACAAGGCAAGAATTAGGTAAATAGCTATGAATGAAAGTATTATATTTATTAAATAGTATGTGTTAAATTAACCATTGCAGCAAAAAAATTGCCCATGATGAACAACTTCTCCATTTGTCTCAAATGTTTTTAACCCTTTCCCACATACAACAAATCTGCAGCAGACGACTTTTATTAAAACATTGTGACAAAAGAATAAATTGCTCAAAACAAGCAATTTCTCCTTTTGTCACCATGTTTTCAACTCTATTCAATTATTGTACGTTCATTTAAATGGAGTTTCCAAACAATTTTGCATATGTTTTCAAAGTTGTCTGCTGCAGAATTGTAGTATGTGGGAAAGGGTTAAAACACATAAGATTGCTGCAGATGGGTCAAACTCTATTTCTCATGTGAGAAAGGGGATTAATGTGTTTTCTGAAGTTGTATGTTGAAAACAGATCAAAAGATAACCATGGGTCTTTAGTGGATATAGGGTTAACCCTTTCCTACGTATTATATAGACGCTTTCTGATGCCTCTGCATCAACAGACTGTTGAAAATTTTGTGGGGAAAGAAGAAATTACTCATTATTTAACACAATTTTAAACGTTGTCTGCAGGTGATGTGATGTATGTGGGATAGTGTTATTAGAATGGTTAAATATAATGAAAGCTTCCAACAGATATTCCAAAATATTGTCTTCCAAGTTAACATTTATTCCTAAGCATTTGGTACACTTAGAAAGAATCTTGATTTTTGTGGCAATCATTGAAAAAACACTTTTAAAAGGTATAAGAAACAAGTTTGTTAAATTTGGTCGGCCACAGTCCTGTCTGTATAAAGTGACAATAACCTTTTACAACCTGCAGAAGCATTCTTTCAAAAACATTGTTGCAAAAGGAAAAATTGGTCATGATGAGTAATTTTTCTTTTACCAAAATCTTAAACACTATTTTGATAATTAAACTTTGATTTTAAGTGATTTTTGATGTTTTTTCAAAGTCGTCTGCTGTAGATTGGTTGTATGTGGGAAAGGGAAACAGTGGAGTAAACATCCACAGGTAATGGGGTCCTTATCAGAGACATTGAAAAGTTGGACGTGGTTAGATTGAATGACTATAATTGCTTTTCTTATAGTAGAGGGAGAACTGCCACTAGGAAACAGCTTTTTACATGAAAGAGAAAGCTGAAACTTTCTACTTTCTATCTTAAAACGACCTCTAAATCCTCTCCAAGAAAAAGGAAAATAGATTAAATGGAAAAAAAAATCCAACACAGAAGACAATTTGAATTGTACCTCTTTATAGACAGTTTGCTTTTTAAGGTGTGAGAAAAGATAAAGGGTGAAGTGGTCTGCCTTTTAACTATAGAAATCAATTTAGATATTTTTCACTGCCCTTATAACACTGGTTATCTCAGGTTGGACTTAAGTTTGCCTAAACCCTGATAAAACATGACACAAACATTGGTCTGTGCTTATAACAGGCTACCAGGTTTTCCTTTTCTGCACCCTTATCAACCTGAATTTACCCTATCCTATAATGATGCTTATGCCTTAACCCTTTCCCATATACATAAATTTAATCTCCCAAAATGAACAAATCTGCAGTAGACGACTTTGAAGACACCTGAAAAATCTCCATGAAGGATAGCATAATTGTTAGATAATGTTGAAAACATTGTGGCCAAAGGAAGACTCAATGCTCATCATGATCAATTTCACCTTTGGCCACGATGTTTTAAAAAGTCATCTGCTGCTAGTACATCAAAATGCGTCTGCAGGTGGGAAAGGGTTGAAGTAAACCTATTGGCAAAAGGAGAAATTGCTCATCAATTTGCAACAATATTTATAATTTTCTATTCAATAGTTCTACTTTCATTAACGGTGTGAGTGATCTTCAAGATGATGGAGGGGTTTACAGCTCTTTCCCACCTTTAACCCTTTCCCTCATATAGACGCTTTTTGACGCCTCTGCAGCAGACGGCTTTTTGAAAACATAGTGACAAAAGAAAAAATTGCACAAAACGTGCAATTTCTCCTTTTGCCACAATGTTTTCCACTTTTAGTCATAGGTTATCCATTCAATTATGGAGATTTTCTATGTTATGACAATTAAAATACGTTCAAAGTCGTCTGCTGCAGAATTGTCGTATGAGGGAAAGGGTTAATATCTCTTTATTATCAAACCAAAAACTAGGATGTTGATACTCAAAAGCATCGTCTCATTGAGAGGATTCTTTTGAGTACCCACGACATAGGCAGAGCTCTAGATTAAACTTGGGCATTGTTCATGTTCTGAAATCCTTATTTGTCATTCAAACCCTATGTCGTGGGTACTCAAAAGAATTGAGACGATTCTTTGAGTACTCACACCAGTCAATTTTGTTGAGAAATAAGAGAAATATTGTGGGGGAAAGACCTGTTCACTCCCTCTTAGAACAAAAACATGCAAAACATGCTTATATAATCTAGAGCTCTTGTATGGGTGAAATGTTTAATGTGAAGGGTTGAATCATTTATGACAGAAAATGATTGTAAATATATGAAGTTTTTACCTTTACAAGTAAGAGTTATGAATCACAGTCTGCTTTTGAATTTCAAATCCGAGGTAAACATTATATGTTAATATCTCGGGGGGAAAAAGAATTATATTTTTTACACAGATTTGAACACATGTAGGGGAAAGAAGTCATCCTCAAAGTTGTGTGCTGAATGGGCGTCAACCATAGGCTGTACTTGGGATAGGGCTTTATTTAGTCAGAAATATGCCAATTCATGAAGATCAAAGATTACCAAGTCGTGTAAAACAACCAAATGGTTTCGGCCTTTTACCGCTTAGAAATGTAGGGCCATCCATATCCAGGCATACTTTTTCCCACATCATTCATGTAACATGCTTACCGCCTCGGTGGTGTAATGGTAGAGCGTCCGCCTCGAATGCTGGAGGTCACAGGTTGTAGTTATTTGTATCTGAGAAAGAATTCAAGAAAAAAAGTTCTCATCAACTATGTTTCCTAAATAACTCTTTCAAATTATCAAAGAGATATGAAAACTTGGTCTAACCCTTTTCCAGTTCGAGCCACAATGTCAAGACAAATATTCAGAAGACAACTTAATGAAAATCCTTGAAACAAGAAATAATGGTTCACCTCTATCATTGATTGCATAGATTGATTGAGCAAAATGAGTTTCTTTTCAAAATGTGTCTGCTCCAGATGCATCAGAGTGTGTTGGCATTTGTTGAAATGTTAAAAACATATTTCTATAACATGTGTATCAAGCATGGGTACTATAAAATTAAATGATATAACTTCCTGTTCTAGATAACCACTCCTAAGCTGTAGGTAGTTATGTTTTGTCCTATGGTGACCATGTGTGTATTTTGAATGGAAAGAACTGAGAAAAAAAAGGAAATGTTTTTTCAATTTCCTCTCATCTTAATCACCATCAGTTTCTGAGATAGTGGCAAGGGTGAACCAACTAAAAATCGATGGAAAAATGACATGTTAGGGAAATAAAGCATTGGCTTTGATACATTTAATGGGATTATGGTTTAATGAAACGGCATCCATTTCTAGAAATGCTTGATGACAAATGCTTCAGGGTTGCCTTATCTCCTTTTCGAAAATAGAATAGCCTCCTTTCTCACGTTTTGTAAATTCAGAATTAAATACTGCTGAATATTATCTGGTCACTTGATTGTTTAAGATTTACTCACAGATATCGAATCTTCTCTGGATGAAAGATCATTTATTTAAAAAATGTCTTTCTTGTTAAAAAAGAATTTTGAAAAAAGGCGTATCTTTTGCGCAAATTGCCAAGTTTGTTGATTCTTTCGATAATTTGTACATGTATTTGTAATGTATTTCATGTTCCTGAATTCTTATTTGACTCTTAAATCCTTTATACCAGAATTGCTTTCAATCATCGGAGCCGATTCTTTCAGAAACTACAGCATAGGGATTCAGGTTTGGTAATGGGAGAGATATATCTTGACAAAATTACTCTAAGATCATGTCTTCTTCCTATACAATATGCCCAGCGAAAGGTCGTTAACTTAGTTTAACAGAATTTAGGGATGTAGGCGATGAACCGAAAGTCAGTATTCCCCACGTCAAGCCTTGTTATCGATTTCTCTCCAAGAAAATGCATATTTTCTTGGTACTATAATTAAATGAAAAGATTTCCCAGAGCTATATGTATAGAAGGTACGAACAATTCTGTCACTAATTAGATGTTTTTTTCCCATCCCCATATGTTTGTACTTTTCAATCCATCTAGGCAACTTGAATGCCTACATTATAGCAAGACTTTTCTGTTGCCATTGAAAGGATAGTTATAATGGTCATTTTAATCATTCCAGACTCAAACATCATGATCAATTCTGCAGCAGATTACTTTGAAAACATCTAGATTAAGAATTATGGAAAACTATAAATGATGTATAACTATTGAATAGAGTTAAATACTTTGTTTCAAAAGGTGAAATAGTCATCTCCTGGATCTGCAGAAGCACTGGGAAGGTTATTTAGTTACTATGAGCAATTTCTTATCTCGCCACAATGTTTTAACCGTTTCCCTCATATAGACGCTTTCTGAAGCCTCTGCAGCAGACGGCTTTTTGAAAACATAGTGACAAAAGGAGAAATTGCACAAAACGTGCAATTTCTCCTTTTGCCACAATGTTTTCCACTTTTTGTCATAGGTTATCCATTCAATTATGGAGATTTTCTATGTTTTGACAAAATATGTTCAAAGTCGTCTGCTGCAGAATTGTCGTATGAGGGAAAGGGTTAAGTAATTTTGGTGCAGTGGCATCAATAAGCCTCTGTATGTGAGAATGGGTTTGATTACAAGTAAAAACACACAAAGTCAATCACAAAGGTAAGCAACACATATTGTAGTTAATTTAATGCGACTTCAATACGTTGTACTTTCATATAGAGATTGGCCCTATTTTATAATCGCCTATAAATATATTTTCAAATTGTCTGCTGCAGATTTGGACTTTGTATGTGAGAATGGATTTAATTACAAGTAAAATCAAACAAAAAAACACACAAAGCCAATCATAAAGGTATGCAACACATATTGTAGTTAATTTAGTGCACTTTACATGTATACATCATACTTTCATATAGAGATTGGCCCTATATTATAATCGCCTATAAATATTTTTTTCAAAATCGTCTGCTGCAGATTTGGAGACTTGAATGTGGGAAGGGGTTTATCTTGTGTAAAAAGTTGTAAACTAGTGTTTTAGTATATGAGAAGGTAAGGGGACAGACAGAATGCATGTAAAAACTGACAAAAATGAAAGAATGTTGACAATGTGTCCATCGCATGCATTATATAATCATCCTTCATTTATAGAGAAAAGCTGCTTTAAAGCTCAGGTTATCTATGCTGAAGGTCTTGAGTTTGAGACCGGGGCCAGCTCGACCATTCCTATTTTCCAATGATTGACAAATGTCCCTGAGGCTTAAGCATCACTCTTCTTCCACCAATTGGCTTAAATTAGTCTTAAATGTGTGAAGGTAGTCTGGTACCTGGGAAGGAGGTTGTGTGGACGACACTGTTTCAAGAAAGCCAGGAAACACTGGTCGCTGTTTTAGGTGAAATTTCCTTTGAAATAGTTTAAATAAATGTTGGAACTTCAATAAATGTATTCACTTTTAGACTACCGAAATTAGCTAGTGCAATCTTGTAGAGTCTGCACTTTTCGCCATCAATTCAATCATCCATGTCTAGTAGGGGAGTTGGAGGACTATAAGAATATGTGGACTGATCTGGGTTTATAAAAAAATAATTAAATTTTCAAACTCCCCATTTTCTTGGTCAATTAAGGCACTCTTGTAATGAAAGTTGCGCAAGGAAGATCTTGGTATTGCCCTGTACGCGAGTTATTTTCTAGTTTGCATGATACATGCAGCTTCTGATACCTTAGTTGGAATAAACAATTTATCCAACAATGTCTTCTGCTTTGAACCGAAATATGACATTTCCCAAGGTTTTCCATAATGATTTCAAATTGGCAATCTTAACCCTTTCCCACATAGAACAATCTGCAGCAGACGACTTTAAAACATAGTGATAAAAACCTGAAAAATCTCCATAAAAGATAGTTTAATTGTTAAATAAAGTTGAAAACATTTTGGCCAAAGGAGACATTGCTCATTATGATAAATTTCACCTTCGGCCACAATATTTTCAAAAGTTGTCTGCTCATTATTATTGCTACTGTGTCAGAAAGCGTCTGTATGTGGGAAAGGGTTAAGTTGTTTATTGGTCTATTAACCCTATCCCACATACAACAAGTTTTGCTTGGAAAACATATAGGTAAAAATAGGCATAATATCTATAAATGAAAATATTTTTTTTTATTAGAGTTGAAAAATGTGAAATTGCTTATCATGAGCAATTTATCCATTTGCCGCTATGTTTTCAAAAGTCGTCTGCTGCATAGAAGCGTCTTTATGTGGGAAAAGGGTTAAGTTATGTAATCTGTGTTCAGATGTCTCGTCATGATGTAGTAAAACAACCCTAAACCTGCCGTACATGCAGACATTGTTATGATTTTGTTAAAGATATTGTATGTCATTAATTTGATAAATAGTTGTCCTTTCATGAATGTCACAAATGAGTACATGTGGTTTTTATCTGGATTGTTGGTTGACTGAACTCTGTTTAAATTTTACACTGATTTGCCTGTTGAGTTTAAGTTGTGACTCATTATACAATGAAAATCCATGATCATGATTTGATCATTTATTCAAAGTCAGTTCACACAACAAAGGTTTTAATAAAATTTGTCAAATGTCAAGGTCAGGTTTGTAAAAATAGGAGACAAACACTTTAAAATATCATTCCTGCAAATGGAATAATGCTGTCCCCTAACCAATAAAGGGCTTCAGTTACTTGTTTATGTTTGTATGACCAAAAAGAAGGTTTATAAATGTAGAACTTAATAGGCTGTTTAAAATTCACCACCCCCTCAAAAAATTCTAACTTTCAAACATAAACATTATCAGTTGAAGTTACATTGTATAATATATTAAATCTTGTCCCACCCAAAAGTGCCTTTTGAAATTCTGATTGTTAACCCTTTCCTACATGCAGATGCCTTTTGATGTGTTAGTAACTTTTCCCAAAATCTTAAGCTCGTTTTTGTTCCGAAGCAAAAAAGTTGAGTTATTGTGATACCTTTGGTGTCATTGTTGTGTGCGTCGACCCAAAACTTAAAACCTTTATACCTCATTTCTCAAAAATGTTCCACATATTGAAATGAAACTTGGTACACATCCAATCCTAGAGACTATACACAGTCATGTAATTATGTAACAAAGTCACATAACTCTGGATTTAAAAATTATTCAGTTAAGCCCATTTTTTGACTAAGAAATTCATGCAATAACTGTTCAACATTTTCAAATAAAACTCGGTACTCAAGACAATACACATAACTCTGGCATTAGTCTTTACTCAGTTAAATGCCCCTTATTCTCCAAAGAAAAAACAGACAAAATCAGAGAACTAAAAAAAGGTGAATATTTGATGTGCTAAAAAGGACATTTGTCCGTAAACACTAGGATTTATCTTAACTAAAGTGATTCGTTTAGTATTATGTTCAACTTGTTGTTTTTAAAGATATTGTGGAGAAAACGGGCCATTATGTTTTTGAAATGTGCTCTTCAAGATTAAAGGTGAACTAATTACAGGAAATATAACTTAAGTGTCAAAACAGTTTTCTTTTTTTTTGTACTTTAAATGTGTCCCAACCCTTTACTTTAATTGAGTAATTTAATTTTCTGACTAAACTTCTATCCTTTTCCAACATACAGACGCTTTCTGGCGTCTCTGCAGCAGACGACTCTTGAAAACAACAGCAATTTCTCCTTTTGCCACAATGTTTTCAACTTTATTCAATTATTATACATTCAAGCATAGAAGTTTTCATACTTTTGCTGATATCTTTATAAAGTCATCTGCTGCAGATTTGCTGTAATATGTGTTAAAGGGTTAACAGGATTGTTATGTACACATGCAGTGCAATCTATTTGTTATAATAGAGTGTGTTTTTACAATAGAGTTTTTAACCCTTTCCCACATAAAACAAATTTGCAGTAGACGACTTTGGAAACATGTGGACAAAACCATAGAAATTCCCTATAAATGAGGGTATAATTACTGAAAAAAGTTGAAAACATTGTGGCAAAAGGAGAATTTGCTTGATTTCAACAATTTCTTCTATTGTCAAAATGTTTTCAAAAGTTGTCTACTGCAGAGGCTTCAGATAGAATTTACAGGTGGGAAAGCATTACATCAGTCCTTGAAAACAACACAAATTAGGATAAGTTTGGATGCTTGTCACGCAGATCTTTATCAACACTTTTATCGTAAAACTGTTGAACACTTCATTCAGGTTAATAAATGTGCATAGAAATTAAAAATGTCACTGATTGTTGAACTTGGTGTGTATGTATACCACCAGTGTGTAAGATTGTAATCACTTCAGATAATACATTGAATGGGCAATTAAGTGGACACAAATACCTGGACTTTTTATCAATGGTCAAGGTGCTAGGACAAATCCAATGACTGGTTAAATTGACCATTAGGCTATTTGGTTTACTGTAAACCTTCTAAATGTTGACCTGCAATGATGTCAAAATGTTCAAGAATGATTTTCCTCAAGTTTCTGATTTGAAAACAATATAAGATATGAATTTGTTTTATAGCATATATACATAACTAATTGATAGAGATTGAAGTATTGCAGACAAATGAAAAAAAACTTGTTTTCAAAAGTCATATGAAGTGGACTTTTTTATGGAAATAGTTCTTATTGTATAACAACATTCACTTAACAGATTAATGCATTATGATCTGTGCATGTGCTTTATAAATATAATATTATAGAAGTGTAAGAATCAAAACAGAAGCTTTGTGGAATGATTACTTTCACCTTTAGCCAAAATATTTTTAATTCTCTTTGATAATTTTGCTTTCATTTATAGAGATTTTACCCAATCTTTGCCTAGATGCTTTGAAAGAAGTCTGCTGCAGATTTGTTGTATGTGGGGAAGACCTACTCATAGAATATTAAGTATCAAACATGATGCTTTGTGGAATGATATCTTCACATTTCCATGCCACTCATTCCAACTGATCGTCCTTCTAGTCCCCGTATCATGTACACAGTTGGCATAGTTTTCAGAGTGTATCAACAAAGGCTGGCATTTCCCTGGTAGAAAAGTGTGAAATGAACAGTTGCCTGAGGTGTCAAAAGTGAGGTGTGATATGTAGACACAGAGGTCCAAGATAAGGAGGGGTATTCAGCTCTTTTTCCCACAATTTCTCTCTTATTATTAAAGCAAACCCTATGTCGTGGGTACTCAAAAGAATCGTCTCGGTGAGACGATTCTTTTGAGTACCCACAACATAGGGTTAGAGGGTCAAATAAGGATTTTAGAACATGCAAAACACCCCTTATCTAGAGCTCTGGTAGACATGAAGATTTCTCTGACTAAGAGGTGAAGTGAACTGTATATTTCAAAGGTTCAGAGAGACTGGTCCTAAGATATACGTAGAAGTAAACGCCTCCCTTTTCCATAATATCTCTTGAATAACCAACTATAACCACATGGTTTTGGTTCTCAAAAAGAATTGTCTCATAATAAATGAGTCGACTACAAACAACATAGGGTTTAAAGGACAAATCATTTTTTTTGATTGAAATGATGAATGAAGCCCTTTATCTACAACTCTTTTAAGTATTTATTGCAAAACAGCTGAAACTCAATTAATAATTGTGGCTGTAGGTTGGAAAGAATTTTATATCTGAAGTTGTTTCCTTTTGATATTTGCATTTAACTGAACATCTTGTGTTCTCAATGATATCTTGAAGTTAAATGGCAAGATTTCTGTTCTCGGGCCAGGAATCAGACTTGCAACCCAAGCACAGCCACCAAGAGCTTCCACCATTTAACCCTTTCCCTCATACAACAATTCTGCAGCAGACGACTGAACATATGTTTTCAACAAATAGAAAATCTCTATAATTGAATGGGTAACCTATGAGTAAAAGTGGAAAACATTGTGGCAAAAGGAGAAATTGCTCATTTTGAGGATATTTTTCTTTTTTCACTATGTTTTCAAAAAGCCGTCTTGCAGTGGCGTCAGAAAGCATCTATATGAGGGAAGGGGTTAACTTATAATGATCTACAATGGCTGGTTTGTGACTTGCTGATTGCCACCAAATTTGAAAGAAACCATTAACAAGATGCCAAATGAAAAGCATTTATTGTATACATGCTCTTTCTCTGACTTGTGAGAAAGAAAAAGTGTTTCAATGGGTGTAAAGTCATTAATCCCTGTTCTGCAAGAATTTTTAGTGTCCTCCTCCAATGAGATCACAGCTGACAACTGGTTTCCTGGGAGTGCCTTAAATGTGGGACTTTCTGAAAGAAAATTTGAGAGACAATTTGGGAACCGGCTGGATCTGAAAAAGTTCAAAACAATTATGTAGGTGTATCATGAATGGCAGGCCTATTTAGATAGTTTAGACCATGATTGAAATTGTTGTAACCCAAAAACTCTGCCAGATAGGGGCTTATCAGTATCAAATTCAGAAAATGTGTACCTTCTGTGGCTTATCTGTGGACTTCTTTTCTTAGATAAACCATGGATTCATCTTTTGACTTGAAAACCTTGTACTAGTATACTAAATGTACTGACCCGGCCGGGTAGCTCAATTGGTAGCGTATCTGACTCGTGATCTGGAGGTCACGGG
Source organism: Serripes groenlandicus (assembly GCA_031761405.1). Lineage (NCBI taxonomy): Eukaryota > Metazoa > Mollusca > Bivalvia > Cardiida > Cardiidae > Serripes > Serripes groenlandicus. Next base: position 43,963,225 of record JASEVX010000003.1, read on the forward strand.
TTCGATACCCGGTTGCGGCGACATTCTTTCAGGCGATGTTTTCCATTGCCTCTCACCTCTGATCTATGTGAGAAAGTAGTCAGTGGCTTCGAAAGAATGTTGTGTAAGTACTGGTGTGGGAAAGCCAGGAAAACATTGGTAGGTGCACTGACCGCCGTGATATGACCAAAGCTGTTGAAAGCGGCGTTAAACTCCAAACAAACAAACAAACTAAATGTACTTACTGTACATGCAACCTTGTTTCTCATTTACTCATGCAGTATTGTATGGAATGGTCTATGATAAGCCACAGGTTGAATGTTTGGACCAGGAAACTGTAGATCAGACTGCGCTGGTATAGTCTATTAGGACTTATCTGGCCTTTTCCACATCCAGACAAAAATATGGAAACTCTATAGATGAAAGTTAACCACATACAAGAAATCTGCAGCAGATAACTTTGGAAGATTAGCTTAATTGCTAAATAAAGTTGAAAACGCTGTAGACAAAGGAGAAATTGCTCAACCCTAGGTATTATATATAACTTAACAGCAGACATTTTACTTTGAAAACATCTTGGGAAAATTGTAACATCCTTAATTAATTAAGTATTAAGTATGTCATTATTAAATGGATTTGTAAACATGGTGGCAAAAGGAGAAAAGGCTCACAATGTTTTTAAAAGCTGATGAGAACTCCTGGGTACAGAGTAAATCCTCCTTCTGCTCTACATCTTCATAAGTTGTCTTCATATTAACCCTTTCCCTCATACAACAATTCTGCAGCAGACGACTTTGAACATATTTTGTCAAAAATAGAAAATTTCTATAATTGAATGCCGATAACCTATGACTTAAAGTGGAAAACATTGTGGCAAAAGGAGAAATTGCTCGTTTTGAGCAATTTCTTCTTTTGTCACTATGTTTTCAAAAAGCTGTCTGCTGCAGAGGCGTCAGAAAGCGTCTATATGAGGGAAAGGGTTAAAGTTGTCTGATAAGAGTTAGAACCCAAGTTATTTCATATGTATGTTTGCATATCAGATATTGGATATAAATCCCTTTTGGACAGAGTCCTACAAAGTTTAATCCATTCATAAAACAAAAGGCTCAGTTGATGAAATATTTTAATATCTGTACATATTATCGATAAGATAGGAAGGCGGATTGATCTACGATACTGTCAATAACTGTGTATAAAACCCTGTCCAGCTTGCAGGCGCTTTTTTACGACATTGTTGTAGCAGACATCTTTTGAAAACATGATGGTAATTCCTTCTTTTTCCAAAATGTTTTCAACTCTTTTCAGTAAATGAATGTTTCAGTTTGTCTAGATGTTTTAATTGTTTTCTAAGGCGTCTGCTGCAGATTTGTAGTATATGGAAAAGGGTAAATGAGGTCATACTGAATACCTCATTGCCATAATAAATTACCTCAATCTCATTAAAATCATCTCCTATTAACGCTGCTATATAGCATACATTTGGTCAGATCGTGTACTTTAGTCAGATTGTTATTACCTTAGTTTGCAGCAGACATCAACTTTGAATTTATTTTGTCAAAAAACAGAAAATCTCTATAATTGAAGATATAACCTATGACTAAAAGTGGAAAACATTGTGGCAAAAGGAGAAATTGCTTGTTTTGAGCAATTTCTTCTTTTGTCACTATGTTTTCAAAAAGCTGTCTGCTGCAGACGTGTCAGAAAGCGTCAATATGAGGTAAAAGGTTATAAGTTGTCAGCTGCAGATTTGTTGTATGTGGGAAAGGGTAATAAATGAGGTCATCCTCAAATGCCTCATTGTCATATTACCGGAGTTCTGATGTTTTATATTCTGTTGTCTTCTACTGCAGGGTTCTTGCAAGTTATATTTTTATCTGTTCTCTCAGGTTATTCATTAACATGTTGAAATGGCATCTTGTGTTTTGAAAAGAAAACAAATGACCGTTTTCGACATACAACAGATCTGCAGCAGCCGACTTTGAACACATCCAGGCAAAAATTATTGAAAATCTGTACACATGATAGTATATTTATTGAATAGAAAATTAACAACATTGTGGTCGAAGGAGAAATTGCTCAAAATTGCTCATGTCATTGCTGCAATGTTTTCAAAACGTTGTTTACGTCAAAATGTACGTGTCTGCCAGTGGGTTGAAACGGCTGAAACAAAAGACCTAGCTGTCTCCCATGTATTGAAAGGCATGCCTGAACCTACCCGAATCAAATCACTTGTACACAACTACAGGGTAATCCCTTTCCCACATAAAACAAATCTGCAGCAGATGACTTTAACCCTTTTCCTCATATAGACACTTTCTGACGCCTCTGCAGCAGACAGCTTTTTGAAAACATAGTGACAAAAGAAGAAATTGCACAAAACGTGCAATTTCTCCTTTTGCCACAATGTTTTCCACTTTAAGTCATAGGTTATCCATTCAATTATGGAGATTTTCCATTTTTTGACAAAATACATTCAAAGTCGTCTGCTGCAGAATTGTCGTATGAGGGAAAGGGTTAAAAAACCTGAGCAACAAATTTTGAAAATTTCTTTAAATAAAAGTATAATCATTGAACGTAGTTGAAATCATTGTGTCAAATGGAGAAATTGCTCATCGTGAGCAATTTCTCCTTTTGTCACAATGTTTTCAAAAGTCCGTCTGCTGCAGAGGTTTCGAAAAGCGTCTGTATGTGGGAAAGGTGGGTTAATATACAGCTTGATTCCACTTTGATGTTTGTTGGTTTTGTTACAGGTGACTGGCCACGTTACATGAAATTTGCATTAGGTCTTATGGTGGTGAACTGTTTCCGCGTCAGTTGACACATTCTTCCCAAGGTCAAAATGTGTTCAGCTGCGGAATTGTTTTGTGGGTTCAATATACTATAATGTTTGAAAGCACATCAGTCATGACTTAAGCCAGGGATTTAACCGTTTCCCCTCATATAGACACTTTCTGACGCCTCGGCAGCAGGCGGCTTTTTGAAAACATAGTGACAAAAGAAGAAATTGCACAAAACGTGCAATTTCTTCTTTTGCCACAATGTTTTCCACTTTTTGTCATAGGTTATCCATTCAATTACGGAGATTTTCTTTGTTTTGACAAGATACGTTCAAAGTCGTCTGCTGCAAAATTGTCGTAGTGCTTGCAATAAATCTGTAGCAGATGACTTTGTAAATGAAACAAATTATTGAATAACAGAATAGAGTTGAAAACATTGGCTTTTCCTTTCACCTCATGTTTTACTAGTGTTTTCTACAGAGGCATCAGAAAGTGTCTGCATGTGGGTAATAATTATATATGCCCATATTTTCAAAATTCTAAAATAATTGTTGACCAGTTTGAATATATCTCTGCTGTGGATTAATCCATTATCATTGATCACCTATGCAAACAGTTTGAATCCAGATGAGTTCCCACAGAATGGTATGGCCTGATCTGGATTAATTGGGCTTTAACCACATTGTTTGCAAAAGTTGTCTGCTGCTAATGGGTCTGCCAGTGGGAAAGGGTTATAAGTCGGCTGCTGCTCACAAAGGTAAAGAGTTAAAAAATAAAATGGAGTCAAATTTAGTCTGCATGCATTATCCCTTTTCCACATGCAGACACTTTTTGGCGTATCTGCAGCAGATGACTTTTTAAACAGTTTGATAATAGGAGAAATTTACTTCAATAAGCAATTTCTCCTTTAGTCTCGAATGTTATAATTATATTCAAATCTGTTCAATAACTATATTTCCATTCATAGTTTTTTTCCCCCCATATTTTAACTCAATATTTATTAAGTCGTCTGCTGCTGAATTTAGTTCAGGTTGTATGTGGGAGAAGCGTCATTAAGACCTGGGGTTTTGAAGGGTTAAATGTGTCGCCCGGGTGATCTTCAATTGGCAAACCCTGGGGACCCCTGTGTTGAGTCTGTAATTGGAACAAGGTCCCTACTCTATCTGGATGACAAAAATTAGAGGTGTTTGGTTTCATTGTCAGAAATTGTCAACAGTTATAATCTAAAGCATTGCATTCCGCCATGCTTTTTTGTGGATCTATTGTTTGAACGCATTCCCACATACGCTGCACAATCAGCAATAGCTGATTTTATAAACATCTTGGCAGTCATATGGAAAATCTATATAAATACTATAAATGAAAGTATGATTGTTGAGAAAAGAGTTTTTCCTTTTGCCAATGTTATGTTTTCTTAAGTTGTTTGCAGACTTATCAAAATTATGCATCGGCATGCTTCTCAGGAAGAGCTAAGTTAAACTGAAACATTGTTCCCGAGAGATGAGGAATTATTTAAAAAATTTGAAAACTTAAAAGTTATGCATGTGGGAAAGGGTTATCGGAGGGCAGACATATTTAGGAGGGGGGAATATGATGATCATCTTCTACGGTTCACTAACAACATGAGAAAACGTATCCTCTGCACTAATGAGGCGTGGCAAAGGTAAAAAAAATTATATACAGAAATTACACTCCATGTTGAAGCTTATTTTACCCTTTCTGACGCCTCTACAACAGAAGGCTTTTTGAAAACATAGTGACTAAAGAAGATATTGCTCAAAACAAGCAATTTCTCCTTTTGCCGCAATGTTTTCTGATTAAGTCATAGGATAATATCCATTCAATTATAGAGATTTTCTATTTTTTTAACAAAATATGTTCAAAGTCGTCTGCTGCAGATTTGTTGTATGAGGGAAAGGGTTAAATGAATAGAAGTACAGGAGAGAAGATGAGTTTTCAGTGTGTTAAAACCCTTTCTCACGTACAACAAATCTGCTGAAGAAGATTTTGAAAATTATAAGTTTGCTCAGTATATTCAATTTCTCCTTTTACCACCGTTTTCAAAATTTGTCTGCTTCAAAGGCGTCATATCAGCAAAAGGGATTAATTAAAGTGTAGTTTGACTTTGTTTTGTGACTGCCTCGTGGTGTAGTGGTAGAGCGTTCACGTCAAGTGGTCATACCAAAACATTTAGAAATGAAAGTAATGGCTTACCCTCCTTTTCAACTGACTGCATGGCTGGTGTCAGGATAAATGGACGAGAAGTACTGGTAACTCATACCCAGGAAATGCAGTGATATATATATAGCAGTGTTAAGCACCAAACAATCACTTTATTTCGTATGTTATGCCATGTTTTTTAAGGTTATATACATTTACTGATATTTTTGATCAGGTGACTATTTATAATATAAGGTCTTTTACAATTATCACGATTAAGTTCAAACATTTCTATTCCTACATACAACAAATCTGCAACAAAAACATGATCGAGAAAGTAAATTTGTCTATATAATATAGTGATAGACCATGCACTTTCTTCGTTATTCAACACATTGTTTTCAACTGTATTCAATCATTATTCTTTCAGGCATAGAGTTAACTCTATGATTCTCTATATCTTTCTGTCAGGGCATCAATCAATGACTCCTATTCCCACAAAACTCGCTAAATTAACTCTTTCACTCATATAGACGCTTTCTGACACCTCTGCAGCGGTCAGCTTTTTGAAAACATAACAGGTCACAAAAGAAGAAATTTTGCCCCAATGTTTTTCACTTTAACAATTATAGAGATTTTTCCATTCTTGTCAATAAATGCCTCTGCTGCCGATTTCTTGTTTATGGGAAAGGGTTAATGGTTTTCAATAATTATACTTTATTCTTAGAGATTTTTCCATCTTTTTGTCTTGATGTATTCTACTTCGCAGGCTGTAGATTTGTTGTATATATGGTAAAAGGTTAGCATTCAACCAGTTATAGCAAGTCACAAAATTCACTATCCGACCTGTAAATTCTTCTGTTTCTACTGTACGGGTATATACAGGATAAGACTGCTTGCCAAACTCCGTTTTATCTAAAGGTTAAATATGCTGCCCATTTTAATCTGGTTTGGCTTTCCCTTGTTTTTATCATCGACATTCTTCAGTGTTTTTGAGATCTCGAGGGGGGAAATCAGCAAGCTTTAACACTTGTCCTAGATTGTCTATATCTCCAGCCCTCCCTCCGTTTAATATAGAAGGTGAAAATAAGACGTGTTTTAGCCCCAAAACCCGTATCACATTGTGTAAGTGTTTTTCTGTGAACTGACTTTGTTTTGCTCTGCAAAGGCATCAGTCTATATAGCTCAGTCTGTTACTTGGTTATGACAAGGGCTATCAATCTAGGTGTCATGGGTTCAAACCCTGGCTCTGCATGCAGCCATTCATTTGTTCCGATGATTGATATAGTAATTGTGACTCAGAGCTCTAGATAACGGGCATTTTTTATGTTTTAAAATCTTTGTTTGACATTCAAACCCTATGTTGTGGGTACTCAAAAGTATCGTCTTAGTGAGACGATTCCTTTGAGTACCCACAACATAGGATTTGGTTGAGTAATAAGAGAGATAATGTGGGGGAAAGACCTGTTCACTCCCTCTTATCTAGTCCTCTGGACTGACTTGCGCTATTTAGAATTGTCTTTCACCAATGGGCTAAAAGTCTATGTGTGAAGGTAGCCTTTAAGTTGCCTTAGGGAAGAATGCTGTGAAATCTGAAACACTGTTTAAAACGGCATTTAACTCGAATCAATCAATCATTTGGTTGGAAAGGCATGGTCAAGCATGCTGATGTGTCAAAATATGTGAAATGGTATAGAGATAAATAGTGACAAATTTCCATTTTGTTTACCATAATGATTGCACAGAATGTTACATTAGTCGGCATACTTTCAGAACACAAGCTGAAATTTATTAACCAAAATGCCCTTAATACAGAAGACACTTCGGACGTCTTAATGTAGCAGAAAACTTTTGAAAACATAATGAGCAATGACGCCTTCTGCCACAATGTTTTCAACTGTATTTAATAACAATACTATCATATACTGAGATTAACCATATTTTTGCACAGATGTTTTCAAAGCCACTATTGCAGATTTAATGTTGCGTGCAAGGGTAAAGGCTAAGGGGTCGTTTTGCACCTGTCCATTGGGTACTCATATCAAGTGAACAGATTGGGTGCCAAAGAAAATAGCTACATGTACTTGTAAGGAAACAACAACATGTAACAAAACCAAAATTTGATGAGAATGAAATAGTCGGCCAATTGTATCCAGGTAGCAGAAATTGAGTGATACGACCTTGAAATTATTTCAGTAAAAAATTGGTGAAAATTTCTCACATTGTTTTGAATATTCCCCCCTAAATTTGTATGGAAGTGGGAATTTGTTTAAGTAGACAAAGACGGACATTTGTCTCAATTTTGTTCATTAAAATCTATTTCCCCTTTGTTTTCATATCCTAGAATGGAAACTGGAAAGGGTTAGCTCCAGCTAAGTCATTATGGCCAAGGTTTGTTTACTTAATGGCTTGACAATAATTTATTCTGAAAACAGAATTTGAACAAATAAAATCTCTTTACAAATAAATGTATCTTTTAAACCCTTTCAATAATAACCCTTACTTACATAATTATAGCATTAATCTGTATAGCAATTAAACGTCATTTTGAAATGATTAGGGAAAAGTATGAAAGTGATAGTATGATTTTAGAATATACTTCAGAAAAGAGATATTGCTTTTTTACCCTTTTCAACCTCCTCCCACAATTACAGACGCGATTCTGCAGCACACACATTTTGAAAATATTTTCAATATTCCCTATTATTGCCAAGATGAATCAAAGGCTTCTGCTTGGTGTATGTGGATGCATTTTGACGCCTCTGCAGCAGACGGCTTTTTGAAGACATAGTGACATAAGAAGAAATTACTCAGAACGAGCAATGCTCCTTTTGCCACAATGTTTTCCACTTTTAGTCATAGGTTATCCATTCAATTATAGAGATTTTCTATTTTTTGACAAAATATGTTTGAAGTCATCTGCTGCAGAGTTGTCGTATGAGGGAAACGGTTAAACCCTTTCTTTCCCACAATTGACAAATCTGCAGCAGACAACTTTGAAAATGTCTACTCAAAAATATGGAAAATCTCTATAATTGTAGGTATCATTACTGAAAAAAGTTACAAATGCTGTTGCAAATTGAGAAATTGCTTGTTTTATCACAATGTTTTCAAAAGTTGTCTGCTGGAGATGTGTTTGCAGTTTGGAAAGAGTTAACAGAAAAGAATAAACATTCATTTCAGAAATGATTTGCTGCAGACATCTGGGAAATGGTTCAATTAATACAAATTTCAAGTTGAAATCCCGATATATAATTTACTTAATAGATTTTCTTGTCTTTGCAGGGGATTTGGTTTTGTTACATATAAAGATGCTGATGCTGTAGATCAATGTTTAGAAAACGGACCTCATATATTAGATGGAAAACAAGTAAGTAGAACATGAGATTCTTTACCAACTTGTAGACAGGTTCCGACACCTGACTACTTGAAAACCTTGTGGCTCATAATGAGAAATTTGCCACAATGTTTTCAACTCGATTAACCCTTTCCCTCATACAACAATTTGGCAGCAGCTGTCTGCTGCAGAGGCGTCAGAAAGCGTTTATATAAGGGAAAGAGTTAAATAATTATGTCTTTTGACGAGGTAAAAGATTCCATATTTTGGTTATTATGAGGTATTTCTCCTTTTGCCAAAATGTTTTCGAAAGGCGTCTGCTACTGACAGAACGCCTGAAAGCATCTATTTGTGGGAAAGAGTCAAGAGAAGTTGAAACAAACAGTCTAGTCATAGAGCTTAAATGAAATCCAAGATAATGATTCAAATTGCTCTAAACCCTTTCCCACATATAGACTTTTGAAAACATTCTGGCAAAGAGAGAAATTGCTCAAAACAAGCAATTTCCCCTTTTGCCACAATGTTTTCCCCTCTTTTCAGTAGTTATACCTACATTTATAGAGATTTTCTGTGTGTTCGCCTAGATACTTTCAAAGTCGTCTGCTGCAGGATTGTTGTTTGTGGGAAAGGGTTTAATTGTAATGTTTGCAAAGCGAATTGTACCTTGATTGAGGGTTTTGTCTTCCCATTTAATCTTCACCTGAGATAAAATGGCCCTTATTTATTTCCCACTTTGTGACACATTTTATCACATACACAGCAGACCACTTTTGAAAACATTGTAGTAACAGCAGATGATGATGCTCATAATGAGCAGTTTCACCTTTGATACAATGAGTTAATTTTTTGTTTATGTTTATTTATAATCTTTCCATATTTTTGCCCTTTACTGTTTTCAAAGTCGCCGGATACATATTTGTTCCATGTGGGAAAGGGTTAAATTCAACGAATCATACAGAATTAAACACAAGTACTGTTTAACTGTTTTGAGAGATTTCCTTCTGATAAAAAACTAGGTTGAATAGCTTTTACCACAGATGAATGACATTTAAAGCTCACCTGAGCATGGTGCGTCATGCTCAATGATGACACAATGTGGTTTTAGAATCTTTGGATGTCTGTGGCCTTGTTGTGGGTGTCGGCAGACAATATTTTGTTTGAAAGTTTTAAACTAGGTCTCCTCAACTACTGTGAGATAGCTCTACATGATGTAGACTGTATCTTATATAAACAGACAGAAATAAACATTTTGATCATGAACAGTTAGTTATAAGTCAGCCATGACCTGTCAAACCTTGATCATTTTGGACTTGCACTATGACATTAAATGCCTCTTACATCAAGCCCTGTGACAATGTGAGTTGCATAAAAACGGCTCGTCATCTGCATAGAACCTGTCAAGACTATCCCATTCCCACATTTAGACACATTTCGGCACATGCACTTGAGACTTCTGATGAATTTTTGTTTGGAAAGGAAGTAATTGCTTTTAATGAGTAATTTCACCTGTGTGCGGCCAATGTTTTCATATATAATCAATTGTTTAAAATGCCTTCATTTTGAGAGAATTTTCATAATTTTGCCATGATTGTTTTCAAAGTCATCTTTTGCATGTATGTTTTATTTGAGGAGAAGGGTTAAGTCTTTTCACAAATTACTTTTACACTTTTTGCTTTGCAATCTAGAAAACAATCATGTGGTTATTGCAAATTTGTTAAATGAATGAATGAGGCAGCCTTGATCTGTCAATAATCAACCCTCACCTTCAGAAGTAGTTTGAAGTATTCTGCAGCAGGGGAAGATTGAGACAATGTGGCAAAAGAGGAAAATGTCCTTAATGTCATTATGCTTAATTCAGCTAGATCAGTCAAAATGCATCTTCATGTGTAAAAGGGTCAAAATGGGCTATAACTTAATTGTTTTCCCATAATGTTTGGAGGTATTTTTACATGATATGGATTGACAATTAATAACCCTTCCCAAATACAGACATTTTTTGAAGCATCTGCAGCAGGCCAATGTTTTAATAAAGATTTGACATTTTTCGTTTTGCTTAAAATGTTTTAAATTTTACATTCAATTATAGAGATTTTCAATATTATTTACGAACTTGTTTTCAATGTCTTCTGCTGTAGAATTGGTTTATGTGGGAAAGTGTCACATGACTTGGTCAATGATTGACAGTCTGTTTGTTTTCCTGTCCAGTGATCAATGCCTTGACCTTTGTGTTTCTGGTCTCCTATGATCAGGGGACCATGAAATGGTCATCAAACATGGGGACAATAGTGTTGAATGTGTACGTTTATTTAACCCTTTGCCTCATATAGACTCTTTCTGACGCCTCTGCAGCAGACGGCTTTTTGAAAACATAGTGACAAATAATGAAATTGCACAAATACGAAAAATCTGTATAAGTAAAATTGAAGAAGAGAAGAAGAAATTTTTGCCACAATGTTTTCAACTCGACACAATAATTAAGCTTCCAGCTATAGAGAATTTCTATTATTTTGCCTATGTGCTTTCAAAGTTGTCTGCTGCAGATTTGTTGTATGTGGGAAAGGGTTTATTGTACATAGAATTACAATAGGTGTTGGTGTGACTGGGGACAGTTGCTATACAATAGCAGGTATATATATACACCTATGACGAGAGGGGAAATTGTTTTTCGTCATGTCCAAACAGTATAGAAGGTTCACAATGCCTCTTCAATTGGTCAATGTACACATGGTTTATTAGCTCTTCTATTGGACAAATAAGCCGAGTATTTACTTCTATAAATTACCCCTTTCTACTGAAGTCAATAACATTCCCATAAAATACAGAACAGATAAATATATGAGCATGTTTATGCAAAAAGATAAAAGTTGGCTATTATGAACAGTATAGGTCCAGATCTGCCTGTGCATCCACAGCCAAATCAAGATACAGTCACATAAGCTTGTTAGATTTGTTTGAATTGTGTAGATTCTGATTATATTAATGCAGATTAGTGCTAACTATATAAATGTACCTTTTCTCACATCTCTGCAGGCTGATATGTGATTTAGTGGGTTACAACTTCAAATAGAATAATTTTCTCATTTAGGCGTTTATATGGGTACCAAACCAACTCCAAACCAATCGAATAGTCCAAATTAGTGAAAAACCTTAACCCTTTCCCTCGATCATACGACAATTCTGCAGCAGACAAGTTTGAACATATTTTGTCGAAAAATAGAACTTCTCTATAATTGAATGGATAACCTGCGACTAAAAGTGGAAAACATTGTGGCAAAAGGAGAAATTGCTCGTTTTGAGCAATTTCTTCTTTTGTCACTGTTTTCAAAATGCTGTCTGCTGCAGGGGCGTCAGAAAGCGTCCATATGAGAGAAGGGTTAACAATGTACAGATAGATATCAGAATATTTTAACTCAATCTGCATCAGACAATTAATTAAAAATGTTTATGCAAAAATATTGGAAATCTCTATAATATGAAAGCTAATCATGAGAACAGAATTGAAATTTTTATGGGAAAAAAGGGAGAAATTTCTTTTACTTTTGTTGGCTGCTCAGACGCCTCCAAATGCATCTACATTTGGGAAAGGGTTAACTCTTTCCAACATGTGGAAGCATTTCAAGGAATCTGCAGCTGTCATCTTTTCCCACTATGTTATCAACTCTTCTTTAAATTTACTATCCCATATAGAGATTTTCCACGTTATTACTTAGATGCGTTCAAAGTCATCTGCCCGGCCGGGTAGCTCAATTGGTAGTGTATCTGACTCGTGATCTGGAGGTCACGGGTTCGATACCCGGTTGCGGCGCGTTCTTTCGGGCGATGTTTTCCATTGCCTCTCACCTCTGATCTATGTGAGAAAGTAGTCAGTGGCTTCGAAAGAATGTTGTGTAAGTACTGGTGTGGGAAAGCCAGGAAAACATGGGTAGGTGCACTGACCGCCGTGATATGACCAAAGCTGTTGAAAGCGGCGTTAAACTCTAAACAAACAAACAAACAAATCAAAGTCATCTGCTGCAGAATTGTCGTATGAGGGAAAGGGTTAAAGCAGACGGCGTTTTGAAAACATAGTGACAAAAGAAGAAATTGCACAGAACGTGCAATTTCTCCTTTTGCCACAATGTTTTCCACTTTTAGTCATAGGTTATCCATTCAATTATGGAGATTTTCTAAGTTTTGACAAAATACGTTCAAAGTCGTCTGCTGCAGAATTGTTGTATGTGGGAAAGGGTTGAAAGGTCCATGTAAGGTTTCAGGGCTGGCATATTCTTCTCACCTCGTAAGAAGTGTTTGTTTGCTAAAAGTTTCCAGAAATAATAATTGATTTGTCTGAGGGACCAGATGGGGGCTTCTCATACTGTAAACCCGTTCCCACTTACAGACAACATTTTAACGCATCTGCAGCAGACGACTTTTGAAATTATTGTGGCAAAAGAATATATTGCTTGTAATGAGCACTTTTCTCCTTGTGCCTCAATCTTTTCATCCCTTTCACACACATTAAGTTAGTTGCCTTCTGATGCCTCTGCAGCAGACGACATCTGAAATCATTGTATTTCAGAAAGGGTTATTATATATCAATATATTGACCTTATTTTCAGAATTTGAAAATGGGGGGAAAAGCAAAATGTTAAAATGAAAATTAACCATAAACCATTTGCCTCATATAGACAACTAATGTAAAAGAGCAGCTGGATAAGTTTGTAACCCTTTTCCTTATGCAGACACATTAGGACACATGAGTTTTTAAAATATCCAATGATAATTACGTTCATGTATAGATGTTTTCAAAGTCGTCTGTTGCACAGTTGTGGTATGTGGGAAAGGGTTAAATATTTCTCCTTTGCTTCCACTTCTGTTTATACCTGTTAGGACCAAAATGTATCCTTTCCTATTGAAGTTTCCAGCTCAGCATATGAGCAGTTAATGGCTGCAATCATTGCCTGGTGCAAATGCAGATCGAAGAACTGAAATAGGAAAAATGTAACAATGAACATTTCCCCATTCGGGGCCTCCCAGCGGTCGAAGTGAACACAGGAAGGGGGCTTAAGTTTTCCCAAACAGTTTAATATTTACATATTTATTCAATATAAAAAGCAAACAGTTACATCACAAAAGCAGCATTCGTGTTCTATATTTACCAATGTTTGTTTGCGATCAACAGTAGGGTTTGAATTGAAAGGGAGGCGTCCCATGCCATTATCCCCTCACCATATTAAAAGTCCCTATTTTATTCAAAAGCATTCAGAGCTCAAGTTGAGTAGGTGCTGAGTTGGACATGATTCAGGTGATCTAAATCATATCACAGTGTATTTTCTATATTCATATAAGTGACTTAGCTGTACCGGTTTTTGACAACTCTGACTTGTTATTCCAGTTTTTTTTATGATCAACTTGTGACCATAATTGTTGTCACCTTGTGGTCGGGGAAAGAAGACTTTAACCAGTGAACTGCATCGCTGTCTTTACGGACCCTGTCCATCACGTTTGGATCTAATTATTACAACCATTTCATTTATCCATTGTGATACAATTCATACAGTTGTGTACATTTATACAACCACTGACTCTAATTGGGACGGGTTTTATTTGACAATTTCTGTCCATATTATTAGTGGACGAGTTTTCTTTTTTAACACAGCCCATTCATCTTGTATTTCATACTTGAGACGTATGTTTGCTTAAGGAAAGAGCCTCTACTGGATATACAAAGTGAAAATTATTGAATTAATACAGAGTGATTAACAGTGTGGTGAAGGGCCTGGTAGTTTTTTGTGAGTGTTTAACATTATAGAAAGGAGAACAACTAAAAATGGAGAATATTTATTATGTCTATCCACAGGTTGATCCAAAAGTAGCGTTCCCAAGAAAAGCACAGCCTAAGGTGAGTTACAACTTATTCAATTTCTTTCAGAGGAATATAGATAAGGAGGTGGGGGATAAATTGTTCTTTATCCCATGTATTGATATCTCTCTTATCACTCAACTAAACCCTATGTTGTGAGTACATTGTGAAACAATTTGTTTGAGTACCCACAACATGGGGTTTGAGGTGAAATACTCTTCTTATCTAAGAGCTGTATCTTTGTCAAGAACTGTTGGAAACCCTTTCCCACATACAGTAAATCTGCAGCAGACAACTTTGAATGCATCTAGTAAAAAAAAATATGAAAGTATAATTTTTGAAAAGCTGAAAAGATTGTGGCAAAAGGTGAAATTGCTCATAATGAGCAAGTTCTCTTTTTTGCCACAATATTTTTAAAAAGTGGTCTGCAGTGCAAAGATCTTCTGTATCAGGGAAAGGGTTAAACCTTTCTCACATGTCAATGTATTTTGATGCGTCAACATCAGATCTGAAGTCTTCTGTCAATCATGTAAAACATGTTGAACCTTTCCACGTCTTTCTTTATGTTTATTCTTTGAAATTGTCCCAATATGCAGACATGCCTGAGTCTGATGCGTCACCCAGACTGCTTTTGAAAACATTATCGAAAGTGTTTAATTCATCAGTAGTTTAACCCACTGTTCTGAACCCAATTGTACAAATACTGGACTGAACGCAGAAGGATGTTGCCTTTTATTGTAAGATGTGTAGACATTTCAATAAATATGCACAATATATATATATATAATATCTATAGTATTGGTCATTTACCCGAAACGCAGTGATATGACTGGAATACTGTTGAAAATGCTGTACAACTTATCCCTTTTACACAGTCTAATCAACACCTGAGTTGACTTCGAAAAAATCAAAGCAATAATAAGAAAAATCTCCTTAATGATGATCATTGTTTATAATTGAAAACAATTGTGACGTTACAGGAAATTGCTCGTCATGAGCAATTTCTCCTGTTTCCCCAATGTTTTCAAAAGTTGTCTGCTTGATATATGTTAACATGTGGATGCAGGTTGGAAAGGGTATAAGATTGAGACAACTGGCAGGATGTCGTACCAGGTAAACTGGATGATTGTCACCATAACATGGATTCTACCTTATTTTGATACCTGACAATGTCCTTTGTAACTTTTTTATGGTGGTGAAATGAATGCCTAAATGGATTCAATTGATTTTACTTCTATTATAAATTTGTAATGGATTTTGAAATTTGAGGATACATTTTAAAATAGATAATATTTAAAAGAAATTAAAAAGGATATTTTCCTTATTCTGAATTTAGTGGATGTTATTTGACTATTTTTTGTTTATTCATGTTAAACTTTCAAAATCAATTTGAACAAGTTTTAATTTTGCCACCACTTTTGAAATTGTATATAATAAGTTAAGTATCTTTTATGCCGATTTTTACACTTTTCTGCAAGATGTTTTCAATTTAGAAATGTGAACAAACTGCTGTTCCAAATAACTGGGTTTAAAATGTGTTATGTTTATAATACTTGAATTAATTAATATATATTAATTAATCATATATAATTAAGACAATGTAGATATATATAGAGATCGATAGAATCTGACCATAGTTTATGAGTGAAGAAAGGTTTAACCCTTTCCCTCATATTGACGCTTTCTGACGCCTCTGCAGCAGACGACTTTTTGAAAACATAGTGACAAAAGAAGAAATTGCACAGAACGTGCAATTTCTCCTTATGCCACAATGTTTTCCACTTTTTGTCATAGGTTATCCATTCAATTATGGAGATTTTCTATGTTTTGACAAAATACGTTCAAAGTCGTCTGCTGCAGAATTGTCTTATGAGGGAAAGGGTTAAGCTTATACTTTCCAAGTTGTTGGTTTTAAATAGTTTGGCCTGAAATTATGGTTAATATATTTATGACTTGTCAATGGTATAGCATCCGAAATATGCATATGAACAGGCATTCAAATGAGTTTTTCAAATCTTTTCAAATGTGCTGAATGGGTTTATTGAAGGGTTTTAAAATTGGAGTTTTCGTGTGAAAATTTTAAATGTATACAGATTATGATATATACAGCCTTTTATAGACTTGATGAATCATATGATTAACCTTAACCCTTTCCCTCATACGACAATTCTGCAGCAGATGACTTTGAACATATTTTGTCAAAAAGTAGAAAATCTCTATAATTGAATGGATAACATATGAGTAAAAGTTGAAAACATTGTGACAAAAGGAGAAATTGCTCGTTTTGAGCAATTTCTTCTTTTGTCACTATGTTTTCAAAAAGCCGTCTGCTGCAGAGCCGTCAGAAAGCGTCTATTTGAGGAAAAGGGATAACACATTGATTGACTCCAATTTTACCCTCAATCTGGTGTTTTCTGCCTCCTTCGGATTTTCAGAGAAAGTTTAATTGATCAATTTCTGGGGCAATAATGTTCTTCAGCCAAAGGTACTGAACCAAAATACATCTGTTTTCCCAATTATCCGTTTTCGTTTTTTCTTGGCTTACTTGAATAAGTTTCGAATGGTTTCGTAACATGACTTTAGGTATAAAATCTAATATTTTGCGTAGCAGATAAAACTTTGTCAGACAAAAATTTATTTCATTACCGGTAAACAAAAGCTAAATGGTGAATTATTTTTAATTTTGAGTTTATGAAGTCAAAGCACATTCTCTGTATATGGTATTTTATTAGGCTCCTGCAATGAAAGGCTTTTTGACTTTTATAATATTATGTGGTTTATGAGCTATCTTTTCCCCTTTTGCGCAATATTTTCAATGATATTTGTTTTCAATCATTTTACTTTATATATAAAAGACTTTCCTCATTTTTACCTAGATGGTATCAAGACCTCTGCTGCAAATTTGTAGTATAATTCACAGTATGCGCTATTAACCCTATCCCTCATATAGACGCCTCGGCATTTTAACGACATTGACAAAAATGAGTAATTTCTCCTTTTGCCACAATGTTTTCTACTTTTAGTCATAGGTTATCCATTCAATTATAGTGATTTTCTATTTTTTGACAAAGTCATCTGCTGCAGAATTGTCGTATGAGGGAAAGGGTTAAGGGTAA
Organism: Serripes groenlandicus; assembly: GCA_031761405.1. Classification (NCBI taxonomy): domain Eukaryota; kingdom Metazoa; phylum Mollusca; class Bivalvia; order Cardiida; family Cardiidae; genus Serripes; species Serripes groenlandicus. The sequence goes on from JASEVX010000003.1 coordinate 43,980,436, forward strand.
ACTCTTTGAGCGATTAGCCTGGTTCCAGGAAAGTGATAAATAATTATGATATTGCCTTTTAGACTTTGCAAGTCATTTTGTGTAAGGCGCCGGCTATTCAATAACTAAACGTCATTGCTACGCCGGGAAGAAGAATGGAACAAGAGGTTAAAGGAACAATGGCTGAGTGAGAAAACACTGGAGTGATGTATTGGCATCTCTTGTACTTCATTTCGTACACCACCATTTTAATCTAGCCGACTGAACATTGCTGCGAGATTAATTTGTTTGGGGGAGAAGAACCAAGCTGCCGCTCTTTTCCAAGTCAGACTTTTGTTGCCAGAAAATTTCTAAGAAGATATCTGTGCCATTTATTGCTTGATGTATGCATGAATGCCCCCCTCACCCCTTTTCTATCAAAGATCAAAATCTTTAACCCTTTCCCTCATATAGACGCTTTCGGACGCCTCTGAAGCAGACAGCTTTTGAAAACATAGTGACAAAAGAAGAAATTGCTCAAAACAAGCAATTTCTCCTTTTGCCACTTTAAGTCATAGGTTATCCATTCAATTATAGAGATTTTCTATTTTTTGACAAAATATGTTCAAAGTCGTCTGCTGCAGAATTGTCGAATGAGGGAAAGGGATAATGCTTAATTTAAGAGATACCTTTTGAAAACGTTACATAACAAGCAATTTCTCCTTTTCAACACCATGTTTTCAAAAGTTGTCAGCTGCAAATTTGTTGTATGTGGGAAAGTGTTAAAAAGCAATGTAGGAAAGAAACATAATTGCTGATCATGGATGTGCATTTATTCCTTTCACTTCAATCTGTACTATATATATTACATCGTTTGTGAACATGTCCATGTGTTTTCTTCAGACGCTTTCCGTTGGTATGGTGTGGAATATTTACATATATGTCACATACCAAGTAATGGAATATATCTGATACTTGGTATATATTCATTATCGTTTTGCCGTGTCCTCCCTCATTCTCAGTATCTCTATTATTTTTTTCATTGCATTCCATGTAATTTGTAAATATGGATTAGCTGTTGATGAAAGATGGACAGATTTTGTTCCATGAAACTGCATGTAATCAGAAAAATTCGAATAAGCCTTTTTCGCATTGTTGATTAATCCAGCTATGGTTACCAAAGATTTCATTGTTGTGGATTAACCCTTTCCCACTAACAGCAAATCTGCAGCAGAAGAATTTGAAAATGTTGACTAAAATAATATTGAGAAATCTCTAATTGTATGTATAATAACTGAAAAAAGTTGAAAACATTGTGGAAAAAGGAGAAATTGCTCAGTTTGAGCAATTTCTCCTTTTGTCACATGTTTTTAAAAGTCGTCTGCTGCAGATGCGTCAATATGCTTCTTTATGTAGGAAAGGGATAATGCACTTTTTATAGACTTACTAGTATGACATGTCCAATATTAAAAGAAGTTATTAAATGTAGGTTAAATGTTGAAATTATTTTGGGAAATTAAGATTCATCCGTTTTTGTGCCGCCTATCTGCCACTTTCTGAATGTCTGTCTGTCTGTCTGTCCAATTTCGAGTACTGATATATATGAGCAAACAATACATGTGTTTTATAATCTTTGAACACTCTGGTTTCTATCTGGTAAAGCAGTTAAACGCTATTCTGTCGGTGTGCATAATTAAACAAAGCAACAGGATTTTTCACAAGTTAACTTCTTCTATCCCTCCATGTAGTATGATTTCCTGATTGTAAAGACAAACAAAGATATTTCTTTCTAAGCAAAATTCCTATCCATTGACAGAATCAGTGAAGATTAGTTTTGCAAACCCATTCGTTTTCTGAGGAAATGTAAATTTGCTGCGGTATGATTAATGTTTTCTAAGTCGTTAAAAAAGAAAGTTTTCAATCTAAATTGTAAAGCCTGTGTTTTCTTTGGAACTAAATGTGGCACCAAGTCAAGCTAAGACTCGATCTTAAACATTTCATTAGCAAAGTTTCAGTTAGATATTTTAGGTATTTGGTAAATTGTTTCAGACAATTAAGTAACTATTTTCCCACATGCATAATATGGACTTTTGCAGCAGACTCATTTTGAAAACATAGTGGGAAAAGTTATCCTAGTGCCACTATGTTTTCAACTCTATTCAAATGTTAATCTTAAATTTTAAGAGATTTTCCATTATTTTTGTTATTTTTGCCTAAATGTTTTCATGGTCATCTGCCAATAGAGTTGAAAACATTGTGGGAAATGGAAAAATTGCTCATAATATTGCTCATTATGAGCAATCTCTCCTTTTGCCACTATGTTTATAAAAAGTTTCCTGCTGCACTTGCGTCAGAATGCGTCTTTAGAAAGTGGGAAAGGGATAATTGAGACCCCCAGATGTAACATTAGACCCCTTAATCACCATTCCTCTTCCACCAGTGAGCTGAATAGTCAGTTGTCTCAGGAAACTGATGTTGTGTGATTTAAGTACTATTTGGTCAAGGAAAATCATCATTAGATGACCTCGGCCTCGGATCATTGTGTTTCTCTGAAAAAACTGTTGAAATTGGCATTAAAACTTGAAAACAAAACAGACAAACTATAAAGCAATTGGAAAGGTAACACTCTGGTTATGTATTAGAAATCTTAAGAAGATTCCTTTGCATTGGATTATGTACTCGTGTTTTGCCTGAAATTTAATTTGAATGAAGAGTTTTGGCAAGATTCTTGACAGCTTTGGGAGTTTCCAAAAGATGTTTTAAACAGCATCAGTAGTCTAAAGGTATCAGGCCTCCAGTTTGGATTCTGAATTTCCAAGCAAAATCATGTAATTAATTGGACCTGCTAATGGTTAATAAATGAGTTGATAAATAGCATGTAAGTACATATATTTAAGTTACCATAGGTTTATTTGAATGAAAGGACCGTTTGATATGGGTGAAATATTTTGACTTTGAACCCTTCCCCGCTTACAGCAAACTGTTGCCGATCTATGCCAAAGTAATAGAAATAACTATCCCTTTCCCTCATATAGACGCTTTCCTACGCCTCTGCAGCAGACGGATTTTTGAAAACATTAGTAACAAAAGAAGAAATTGCACAAAACGTGCAATTTCTCCTTTTGTCACAATGTTTTCCACTTTTAGTCATAGGTTTATCCATTTAATTATAGAGATTTTCCATTATTTGACAAAAATGTGTTTAAAGTCGTCTGCTGCAGAATTGTCGTATGAGGGAAAGGGCTAATCATAGAAGAAAGTTTAATCATTACATAGAGTTGAAAACTTCTGTGAGCGATGCATCTACTCCCTGGTAAGGCATCGAAAAGTCTTCTCTTCATGTTGAAAAGCAAAGATAATGAATTGAACTGAACTGAACTGAATTGAACTGAACACCTTCTGTTAACCCTTTCCCTCATACGACAATTCTGCAGCAGACGACTATGACCGTATTTTGTGCGATTTCTTCTATTGTCACTATGTTTTCAAAAAGCCATCTGCTGCAGAGGCGTCTATATGAGGGAAATGGTTAATATTAAAAGCTTGATAGTTAATGATTTTTTAACAAAATTCAAAGCATTGAGACATCATTCTCTTCTTGTACTAGAAATTTGTCTTCTTATTTGTGAGAAATTTGCATCTAGTTGACATGTATCAATCAACTTCGTCCACTTCTCAATAAAAATCACAATTATTTTTGATTAATTAGATCATGAATGAATTCCAATTTACCCCTTCTCACCCATAACAAATCAGCATCAGGCAACTTTAACCCTTTCCCTCATATAGACGCTTTCTGACGCCTCTGCAGCAGACAACTTTTTTAAAACATAGTGACAAAAGAAGAAATAAACTCCAGGCACTGTTCTGCAGTCTGATGTTGGTATACATTGTTGGTTACTCACATGGCAGTTTCACAAAAAGATACTCTCTAACAGTACAACCCTCTCATCACCCTATCCAAAATACAGATGCTTTATTAAACCCTTTCCCACATAACAACAAATCTGCAGCAGACGCCTTTAGGAATGTCTACGCCCAAATGTGGAAAAATCTATAAAACTGAAAGTAAAAATAAAATTTATTCTTGAATACAGTCGAAAACATTGTGGGGAAAAGTCTGTAACATGCGCATCAAAATATGTCTGTAAGCTGGGAAAGGGTCATTACCTGTGCTTATGGCATTCTCAGTAGCATTCTTGTCATGGTTTTTAACACCCATAAACTTTCCCTTGTCATGTTTTATAGGTGTGTATAATGGGAATTTTGGCTGTAATAAAGTGCACAAGTGCATCCGTACCCTTTTCATTTTTAAACTTAGAGCATTTTATTGCACTTTATATGAGTACCATGTAATGCACAGTTGTTTTTAACCCTTTCCCTCATACGACAATTCTGAAGCAGACGACTTTGAACTTGTTTTGTCAAAACATAGAAAATCTCCATAGCTGAATGGATAACCTATGACAAAAAGTGGAAAACATTGTGGCAAAAGGAGAAATTGCACGTTTTGTGCAATTTCTTCTTTTGTCACTATGTTTTCAAAAAGCCATCTGCTGCAGAGGCATCAGAAAGCGTCTATATGAGGGAAAGGGTTAATCGTTTCCCATGTTAAGATGTGACTGTGGAAAAAGCACCTGGGGTTGTCTACAGCTTTGTATCAAGATAATACTTGATCTCCTTATTATCAAATAAAGAAAGCAAAACTTCTGTGTGACATTTAATGACGGGGCTTGAAATATCAATTTTCATGTAATTTGTAACATTAAAATATTTCAAGGTCCAAGTTAACCCTCTCCCACCTACAGTAACATTTTAATGTTTATAGCTCTTCCATGTTTTTTTCATAGGTCTTTCGAAATATGTTGGAAAGTGTTAAGTGCAAGTGTGTCGGTGTAATTTTGACAACATATTTTTTAATTGGATTTGCGCCTTTAATAATATGGCATGATTATAATGCAAAGAATTACGTGAAGATTTTTTTTTTTAAAGGATTACAATTACTTTCTTGAACACTTAAGGCGATTAATGTGTCTGAAATAATATTTTCATAGTAAGACAATGGCTGCAGCTCTCTTTAGATTACTTTTAAACCCCCCCCAAATATGAAAAAATAGACTTAAGATTATGGAACGTTGGTTTAACAATAGCAATGCTATTAGCACTTCAACCCACTTTTTCTATAATCCCTTTCTCTTATCGCCATTCAGGAATAAGGTGACATTGTAATTTACCCTTCCTTTCATTAACACTTTCACACATGCAGACGCTTTCTGACGCCTCTGTAGCAGACGGCTTTTTGAAAACATAGTGACGAAAGAAGAAATTTCACAAAACGTGCAATTTCTTCTTTTGCCACATTATGTTTTCCACTTTAAATCATAGTCAGTAATCCACTCAATTATGGAGATTTTCTATGTTTTGACAAAATATCTTCAAAGTCGTCTGCTGCAGAATTGTTATATGAGGGAAAGGGTTAACACTTTCACACATGCAGCCGCATTTTGATGTGTCTGCTACTGTTGACTTTTGGAAAAAGTTGTGGAACAATTTCTGCTTGACCCAATTTTACTATTCTCATTAGATTTGTTTTCAATTAAAGAGATTTTCAATCACATCAAAGACGTTTGCTCAGTATTTGTTGTATGTAGGAAAGGGGCATGCTTAGAAATTTATTTCTAAAAAGACTTAAGAAAATATTGTAGGAAAAGGAGAATCATATTTCATCAGAGAAAATCTCTAGATGAAACGGGGATAATCAGAAGACCGGTAACTCATGCATTATGTATAGAAATATGGTTTTATTTCAATGTCACTTCTAACAAAATAGCTACACCACCCCCTCTTCATTATAATCAATTAACCCTTGACGCCACCAGTTAACACCTTCAATAGCCTGAAATATTCACTATCATTCAAAGTGTTTTAATGAACAGCTAAGGATGTTGGCCTAGGTGAGACAGCACATAGATGTGTATTATAGGCTACTCTTGGTCCATTCATTGTATGAGATCTCAAATATTGTTTTAAATTGCAAAGGGTACACAGTAGATTTCAATTAGCCTTTCCCACTTGCAGAGGCATTTTGAAACATATATAGCCATTGAACGTCTTTTGAAAATGTTGGGGCAATAGGAAAATGTTATTATTATTACACTGGATTTGTATTCTTGCCTGAATATTTTCAAAGCCATCTGCAGCAGAAGTGTTGTATGACAGAACAGGTTACATTAATAGCTGAATGGTACAGTCACAGCTTAATGATAAAAGTCAACTTATAAACATACATAATATTATATAACGCATAACCTTTGATTCAACAGTTAAAACAACACTGATTCAAATTTCATTTATAGAGATTTTCATATTGTTGTAGCCTAAATGCTTTCATTGTCGTTTAATGGGAAAAAGGGTAAGGTAAATGGTATGAGTTGAATGTATAATAAATAGCTTTATGGGGTTTTATTGTTGGAAATTATAATATGATAATTATTTGTTACTGTATGTAGTATACTGTCTTCATGTTTTGGTTTTCCCTCAATAAAACTGAGAGGTGAGAAGGTAGAGTTGATTGATGGTGTATTATAACTCTGGCAACTATTAACCCTTTCCCTCATATAGACGCTTTCTGACGCGTCTGCAGCAGAAGGCTTTTTTGAAAACATAGTAACAAAAGAAGAAATTGCACAAAACGTGCAATTTCTCCTTTTGTCACAATGTTTTCCACTTTTAGTCATAGGTTATCCATTTAATTATAGAGATTTTCTATTTTTTGAGAAAATGTGTTCAAAGTCGTCTGCTGCAGAATTGCGGTATGAGGGGATTAGGGTTAACACTTTCCCTAGTTGAATCTAGTTAACTGTACTTAACCCTTTCCCTCATACGACAATTCTGCGGCAGACGACTTTGAACGTATTTTGTCAAAACATAGAAAATTGTCTCTGCAGGTGGGAAAGGGTTAACACTTTCCCACATGCAGAACAAGCACACAACATCTGAAAACATTGTGGCAAAAGGGTCTGCTAAAAAGTTGTCTCCCACAGATGATGCATCAGAATGTGTCCGCATGTGGGAAATGGTTAACCCTTTCCCTCATAAGACAATTCTGCAGCACTCACGACTTTGAACATATTTTGTCAAAAGATAGAAAATCTCTATAACTGAATGGATATAACCTATGACTAAAAGTGGAAAACATTGAGTCAAAAGTAGAAATTGCTCGTTTTGAGCAATTTCTTCTTTTGTCACTGTTTTCAAAAAGCCGTCTGCTGCAGAGGCGTCAGAAAGTGTCTACATGAGGGAAAGGGTTAACGTCCTCTTCCCACATAAGACAGCTATGCAGCAGACGACTTTGAAATCATCTGGTGAAATACATGGAAAATTTTATTAATGTTTGGTTTTTAGAAAAGAATTTCGAAACAATGTGGTTATAATAAAGAAGAAATTGCTCATGATGATGAGCAATTTCTCAATAAGTCACAATGTTTTCAAATTGTGTCTGCCGCAGTGAGTCTAAAAGTGCCTTATTTGTGGGAAAGGGTTAAGTAGACATAGATCTAATACAATCAGAACAAATAAATAAGCAATCTGGGAAAAGGTTGAGACTGGCTGTTTGTATAAGATTTGAATGAGAAAATTGCCCTCTGATTGAATTTGTGTCTGCAAATAGGCTGATGCCTTCTTCTACTGCTTTAATCCATATATTATCATATAGAACAGTTAGAATCGCCCAATTTGAAACCATTGTGTAAAGAAGATCCATATTCAAGTATTAATATTAGTCCAAGTTACATAATCTCGCAGATGAGAAATATAAAACTTCCTTCTAAACTTTTATCTTTATTCAATAATTGCATTTTCATTTATAGAGAGTTTCCATATTTTTGACTTAATCTTTCCTAAATGTCTTCTGCTGCACCCTACAGAAAATCAAACTGGGATCCCACCGGGATCCCAGTGGGATCCCAGTGGGATGATCATATCCTAGCGGGATGTCATCATTTCAGTGGGATAGAAATTAATCCCAGTGGGATACTGGTGACCGGGATCCCAGTGACTGGGATCCCGGTGAAAATGACATATCAATCCCACTGAGATTGAGTAGATTTCCCAGTGGGATCCCATTAAATTTTCACTAGAAAATTGACATTGCATGCATGGTACTTCAATTATACTTCTAAGACTTATACTTTGTCTACTTTGATAAAACAGTTATTAATGAACTTAAATTATTTGTTGTTGTTGATTTATTGAAAGAAAATTATTATTTTTTTTTTTTTTCAATTGTCTGCAATTTTAATATGGACATTTAGCTATTCAAATTAGATCACATGAAATCAGGAATCATAATCTGCACTTAATTTGAAGAAAAAAATCACACTAAAAAAAAATGCTTGCCTCAATCCTTTTTACAAACAAATCTTCAGCAGACGATCTTTAAACTTATAGGCAAATTGTTGATTATCTCTTCAAACATAAGTTGAACAGTATATGTATTGTCCCTGGGTGAAATGAATAATAGAGTTGAAAAAATCATAGTTAAAGTAGCAATTTCTCCTTTTGTCACAATGTTATTGAAATGTGTTAGCTGCAGATGCATAGAAATGCGTCTACAAATAGGTAAGGGTCAACTTATTTACCCAGGAAAAAACTCTGCAGCTCTGACCTACTTCTTTCCTCCACAAATGAGCCACGTCATACACAAATGACAAAAATGACATTTTGGGTCTCTGCAACCAGTTGATATTCATATATATATTTATATATATAGTCTGGTCAGGATCTTGCGTTTTCGCCATTCATATTGTCACAAAAAACATCTTTAACTCCACAGGGGAATAACAATGACTCAGTGAAAAGCTGACATAGAAGTATGAAATGTGATCGTAGCTCATTGATAAATAATGTGGGTTTTCATATGACGTAGCTCAATATCCGGGGAAATTAAAACAAAGGGCTGTGAATATGTTAGGTCACGTGATTTAGACAGCCACACTTGCATAAGTAAAATGGATTTTTCGAAGCATTTATATTCGGGTCAGTTCAAATTAATTAATGTATGACATGTCATCAACTGGATTTCCAAATTGCTTAAATACATGCCTCTGCGCACATTTGTCCAGATTTTTTTATAAATTCTTTAGGTTGAAAAAAACACAAAACACTGATCATTGGAAAACAGCACCCATGGTGCACCTAAACATTGTTGCTGGGTTTCTAATAAGCCATTCTGGGATTTGACGCAGGAGATACTTTCAGCTAACAAACTTTTAATTTTAAAATATTGTGAGAAAGGAAGACACTTTTTGTCTGCTTTAGATACATAAAAAATGCGTCTACCAATTCATTGCATCCCATCGACCGTCTTTATTTTTTTAACATGAATTATTTATGTTTAAAATATGGTACGTCATTGGCGCGTGGCATGACGTCATAAATAAAAGATCGAGCGTCTGTTCAAACCATGATGGCGACCATTTTCAACACGGATGCTGATTCACGGATTGTATATGCAATTTATCGCCGATGCTTGCATTTATTTTTGTTTGGTTGAGGGATAAAGTGTTCTAGAATGTTCGTAAGTAAATACCTTTCCTTTATCTTGCATTATTTCATTTTTATTGCAATCAAAAAGCTGTGACGAAGATCTCAAAATTCCCCCTCTGTCCCAAAAGATTAATATTACAGAAATATTTTAAAACATTTATTTGATCATCAGTGTTTTTTCTCGCTGTTTTGTGACCAGGGCCCTTTCCATTGTGAAAATAGTGACATGTTAAATGTGATAAAAGGCAAATTTTGTGAAATTTAGACCTACTTTTGTGAAAAAAAAGGGAATTAAGTCTTTTTATTGTGAATGTCGGCCCAAATTTGGGTTAAAAAACCCACAAAACACTGATCATATAATTGGAATATGTTAACCTGCGTACAGCACCCACCTAAACATTGATGCAGGAGAAAACTATTTTTTTATTAGTCCCTTACCGTTCAGTGACCGGATGGGGACTATAGGTTTGGTCGATTCTGTCCGTCAGTCCCACCTAACTTTGTCCGGCCCGCATCTTAACTATCCATCATAGGATTTCAAAGAAACTTGGCACACCCGTTAACCATGCTGAGGTGGCCTGGCGTGCACAAGACCCAGGCCTGTACCTCAAATGTGCAGGTCACACTTAGAGGTCAAAGGTCAAAATGAGTACAGTTTGATAGGACTACCTTGTTCGGCTCATATCTAAACCATGCATCATAGGATTTCTAAGTTACGGGGCACACATGTTCACCATGATGAGGTGGCACCCAAGACACAGGCCTGTACCACAAAGGTCAAGGTCACACTTAGAGGTAGGGGACTTTTGTATTGATTGCAATATGACATTAACTTTTGTTTGATTGATTGGGGTTTAACGCTGTTTTCAACATAGTTTCTAAGCAACTGGTTGCTTTTCCACATAGATTGTTAAACAGCCCATTGGTGAAAGACGAATTATGCAGGTCACAATGACTTTTCAATCGTCGGAAAGAATGTTGGCCGAGCTTGGATTCAAACTCACAACCCTTGGATTGACAGCCCGCGTCGCTAGCGACTCACTGAGCTACTGGGGCTTGGATCTGATTTGTTTGAACCATAAATTTTTACTGGAGCAGAATGCACAAATTCAAGACACATTCCCACATTTACAAATTATATTTGCCTAAACCAGCTGTTCAAATTAATTTGAATTAATACTTGAATGCATACTTTTCAGAGGAAGCGGGCAGAATTAGGAAAACATTCTAGCTTGGGAAAACTGACGAAAGTTTCAAGGACACTACCACAGTAACCTGCTCCCGGTGTTCCAGATAAACTATTGACAACAAAGGTGAATTAAGTCCTCAAATGTAAATTTTCATACAGTCCTGTCAAATTAATGAAAATTAAACCTATTATTTGAAAGAGTGCAATATTCAACCATGAATATTTAGAAAAGTATTAAGAGATAAGTTTGCAAACTTACTTTATATAATTACTTAGATATTTACCTTATATGAATGTCTATGAAATTTGAAGTGTTTTTTATGCCCCCACGGAATCTCCGATTCGGGGGGCATATAGTTTTTGGCCTGTCTGTTGGTCTGTCTGTCTGCACAAAAAAAACTTTAACCTTGGCCATTACTTTTGAACCATAACAGGTACAGCTACCATATTTCACATGTGTATTCCTTGTGACATGACCTTTCTGTCAGTACCAACATTTTTGACCTTGCGACCTTGACCTTTGACCTAGATGTTGCCATTCTCGAAAAAAACTTTAACCTTGGCCATTACTTTTGAACCATAACAGGTACGGCTACCATATTTCACATGTGTATTCCTTGTGACATGACCTTTCTGTCAGTACCAACATTTTTGACCTTGCGACCTTGACCTTTGACCTAGATGTAGTTTTTGGCCTGTCTGCACGAAAAAAACTTTAACCTTGGCCATTACTTTTGAACCATAACAGATACGGCTACCATATTTCACATGTGTATTCCTTGTGACATGACCTTTCTGTCAGTACCAACATTTTTGACCTTGCGACCTTGACCTTTGACCTAGATGTTGCCATTCTCGAAAAAAACTTTAACCTTGGCCATTTCTTTTGAACCATAACAGGTAAGGCTACCATATTTCACATGTGTATACCTTGTGACATGACCTTTCTGTCAGTACCAACATTTTTCACCTTGCGACCTTGACCTTTGACCTAGATGTTGCCATTCTCGAAAAAAACTTTAACCTTGACCACTACTTTTGAACCATAACAGGTACAGCTACCATATTTCACATGTGTATTCCTTGTGACATGACCTTTCTGTCAGTACCAACATTTTTGACCTGGCGACCTTGACCTTTGACCTAGATGCCATTGGGGGGCATCAGTGTTTCACAAACACATCTTGTTTGTTGGAGTCTTTAGAATATTCTCAAAAATGGTTGCTGAATTCGAGGCCTGAGTCTTTTCAATAATGTTTTGTTAAAGAAATCCTAACAATCGCTTTATACTTCTTCTGACAGTTGTCAGTTCCTTTCCACATATGAACTGTCCAGCGAGAAAACCAACATTGTAGACTCTGCGTAAAGTGACGATCCGGATCATCCTTAGCATGTCACGCAGGCTAACTTGGACAGACACTTTCCACCTCCTGTGGATTTTATGTTTCATGAATCATTACTCTATATACCTCTATCAATCTAAGACGAAATGTGTTGGTCAGGATTATCCTGCCTTGGACTGCGCAGGCTGACCTGGATCCATACATTACGCAGAGTCGATGATGCTGGTTTTCTGGTGGAACAGCTCATATTGAGACAATGTCAGGACATCATAGAAATGTCTGTAAGGTAATCGTTAAAGTAAAACATCATTTAGTATTGCAGATGTTTTCATTCATCTTGCAGATATAATTATATGTGATGTATCAAAATAAGCAAATACACAAAATCGACCTAAACCAGTAAATATTTAGGAAAAAGTATTATTAAATGAAGGGGTATATAGGAGTCACTGTGTCGGGCTGTCGGTTGGCCAGAAGCCATATTTTGTCGGGCCTATTTCTTACAACCACTGGGTGGAATTCAATAGAATTTTACATGAGATGTGCATATCCTAAAGGGGTTGCGATTGCATGTTATTTTACAGAGTTATGGCCCTTTTACTTATTAAGTTATGGTGTAGGTCAAGGTGCTGTTTAGGGGGTATTTATCATCTTCAGTGATATTTCTTGTTTGTTTATTTATTATATTAAAGAAATCATGTTTTTACTTGTATTTCACAGTACTGTTTTACTTTAAAGTAATTAATTGCGCGCTAAATGACCTTAGCTGTCGATGCGCCATAAAACAATATACATTCATTCATTCATTTACTTTAAAGTACTGTATTTCATTTGCCTTGCATTAATGGCTCAATGATAACACAAATAAATTAAGTATCATGTAAATCATTAATGGCAGATTTTTTATCTCATGGTTAGAATGAGCTAGGGTACTGATTTTTATGGTTGTACATGCAGTATAATTATTTCTTGTTGTCACATGAAATTTACAACATATTGTCATTTGTTTTAGGTGAACTGTTCAACAACTTTCATTTGACGGCCACAGAGGAGGAGAAGACCAGGATCTGGATGGAAACAGTGGTTCCCAAGCTCAACAACAAAATAGGAGCATCCGAGATAATAAATACAATTAAAAGATTAATTAAATAAAATAAAACTTTGTTAGATATTTGAGCTCATAATTTATAGTTGATTTAAACTGCATGACTTCTAACTACACCTGAGCACAAAGTGACGGGTGAGCTATTGTGATCACTTGTCATCATCTATCTGTCTGTTCACATTTTTCTACAATCAGTTTGTAATTATGTTTTCCTTTCAATTCTAAATTTTTATGTATATATCTTTTGAACATTCACAGAGGTCACAACACTGATTTTAGATGTTCTTGAACACATTTTACTCAAATTTCAATGTTACTTTGCACCTTTCTCTGACTGAAATCTCATTGAAATCTCAACAAAACTATGGGATGCGGGTGGGACCCACTGGAAAAATGTGTTTGAATCCCACTGGGATGAGGGTGGGATCCCACTGGGATAATGATGAGATCCCATTGGGATAAAGGTGGGACCCACTGGGAAAATTGGTCGGGATCCCACTGGGAAAATTGGTCGGGATCCCACTGGGATAAGGGTGGGATCCCACTGGGATGAGGGTGGGATCCCACTGGGATGATGGTGGGATCCCACTGGGATAAGGGTGGGATCCCACTGGGAAATTGGTCGGGATCCCACTGGGATAAGGGTGGGATCCCACTGGGATGATGGTGGGATCCCACTGGGATAAAGGTGGGATCCCGACCAATTTTCCCAGTGGGATCGGTGGGATCCCAATTGGAATCCCACTGGGATCCCACCCTCATCCCAGTGGGATTTCCAGTCAAATTTTCTGTGGGGTGCAGACTTGTTTTATGTGGGAAAGGATTTAAACCAACATTTTCTTGCTCTAGATGATTGGAACAAGTGAGAGAATTCAGAAATCAAGTTTGTTTTGTATTAATTCTGCCAAATGGCTGCATCCTTGTTCTACACGGTAACATTTTGATGTAAAACAGAATATTCACTCTCTATGACCTGGCCTGTGATGGATCCTGGCACAAAATATTGATAAAAATGTCCGCCACGTCTCCCCCTGTACATATGTGGCCATTGAATCCCCATTTATCACAGAGTAAAATTGAATCTGGGATTTTTGCGGGCCAAATTAAATATCGCTCTATCATTTTTCCTATATTTGAGTCATAAGGCCAAGCTATTTTTACGTCTTTTCTACCAGCTGGAGATATTTGTATTCGTTGGAAGCTTGTTTGTTGCTGAACTTTATATCGTTATGCAGTAATAGCCCTAAGAAATTGTACATCAAAACGATATTGTATGACTTATTTTACTTTTACTTTGGATCGGTCTATGCATGATTCAATCACAAGTGAAAAATTGCAGAACATTATACATAGAGACATCATTCTACGAGGTACAAAGAAAGCAGAGCATAAGATTTTAACCCCTTTAGAGGTTACTCAAATGTGCGTATGCCTCTGCTAATTTCTTTGTAATATTGTGTTTAACCCTTTCCCTCATACGACAATTCTGCAGCAGACGACTTTGAACATATTTTGTCAAAACATAGAAAATCTCCATAATTGAATGGATAACCTCATAATGACTAAAAGCGGAAAACATTGTGGCAAAAGGAGAAATTGCACGTTTTGTGCAATTTCTTCTTTTGTCACTATGTTTTCAAAAAGTCGTCTGCTGCAGAGGCATCAGAAAGGGTCTATATGAGGGAAAGGGTTAAAACAATGAAACATTTCTGGTACTGGTAGCCGACAGGGTAATCCATGAGGAACTTGAGTTTGAACACATGCTTGGCCATTGAGAATTTCTGATAATTAACAAAAATCCTTGTGACTTAATAAGTGGCTTTGTCTTCCTTGCAATAATGAGCATTAATACGAAGGGTAGCAAAGGTAGCACTCAAAGTCATGAAAAGCCATGAACATGTTAACCCTTTCCCAGGTATAGACACCTTCTGACACCAGACTGAAGCAGACGACTTTTGAAAACATTGTGACCAAAGAAGAATCTGCTCAAAACGAGCAATTTCTCCCCACAATGTTTTCAACTTTTTTCAGTAAAAATACCCTCATTTATATGGATTTTCAGTATTTTTGTCCAAATGTTTTCCAAGTCGTCTGCTGCAGATTTGTTGTATATGGGAAAGGAAGAGTTTAAGCTGAACTGGCTGCCATTAAGTATTATCTGAAAAAACATGCTGAGGACAGTAGCTGTTATACTCCAAAGAATTGATCAATCAAAAATGAGTTTGTACATGATATCTGCTGCAGGAGATTTCCTAAGACATTATGGCGTCTGTAACACAGAAAAGGGTTGACATGCTAATCATCTAATGTAAAAGTCAACGTTGTGATATGAATTCCTTCGGTGTCTAGAAGATATCTCTAAAAACAGCAAGTTACTTGTACGCTGGACTTAGCAATTCCATTTAATTATAGGGAAAAAAACGCCTTGCAGAATCAATATTCTCATATCAACTCTGGTCACTTGCCTTTATCCAGGGATATCAGTTGACCAAGTTGCCTATCGCTTGACCCCCCCTACTTTAAGGTTTTATGTTAACTCTGTGTATCGATGTATGTATAATGCAAAGGTTTAACTGAAGAGAAATAGTAATGATGATTATAGCCCAAGAGAGAAAAGGTGTAAAAGCAATTTGATGTTATTTTCAAAAAAAAATAAAAAATCCCCGCCATTTTGTTTTGTCCTGAGACTGCTAAATTATTTGCTTTATTCTTTGTATAAAGCTGTGACGGCACTATTCTGCTATAAATGCAACCCTTTCGTGAATACAACAAATCTGCAGCAGACGACTTTGAAAACATACCCAAAACAAATTGGAAACTCCCTTTAACCCTTTCCCTCATACGACATTTCTGAAGCAGACGACTTTGAACATATTTTGTCAAAACATAGAAAATCTCAATAATTAAATGGATAACCTATGACAAAAAGTGGAAAACATTGTGACAAAAGGAGAAATTGCACGTTCTGTGCAATTTCTTCTTTTGTCACTATGTTTTCAAAAGACGTCTGCTGCAAATGCGTCGGAATGCGTCTGCAAGTGGGAAAGGGTTAAATGAAAGTACAATAATTAGAGTTGAAAACATGGTGACATTTTTGAGCAATTTCTTCTATTGTAGCCATTTTTTCCAAAAGTCGTCTGCATCAGAGGC